>VDFB02000013.1:142328469-142648299 GCA_007258455.2 Sequoia sempervirens
CTAAAATAGGGAGTTATGACTAAATCTCTTATTATCATCCAAGGGAACTAAAAAGTGATTATAAATAGTTTGAAGTTCTAAAAAGCACATCGATGGATGATTTATAGTCTTCTTTTAGATGTTATTGATCATCTACACAAATTTTTAAATTTTTAAATTATTTATATCTTTCATGAAGGAAATTGGGTGGTGGATTGGTTTGCTAACCTCATCTTAGAAAAAATTATCATGATTATCTAACAAGAAGAACTACAAAAGTATTGAATTGAGGTTTTCATCATCACCAAGTTATCTTCTAAGGCACCAATACTAGTATAATTTGAATTCAAAGATTAATCTCATTCTTCTAGAATATAGAATCTTCTATCACAAGAAATTACTATATTAAAGAGAATATTGTTAGAATTATCTAATAGGTCATAAAGAGTGGACCTCTAGCATTTTCCTATGACCTTCAATAAGATTCATATCTATTCATGTTGAAAAAGGTCTAGAAAATGTTGAAGAATAGGCTACTAATCATTAAAAGAACTATGTTGATCATTGTTAGCCACCATTCTTTGAGGTGCAAGTAAGTGGATCCCATGATTACCATAACCAAAATAAAGTAGATTTTAAGATGGGGTAGTACTATCAAAGCTAGTCTTTCTTTTACCCTCCAACATTAAAGAAGGAAACCTATTCCCATAAATAGTAGTAGTAGGAGATGGAATATTTCCTACCATAATATTATAATTCTCACTCCTCCTACCTCCACCCATGATTCTAAGGATCTTATTAATCCCATCTATCATACTAACATTTTAATTAGTGAGATTTAAGGTAACAAAATTCTTATGTGCACAAGAGTTATATCTTCTCAAAGTAGCAACAAAGGAACTAGTTGAGCTTAAGGGGCCATCTGTAATTAATAACAAAATAGTAGAAGCTCAAGATAATATGATGAGTATAATAGTTAGCATATTAATAACATAGTTAGATCAAGAAGACTAAAAATATATCTAAAGACAAATTATCAATATTAAGACAAATTATCAATATTGTTCCAAAAGAGAGGAAGTATAGATCACCATAATTTTAGGATAAGAGGATGTTATAATAAATATTTATAGAGAAAGGAGAAAAAAGTAAAATTTTGAATAGAATAAATAGGTTATAAAATAACACAAAAAATACATATCATTCCTTCAATAACTCCAATTTATAAAAGGAACATTAGTTATCATCATTAAGAGGTAAAAAATCATGAATTCATGTTATCTAAGAATATAAATAACACAAATTTATTTAAATAATCTGTCAAATCCGTGGCCATTGCAATAAAAATATCACACAATAATATAAACACAATCTAAAGTAATAAAACCATGGTGATAATTAGAATTTAAATTAAAAAGTATAAAGGAACTCCTAACTCTAAATTAAAAAATAGTAGAAATAAAAGGAATAAATTTTAACCATGAGTTAGAAACCTTAAACCTCAAACAAAATAAAAAATATGACCTTAATATTTATTAAGAAATAACTAAAACAAACATCCCAATGCTAACAAAAGGGTACAATATACAATCTTCGAATAACTTCTATGATACAATAAATTAGGATAATTTTAAGGTATGTGAGTAATAAATGACAATACACACACATTATATTTATCTCACACTAAAGAAGTACAACAAGTACACTTCAATTAAGTTTCAATAATAAAAATATCTCATAAGTGTGTAGCTAGTACTCAACAATGAAGATAACATAATTACATAACCAATATATATAAGGGATGAAAACTACCACATTCATTAATTATAAGAATATAATAGTCCATGAATAAAATCACACATATGAAAATTTCCCAAAAATACTCCATATTATAAATAATATGCAAAGAAATCCAAGCTCAACTTTGTATGTTAATCCTCCAAGGTCGCATGCCCATGTTGTTAATCAAGTAAAGGTTTAAGCCCAACATTAGGATGTCCATTTTTTATCCATCCATTACTTAAAGTAAAGAAGGATAATCCAAAATCCAAATGTTTGGTAGAAAAAAAGCTAATGGTTATCTTATTTAGTTCATTACTAAATTATTAACACATAATCCTATGCATTAAACTATGAATCCAAAAATCTCAAATAAATTGACTAGGTTTCATAATACATGTTCTAAATAATATGCACATTTCAAGGGTGTGAATGCAAGGGTGTGAATAAGACAAATATAATTATCAAGTCCTTTAAACCTTATAAGGTTTGACTTAGTACAACACACCAAAGAACACATAGAAAATCCAAATGAAGTTATATGGTCACATATCAAACTAGAAAATATATCTTCATGTGATACTATATGTCTTACTAATAACACATTCCCAAAGAATGACTGCATGCATCCTTTAAACCTTTTCACAACACAAGTCCAAGCATACTAATTGTAGTGTCAAGAAAAGGGTCCTTTACCATTTTTCACATTTGTTTGGGTCCTTCTTATGGATTTTGGCTTAATGATGCCTTGATATAGTGTTGTAATGTGGATAACACATTCACATTAGGTCTTGGGCCCTTGTGAACAAAAAAGATTCAAATGGTACCTTACCTAAGTTTTGTAAAGTGTTGCAACACACTTCCACACTTTTCTAAGGTCTTGTTAATAAAATAACCTCTTTTCATCATTTACCAAGTCTTGTTTCAAATTGTTGTAAAGTATTGTAACATAATTTCACACTATTCTAGGCTTCTCATTAATAATTGTGATTTCTTATGCTTTAATTGGCCACATTTTTCATCCACAAGCCTTATGTATATTTTTGAGAATAATTTCGACGAATATCATTTAAAACATCAAAATATTGAAACCCACCTTGAAATCCTAAGGTGGGACTCATTTTCCATTATGGGAAAATGAGTGCCCTTAGGTGGGACCCATTCACCCAGGATGGTGAATGAGTCCCCTTTAACTCAAAATTCAAATTTAATTCAAAATTCTGGTGGGTTTTTATTCTCTAAGATCTAAGCTCAGCCTATGATGTAATTTTCAGAATTATATTGCATAATTGAGTATAAATACAAGCTTATTTCCCTCATTTTCATACCTAGAAAATTTTGCAAGCATTCATGCATATAGTTCACAAGAGCATTTGAGCATTCAAGGTATTTCCAAAGTAGATTATCAAGCATTCATGAGATTCTTCAAGTGTCATTCATCATGTCAAAGATTGCTTGCATCATATTTTTTTAGAGCTAACAATTGTGGTGTAGGATTTGTAAGCATTGCATTTAAGATCTATCGACATCACACTAGAGTTCAATTCCACATCCATTAGAGCCATTATCTACATGTTTGCAACACCTTATTGCTAGGTCTTGGTGAGTTGCAACATCATTATTTATTCATTGATCATTCTCCATTCTATTTGATTTCATTTCGAGGGTTTAATTACCAATAAGGGGTTTGACCAAGGCAATCCCCTATTCACTAACCCCACAACATTTTTACCTCTTTTTATGTGTGATTTGCAATGATAGGTTGCATATTTACTAAGAAGTTAAGATTACAAAAGTGATCAAAGCAAGTAAAAGTTGTCAAAGTCCTAAGAGAAGCTTGGAGAAGACCTATAGGAAAAATTTTGTAGTTTCCAATCCGAAAACCAACTAGGAAGAGTAGAGCAGACTGAGGGCTATAGTTTCCTATTTTGTATTTCAAAAAATATATAAGTGAGCTGATAGGCCACAATTGGTGAATGAGTCCCACTACCCAAGCCTAAACAAGAATTTTGCAGATATGAGTACCCATTTGTCTGAAACTTGTTCCTACACATTTTCTAGAAAACTAGACTGAATCACCCAACCTAGTGTATGAGTCCCAATCAGTTTCAACATCAAAAAATTTACTGATTGAGAGCTCCATTCCATCTTTAGCAAGTTTCCAGGTGCACATCTCCAATTTAACAACTTTTTATTACATTTTACTTGCATTCTTAAGTCATTTATTATTAGTTTGCATATCACATTGTGTTTTTCAAACATCTTGCATTTTCCAAGTTTACACTTGGTGGTGAACCCTCATTTGTTGTTATCCTTTCCCTAGAACTCTCCCCTTTATCATATTTTGATCTCCTTTGCATTGAAATCTCAAGGATTTGTTCTTGAGTTAATAGTGATGTTCTGTATCTCTCCTTTTAGGTCCAAAACCCTAGAATCGAAAGAGAGCACAAAATTATCTTATTTACCAATGACACTAATTAAAATAATTGAAAACACAAAAAAATAATAACTTAAAAACAACTATAATCAAAATATTTCCAACTCAAATACATGTTTTCCATATATATAAAGAAAACACACTTTATAAAAGCACATTAAAAATTACAATAAAATAACATCATACATTACAAGATCATGCAAATGAATCATGTAAGTAAAATTACACAAATATCCCTCGAACATGAGGAAAAAACTTATTCCTCAATATTCATATGAATGACATCTCATAGTGATACCATATACCCAAAAATCACTTCCTCACACAAGGAAATAAGGTCAACTATAGGAACCAACTATAGAGCACCCCTTTTAGAAAGTATAAAGAACATGATTGCCAATACAATGGGCCATAGTACTTAATTAAAAAATAAAATATCTCTAGTGGTGCAAGGTTTTCCTAACATATAAACTACCCATACACCCTTTTCCAATAATATCACTATAGTCTATAGCGATGTGGTGCCTATAGAGATACAAACATGCTTGAATCCCAATGAACTATCTTATGGGGGATGATGTCTCATGGTATTTGGAATGAATTAGAGAAGACAAGATATAAACCATCCTAAGCTATAGGATAAACCACATTCAATTATTTAAAATGTAACACATGAGATAGACCTCTTGTGCACCCTATCCTTTTGGATATTGTAGACACCTAAAAATGTCTTGAATGATATCACACACTTGAATTTGATATATTAAAATAATTTCATCCTAAAATCAATTCTTTTTTTGCTTATTTGATTTAATTAACCTAGTTAATTAATAAAAGGCCTCATGTTCATCTATTAATATAATTAACCTAATTAGGTTAATTTACACTCCATCATATTCACCTTCATCCTGTCTTTATTATTAGGGTGATTCCACAATATTGGTTTACAATTTTTTTCCAAACTGGACACTAAACTTATTTTTTCTAACTAAATCTTCAATTTTGGGCACCTATAGCAGCTAAACCATGAGGAATTTGAAGATGATGCAAACTAGTGATTTGTGACAATTTGTCTATAGATTCTAAATATTTTTTTTTCAAAAAATTTGGAATCAGATTGCACTTATTTTTCCATCTCCTTGGAAAACTATTTTTTTTCAATAAACACCATTTTTAAAGAGTGATGCTCATCGTATACAACATAACTTTTTTTCCATGAAGGATAATTTTATTTTTTTTAATTTAGATTTGTAACTATGATATCTAATGCTTCCAATTGGTTTCATAGTGTTTTATTGAATATTTTTTCCTTAATAAATTTTTGAAGTAAAACCAATTACAATTCAGACATAGGTAGACCGTATACAACATAACTTTTTTTGTAAGTATGGAAATTCTTTTTTATTGTTATATCAAGGGCTTAAATATCTAGTGCACTGATAATTTTCAAAAAAAATTTATAATCTATTATTTTTCCACATTTGTAGAACAAAGAGCTTTATTTTTAGTGAAAAACCTATGTTTAATCAAACTAAAAAAGAAAATACATAATAAAACCAAAACATGATATTAAAATTATATTCACTAGATAGCTCATTCCAAATATTACCATCATCCAAGTGGGTCTATGAAGCCTCCTCCATCTTCATCCTCAACTTGAGCTTCAAAGGGAAAAATTTTGGAGCTTTTTGGTGCCAGAGGGGGAGAAGGGGGGAAAAGGGGGGTTCAAGCAAACACCCCTTGGATGTTCACTTAAACCAGGGTTCAAATGAACCCCCTTTCCACAACCCTTTCCTTTTCTCTTTTTCTCAAGAAATGTGGGACCCAATGTTTAACGGGTTTGCTCGAACGCCCTTTGGGTTTGCTAGAACCAAATGTTCATTCAAACCCCCAAAAACCAAAAAAAAATTGCATGGGGGAATTTTTTATAAATTTTCCTTCCTCACTAGAATGATAAAACAATTTTGTGGGTTTACATCTAATCGAATAATGAAAATTATTTAATTATCCTTCTTATATATTCTTATTTAATTAAATAAATCCTAGTTATCGTAGTTATTTAATTAAATATTTGAATCCCATCCCTTCCATTAAATAAATGAATTATTTAGTGTTAAATCTTAAATTCCTCCAAAAAGGAATATTCCTATGGAATATCCCTCCCCTTTGCACATTAAAACTTTTTTTTTTAATTTGTTAAATGCTAATTTTCCTTATCCACTTGCATGAGAATATTCTCCCTTTACACTCATTCAAAAAAGGGAATATTCTTCTCTACAACAAACTTTCAACAAACTTCTTGAGAAAGTTTTGAAATTGTGCTTCTTTGCATGATTGTGAGCCCATGATTAATTATCAACTTGCATTCTCAATCCTTGATGGGAATCCATTATCCATTTGTCCATCTTCTTTCCATCCTGACCATTGATTGATTCTTTCAATCTTGACCATTCATTTCTCATTGCCTATTCTATAAATAGACTTTGCATCTATTGAATATGGATCCACCTTTTCAAAGAAAACTTATGATGTTGAAACTCACACCCATTTGCACTCATATTTTACATTTGATAAGCATTTTAGATTAATTTTCATGCATTGTTAGCTTAACATCCATTAATGGCTTATGTGATAACTTATTTTGCATTCTTTTAGTATATTTTATAATACAGAGCTTGCATCTTTGAATCTTCTACACATTTACAATAGGTTTGCATACACTTACATCAAACATCTTAGCTTCCGTCATCTTAATCTACCTTTTATCATGCTTTCATTCACCTTTTCATCAATTTTCATCAATTTTAATCAACAAAATTGATTGGAAAGACTCATATTATCCAAGGGATTGGGAAAGGGTCGCCATTCAACATCAATGCAACACCACTCCCACAATAGGATAAGTTTCAATGTCTTACAATAAATGTTTTTCAAGATTTCATGTTTTAACATGTTAGTTTTAATGGCTTCTTCATTTTTATTGATATTGAAAATCTTATTAGGATTGATGCTTAGTGCATTAAATATGCCTCAAATCCATATGGATCATGTATAGTTAACCTATACTATGTCATTGGTCACATTTTGGTGCTAGAAGGAGGGCATGACTAAACAAATTTGATGAATTTCGCTTTAGATTCCTATTTTCTTGTGTTTGTAGGTTCAACAATGGACTTGGTCATATTTATCAACACATCTAGGATACATTACTATAGAGTGATTCACTTTGGTTTGATTTTAGCGATGCAAAATTAATTTAGCGACACATGATTTAATTTCGTCACTGCACATTTAAAATAGTGACGTTAAAATTACTTTTACTCGCATCATGAATTTTATTATAGTGAAACATTTGATGTGGTGATGTTATTGATGTCATTGTTTACTATAGAGAAACACATTTGTTTCTTTAATATAGCAACACACTTTTGATATGGTGACGCATTTGATGAAATTAACTGACACAATTGATTTAAGCGTCGCTTTTTACTGGTAAACAAAACAAAAACTAAATTTTTGATTTCATTAGATTTCTAACATGTCACTGACTTTTAGTTTTTATTTTGGAGGCTAGCTAGTTTTGCAGATTTTGGCAATAACATTTGAAGTGAAGGAGCATATCATCATTTAACTATATATTATAACAAGTATTTTTACACTTAAGGGGCAATTATAGCCCATTTTATAATGCTTTACTTCACATTTTAGGACCAACTAAATTTCCTTTTAAGTTTAAAATTAACATTCAAAGTTGGTTAGAATTGAACCCACATATCCTCATTTTGCAATATTAGGTTTAAAATTGGACAAAACAATCCCAACACTTCAATTTGTTGCTTAAAACAAACACATTATCCTTGTCAAGGTTAAAATGAATGTATGTTTGATTTTCTTATGTGTACTTGTTTTGTGTATCCTCTCCCCTTGCATTTCATGTGATCTTAGGTGAAGAGAAACACACAAGTATACTTTTCTTGTTAGAAGTGCCTATCCTCTCCTCTTGCGCCTCTTGGAAATATTGGGTGACAAAAAGTATTTTAAGCTTCAGAATCTATGTTACCTTTAGAGAGATTGCCTCCCAACATGTGAGAGGGAGTAACCCAAGTGGTGCTTTCATTTCAGTTTGCTATATAAATAAATTTGTGTGATGAAATTCATTAACCAATTGGTGTTGCTATCATATACTAATGAATGTCTCCCTGAGTATGCGTGTGATATTTCAAAACCCTTAGATTTTTCTAAGGGCCAGGATTCCTATTAATTGAGTGAATCACCACATGTATAGGCACCTGTTTATCTTGAAAGTCTTGATTAAGAACCTTTATAGTAGTGGCTCACTAATTTCATCTACAAAGATTATTTCAAAGTAGTGAATTAGAATAGCATTGTTCCAAGAATTTACTTACCATGTTTGGTTTTTGGTTAACGAAATAAAGCAAATAGGGGGGGGACTCTTTTGCTTGGTGTGTCAAGACGGTACATTTCCTTGACATAGCCTATTTTTCCATTCCATCTTCATGGATTTATCATATCTTAGGGAATGATGGTAAGCCTAATAAGAAATACACACCCACTTGAGCTAGGATTGTAAATGCTTCTGAGTCATTTTCATACTTGCTTGGTTCCAAAACATTGCAAACAAACATCAACAATCTTTCTCAAAATTTCAAACCCTTTAGTTTAAGCATGGATACCCTTTGAAAAATCTTGATATTGATGCTTGTCCTAAGTATTTTAATCCTTAGAGACTTCTAAATATTTTGGCTTAAATATTTCAATCCATACTTCCCAAAGTTAACATAGGAAACTATGGCTCTAATTTCATGACTTTCACCTAATGGACCTTGTGAAATAAATGATGTTTTTGACATAGACATTTAGTTTGAAACTTAAGCAAGACAAGTTTTTGTGTTAAAAATAGATTGATTAACTAAGACAAGCTCAAAAATTGAATCCCACATATGTGCTTATAATCTCTCACCTTATGACCATTTGGCATTTGATTGCTCCACTTCAACAACCAAACCTTATGCTAGCTATCATACAACCAAACTTTGAGCTAATTGAAGGAGAACAAACAAAAATAATCAATAGTTTGAGGAGTTTCACATTTGAAACAAAAGAAACATCAAACCAATGGAGAAACACAACAAAAATATTCTATTCTTTGATAGGTCCATTCTTGGAGACATTAGACACAATTTGCCCTAAGTTAATTTAGACCTTACATGAACTAAGAAAGAATCCTTTGAATGTTGCCTATTTTTTTGCATTTGAATTTTCAGTTATATGGAGACCTTGCATAATACATCTTGAATGCATAAAACCATCTTGTTTGTTCATGAGTTCCAAGCATACTATTTTTTTCTTGTCTCATGAAGCTTGAAGTTCATTTTTATGAGCTCCAATCATATAAAGTTTTTCTTACCTCATGAAGCTTGAAGGTCATTTTTTGCATGGTGCCTTATTGAAGTTATCAGGGTGTATAACTTTGGTATGTTTTTTGATGGGAAGCTCAACCAAGGAATGACTTTCCCATAGCCACTCACGTGTGAGTCTGAGCACATATGGGTCATGTGTGTATGTGTCTAGCCTCTTTCGGATCCTTGCCCAATAGACAACCTAGAGTTTCATTGGCTCATAGTTGAAATAGTGAAAATTGGTTGGCATGGGGAGCAAAGGTGCTTTCTTTTGCTTCTAGTATTTTGGACCTAAAAGAATAAACACCAAGAACCACTTTTCAATACTTCACTCAAGAAAAAACCCTTGAGATTTCAATGCAAAGGAGATTTAAATTTGTCAAAGGGAAGGTTCTAGGGATTGAATAATCTATAATGAGGGGTTCACCACCAAGTATAAACTTGGAAAAGAAAAAAATTGAAAACATAGTGTGATATGTAAACAAATACTAAATGACCTAGAAATGAAAGTAAACAGTAATAGAAAACTATAAAACTAGAAAGGTGCACCTGGGAAACTAAAGAAGGCAGAGTGGAGGTCTAGAATCCTGAAGAATTTTCTATTTATGCTGATTGGGACTCATAAACAAAGTTGCATGAATTAGTCTAGTTTTTGGTAAACTATGCCTGAATAGGTTTTAGAAAAATAGTTACTTGAATATACAAAAATATCTAAGAGAAAGGTACACTAGGACTCATTCACCAATAGTGGCAAATTAGTCCACTTCTAGATTTTTGAAAATTAAAAATTTGATTTTGTAGCTCTTAGTCTACTTTTTTGTTCCTAATTCAGACCCAAGTTTCTAATTGCATAATTTATCCTTGAGACCTTCTCTAAGCTTACCCAAGGTTTTATGGAAACTTTGAAAACTTTTCCAATCTTTCTCTTTGATAAATCTGCAACCTAAACCTACAAATCACATGCAAAGAGAGGGAAAAATGTTGTGAGGTTAGTGAATATGGGTTTTACTTGGTCAAATCCCTCGTTGGTAATTAAACCCTTGAAATAGAATGAAATAGAGTAGAGATTTATGAATGAATAGATAATGATGTTGCAACTCACCAAACCCTTGCAATTAAGTGCTACAAACATGCAAGTGATGGCTCCAGTGGATGAAGAATTGGACTCTTGCTTGATATTGATAGATATTGAATGCAATGCTTGCTTGGATCACATAATATTACACCACAATTGTTAGCTCTAAACCAACATGATGCAAACAATGTTTGACATGATGATTAACACTTGAAGAATGCTCTAGAATGCTTGATAATCTACTCTTGGAATGCCTTGAATACTCTTATGAATGCTTAAATGCTCTTGTGGACTCCTGAATGAATACTTGAATTCTTGGGGATGAAAATGAGAGAAAGAACCTTGTATTTATACTTAACTATGCAAGAATTCTAGAAATTACAACACTACAAGCTAGCATTAGATCTAAGAGAATAAAATCCTACTAGAAATTTGATTTAAATTTGAATTTTGGTCACATAGGACTCATTCGCCCAAGGTGACAAATGAGTCCCATTACACATAATGTATGGGATGAAAAATAAAAAGTTTCTTGAAATGTGTGAAACCTACATTGAGGCCAAAAAGACCTAGGTGGGACTCATTCACCCAAGGCGGTGAATGAGTCCCATACACTAAACTTGGGCAACACAAGCTAGAAACATCCGCATTTTGATTAGTTATTGATTGGTGTTGGGGTTATCCTAAAAAGATGCAATAAATGAGGCTTGTGGATGGAAAAATGGGGCCAATCAAAGCATAAGAAAGAAAAATAATTAATTACAAGCCAAAGGGAACATGAAAGTGTGTTAAAACCCTTTAAAACACTCTAAATAAGGAAAGATTAAGATCAATCATGATTAAAATTATGTTTGAATTGATAAAACCCTAGAAAAGTGTGAAAGTGTGTTACAACACTTCACAACACTTTTGCAAGGCACCATTAAATTCTATTAGTTCACAAGGTCCAATACCTAATGTGAATGTCTTATCCACATTACAACACTAATTCAAGGCAACATTAAGCCAAAATCCACAAGGAGGACCCAAACGAGTGCGAAAAATGTCAAAGGATCATTTTTCAACACTACAAGAGTGAGCATGCATTTTTTGGACAAACATCCTAGATCTAATCCACATCACAATGGACAAATAGTCAAAGCTTGATCCACCCCTTTTATATTTCTCTTCCCTTTGTCTTTGGTAGTGTATGTTTGCACCTTTATAATGCCCTTTACATCATTTTTTATGTGTCTTCTCTTGTGCCTATGTTGGTTTGTCATGGGATCTTGATCCTGGGGGCTTAATCACCCCTCTTGATCATTTTCATCCCATCTTACTTACATTGGTATGCTTGAACCGCTCTTGAAGTAGATTCATCTACTTTAGTGTGAGTTTGAAGCAAGTTCATCCTCTCACTAAAGTGGGGGCTAAATGTAGTGTCAAAAAATGTGGTTAGTGATATTTGCACACTTGTTTGGTCCCTCCTTGTAAAATTGAGCTTAATCTTGCCTTGACTTAGTGTTGCAATGTGATTAACACACTCACATTAGGTCTTGGGGCCTTGTAAACTAAATAAACCTAATCCTACCTTATTTAGAGTGTTGTAAAGTGTTGTAACATGTTTTCACACTTTTCTAGGGTGTTCATAAATAATTATGCTTCTTTATGCTTTAATTGGCCTTATTTTACACCCACAAGCCTTATTTAATGCATCTTTTCAAGGATGATCTCGACACAAATCAACATCCAATCATAATTCAAATGTTTCTAGGTTGTGTGGCCTAAATTTGGTCGTCTGGGACTCATTCATCACCTTGGGCATATGAGTCCCACCTAGGGTTTTGGGTCTCGATCCTTGGTTTACACCTTTCTAAGAATTTTTTTAATTTGGTCCCATAAATTATACCTAATGGGACTCATATGCCACCTTGGGTGTATGAGTCCCGTGTGGCCCAAAATTAAAATTAATTCAAATTCCTAGTGGGATTTTATCCTCCTAGATCTATTGTTGGCTTGTAGTGTTGTAATTTCGGGAATCTTTGCATAATTAAGTATAAATACAAGTTTCTTTCACTCATTTTAACCTAACAGGAAATTAAGCGACCTAGCAAGGTGAATGAGTATCCTTATAGCAATTCTAAGTTCACAAGAGCATTCAAGTGTTTACAAGAGAATTCAAGGGTAGATTATCAAGCATTTTAGAGTATTATTCAAGCATCAAGTATCATGCCAAATATTTCATGCATCATGTTTGTTTTTGAGCTAACAATTATGATGTAGGATTTTATGATTCAAGCTAGCATTTCATTCAAGATCTATCCTATTCAAGAAAGATCTAAGATCTACATCCATTGGAACCATCTCATACATATTTGTAGCCTCTCATTGCTAGGGTTTGGTGAGTTGCAACATCATATTTTGTTCATTCATCATTCTCCATTCCTATTTCATTGTATTTCAAGGTTTTATTACCAAAACAGGGTTTGACTGAGGCAAACCCCTATCCTCTAACTAAACAAAATTTTCCCGTCTTTAGTATGTGATTTGCAGGTTTAGATTGAAGGTAGATTTAAGAGAAAACTTGGAGAAAGTTGTCAAAGTGTTCAAAGTTGTCAAAGTTGTCACCTTGCATTGGAGATAATTGGAGGAATTCTATAGGTTGCAAATTGGGGTTTTGGATCTAGAAATCATTTAGGGAGCACAGAGTAGAACTTGAAGACCAAACTCAAACCTTGAAGTTTTAGAAAACCCTAATTGGACTGATTCACTAGTTTTGGCGTATGAGTCCCAATATAGGTCAAAATTCAAGTTTTTACATATTCAAATACCCATTTGCCAGATTCTTATTTTTGCACAGAAACCTAAATCTGGGACTGATTTGCCCACCATGGCATATGATTCCCTATCAACAATAAAGTCACTATTTTCAACATTTCAGAGCTCCATCTAGTCACCTTTAGGTTTCCTGATGCAGACATTTCATCTCCCAACTTATTGTCCCTATTTTCATGCATTTATAGGTCATTTAGTGAAAGATTGCATCATATTAAGGTTAAGCATTACATCTTGCATTGCATTTGTCTTTCCAAGTCTTAACTTGGTGGTAAACCTCTCATTAGTTTATAATCATACCCTAGGATACCCAATTGCTAGATCTATTTCCCCTTTCATTGAATTGAGATCTCTAGGGTCATCCTTGAATGGGAGTGTGGAGTTTTGTTACTCTAGGTCCAAAACCCTAGAACCCAAGCAAAATTCTTCCTTTTAGGTATATTAAAAATTTGGTGAATCTCACATGATTAGAAAATGATACATTTAAGTGTTGGGTGAATAAAACCTTGATGGAATACATACGTTGTAATTTTCAAGGTGATTATGGCTCTACAATTAGCATGGAGGTGTCACGACAATGGGAGAAATGTGTCCTCAAATGTAAATATTTTTTAATGGTATTGGAAAAATAGGTCCTCATAAGCAACTATTTCTAAATTTTAATTTGCAAATTGGGTCCTCATAAGGAAATATTTGTAAATTTTAATTGGAAAAATGGGTCCTAATACACAATGTTGGTTTAATAGTATTGGCGAATTTGTAGGTGATTTATTACATGCTTATGAGATTCTAGGAAAAATAATTAATCGACCAATTTGAAATGTGTAGTTTGTTATGGAAAATTTATTACTTAAATATGCCTCATAAAATAAATCAATGGTGAATGGCCATACATTGGACCGATAATTCATAAAATTTGAGTGATTTGACAGATTGCCCACCCTGTTGGGTGTGATTTATTCGCCAATTTCAACTTGCATGATATGTAATATTCGCTAATTGGTAAAGATTTGCCACTAAGAAAAACCCTTTTGGTGACCTATTAGTCCCATGTTTATCCTTTGAATTTTTTTATTAGATTAGAATTTTTGCATCTTCCAAAGTTACTAAACTCTTATTGGGTATGGAAAAATATTTTCAACATAACTATAGAAACTTTGGTGGCTAACTATCATTTGGATGAAGTCATATGCCCTTTAAATATTTCAAAATCTAGGTGGATAACTATTGATTATTCTAAGGACAAGCCAAGTGGATTGTTAGGGTTGAACATGCTAGTGATGGTTCTATTCATGTTTCAAAATCTTTTTCTATTGGGGTTGAAACTAATAATAACATGGAGGCCTAGGCTACCATTTTGACACTTGAGAAATCTTGTGATCTAGGTCGGAAAATGATTATTTATGAGAGAGACTCCATGATCTTAGTCTCTCTTCTGAATAAATATAAGCTCCGTGAATATTCTTTTTGGTTGGCATCACTATGAAACTAAGCCTTTACCTTCTCCAAATTTTTATTCCATTTTTTTTCATGTTCCTACAAAGTGGAATGTTGTTGTGGATTGCTTGGTCAAATGGGCCTATAAATGTTAATCATAATTAGAATATCATTGAATTAGTCTGTATATCTACAAATAAATCTTCATATTGTCTTTAGCTTCATCATTATGATATGGTTTAATCCTTCTTACCTATTTTTCTTTAGGATTGTATGATTTGTTGGGTTCTTGGTTTTCTATAATATGGTGGAATATTTGAAATCCTCGTATCTTCATTCGATAAACTCTATTGACAAATTTTGCTATTTGAAAATCATTTTACTATTATTTCTTCATAATACAGAATTAATATATTTATCTTTTATATCAAACCAAAAAAAATCTACAAATATAATTTTATTTTTAAAAAATCAAAATTAATAATATAAGCCTTTCTATATTTTATTTTTTTAAGAAGATAATTTTATATTCAATAACAATGTATAGCATTTTATTTAACAAGAGAGTTTGGCTTCTTCCCATTTCCAATAATGTTAGTTTTGTTTTTAAATTTGGTTTGGAGCCGCTTCCCTGTGAGATGTGGTTAGCATGTAGTGGAGTGAGAGTAGCCTTCAACATACAGTGCTGGCTTAATGTTGTGTGATGCACAATTGGCAACGAGGCAAATCCTAACGCGTCTTCTAAAGGTAAGAAGCCGCCAGCAGCAGACCAAGAGTCCTACGGCACCTCCTCCACTACTACAAAGGTAATGAATAGACTGAAAGCTAAGATTTTTTTGAGAGGGCAGGTAGAGGGAATGTAAGTCCAAAAGCAGAATTCACTTTCAAACGTACGGAAGAGATGATTGTGCGCCCAATAGTTTCCTTGAACGTATAGAACAGAATTTAATAGAAACAAATTAACGATAGTTTATGAGACATGTGTCCTTAGTTTTTTGAATTATTGACATGTACTTTATGGCACACACGTCTTATTAGTTTTTTGAATTGTTGATAATTTGTTATTTAGATTGAAGATGAATTCTTTTATTTTTATAATGATCATCTCGTCTTTAAATTGTAAGAAAGCTATTGTTAAAGTACTTGTGTACCTAGACAGAATGTCATTATAAAAATCACATTCTAAAATAAAGTTTTTTTCAATTGTTAAAGGATAAAAATAATTTCCCTTTATATTATTATTTTGATATTTTATATCTATTCATTTCATAGAAAGATGATGAGAGTTAGTTTTTCTTTGAGTTATGATAATCCTTCTCTTTAAAAGATTTATCCATTGAATAGGTCATGATTATAAGCGGGGTTAAATTCATCAAGATAATTTTTCTCTCTCTCACACCTTTCCTTACATATTAAAGAAAAATTAATCATATGTAAATTGAAAGTAAAAGAAAAAACTAATTTTACTTTGAAAGATACTTGCAAATGTGATAGTGCATCAAATAAAAGGGAAAAATGAGCACATTTTATTTGTAGGAGGTGTTTCCTTTTAAGAAAATGGTAGTCAAGGAAATTGTGAAATTAAAATTCAACAATTAGAGACATGAGATTTGGACAATCCATTCTAAATTAATTAGCATGCTTTTGGTAAAAATCTCTATAAATAGGTAAATGGTTATAATCAATCATGCTAATTCAAATTCAAGAAACTTGAATATTTTATTTGCAATTGCAATAATAACAATATGAATAATCAATTTACTTTTTCTTTGTTTTCATGAGGGGCATCCATCACATTGTCAAATTTCCTCATGGCATAATCTCAACCTCTTTCCTTTTGATGCGAAGGGGTCGCACATCTAGTAAGATGTAATTCCTAATGAAATTATTCTAATCTATTCAACTTCAATTACATTAGTTTCCAAGGAAATAAACACATAATCATCTACTATAATTATAAAGAAGAGATAGGAGATACCTGATATTGAAAGTGAAAGATACCTTAGTTAATGTAAATCACTATGAAATGATTAATTGTTGTTAATGATTAGCTATCTATGGTTCAAATGGATCTCAATATTATTTCCTAACACAAAATTATTAGATACCTTCAAAAGCTAAATTATTTGTTAATCCACTAACTATATTCAATCTAATCATGTTTGAAATTCAGTATAATCTATTTGTCCAAATTTAGCATACTAAAGCTTTGACATATGACAAGAGAATGTACATTTTTCTCAACAAAGACAACAAAATTGGAAAGATTCTTCTTATGATAATTCTACCAATATTAATTATATTAATTAGGTATTTTCTATAATTTGATATAATATAATATAATTCACTCCTAATTCTTTAACCAATAAACTATTTTCAAAATCTCATTTCTCACAATAAAAATCTTTATCCAAAAACCATAAATTTTATTTTATTTCCAATGATAATTGCTTTTATCTAAACAATTCCCTTCATATGATTAATAAAACTATAAATTTCCTTTTCTTTAACTAAGCGATTCCCTTCATAAGATTTATAAACAGTCATGTATCTTTAGTTACATGAAAAGATGCTCCTAAGTTTACTATCTATTCTTTATTACAATCATAATTAGTAAATACTATCTATTCTTATTTTCTATAACCTTCTAGCTACATGGACATGACAGGTGGAATCGCAAAGAAGGCAAGAATGCAAAACACGGCTATAAATATCATCAGATCAACGTACATCTTCTAACCATTTACGAGGTTTTCATTTCTTTTCTCTTCTCCTTTTGAGAGAGAAGCAATAATGAATCAACTCATACGTGGCGGTGCTGGCTTTTTAGGTCATTATACTCTACTTAACCTTAATGTATCTTTAATTTTGACGTTTAAGTTCACTGACATTAATCATAGATGCTATACTTGTACTGAATATTGTCCGAACTGTTGTGGTTCTGTGTGGGGGATTCAGGAAGCGCATTTGCTTTGCTTATGTATGGAGCCCCAATGTGAGTACAACTAGGAGAACATTATTGTTGAAGGGAAGGTAGTGCATACGTGGTAAATATTGCTAATTTCTTTTATGTTAATCGTTGAGCAGGGGTATCTTCTGGAGAGTATATAAGAGGAAGACAACGGGAGAGATGTCAGGGTTCCCGTATGCAATAGGCCTCTTCAACTGTCTTATATACACCTTCTATGGCTCCCCTCTCATCAGCAATGGTTGGGAGAATAGTCTTGTAATGGGTACCAACGCTCTTGGCTGTCTTCTCCAGTTTACCTTTTGCACCATCTATCTCCGCTTTGCTCCATCCAAATCCAAGGTACCTTTTTATCTACTTCACCATATTAGTCGCTATCGTTTCACTTGAGTTTGTGGACCGCTAGTTAACGAGGGATGAATGGCATGGCAGAAAACAATGGGTCTGTTTTTGGGAGGAGCGTTGGTGGTGTTTGCCAGCACTGCAGTAACGTCTATGTGGGGAGTGGAAGCAGGCCAAAAGAAAGTGATCGTAGGAACCGCTGGAATGGTCGCCTCTATCTTTCTCTACGGATCTCCGCTTTCAGATATTGTAAGTAAACTCCCTCACATTCATTGCACTCATCTATTGTAGGTAAGCGTATCGACATTATTCCTGATATATAGGTTGTCATACAGAAAGTGGTGTATCGGACCAAGAATGTGGATTGCATGTCCTTCTACTTCTTAGTGTTCGCTCTCCTCGGCAGCATGTTGTGGTTGGTGTATGGTGCTCTGAGCAAAGATATTCTTATCATGGTAATTACATGTTGAGCATCTATATAGATTTACAGTCTAAACAAACAATATTTCTGTAACTGAGCTCATTTCGTTTGTTTTGTTTGTTATGATTTACCCAGATTCCGAATTTCTTTGGAATACCACTTGCTTCGATTCAGATGCTAGTATACTCTATTTATAAGAAAAAGAGCCAAGTACGAATTGAAGATTTAAAACTGGAAGTATTGCGTCAGCAATTATACAATAAAGCTATAGAGTTTCCAGTAAAGTTGCGAAAGCAACCATCCATAACAGTCGAATTGGCATAGAGCTCGGAGTGCATGTACAATATTTTTGACTGGAAACTTCGCAACTTTAGGCAGTTCTTAAATAAGTTCCTCCAACTTCCTCTCTGATAAGGAATTTGAGCCCATTATATTATCTTCTGATTTTTTTTGATTTCAGAGTATAATGGCTGTACTTCCACCTCAAAACTTAAGTAGTATATTGTCCTACATACCGTCATCTTCTTATCGTTCGCATTCCTATCCATGGTGAAAAAATAGACTTTTTCCAGGCTTTCTTATTTCAGTGGTAGAGAAACTATAGCTTAGAAAAATCAGATCAAAGTGATTTGTAATTAAATTGGTATTCCCTTATTTTTATCTTATGTTTGATGGCTAAGCAGTGGACGCTAGCGTGCCACCATATTATAGCACAGATATGAATAGGGATTGTGTCTTTTCTCAAATTCTTATCGTTGCTACAGCTGGCTGTCTCTTTTCCGTGTCTCTTCAATGGCTATTCTAGGAAAATATCTACTTAGAGCACTGTACAATTGAGAGAAAATATCTTAAAATAATTGTACCTTCTCATACTATTTCCCTCTAGACCGTTACGCGTTAATGTTGGTTTATGTTAGTTACCTTTAGATATTATATTTTGGTTCTATTCGCAATGTTTCGATAGATTTAACTTGAGAGATAGAAGTAAATGTCCAATAGACAAATCTTGGGTTATTTTAATGTTCAATGATGATCAAAATATATGGTCAAATATAATGGAAATTCTAGTAGTTGAGTATCTTGACAATAAATTAAACTTTGTATGTAAGAAGTCTTCTATTAATTAAGTCAACATCCATCCACAAATCGCACATCAACATTATTTATTTACCAACACATAACATAATTACATTATTCAAATGATCATCATTAATATCATGCGATTGTGTGTGTGAGATACACGCAAGCACATTATGTGTAACTAACACGGTCTTGATGAATTTAACATTCTCTTATTGTAGAGTGTGAGCTTATTATTTATCGTATATAAATACAAAGATACAACAAATATTGCATACTTCTCAACACTCATTGAGATGTTTGTTTCACTCATTAAGATTTTACAATTTTCATATGTTGTATTTTGAGTACTAATGTTTGTTAGTATTTCTCTAAATTTGACTTGTTGTAAACATGCCCTTGTTGAGGGAAAATTGGGTCCAACATCACAACTATCCAAAGTCTAGCCCACAACACTTTACCATAAGTGTTGTCTACAAAACTATAAAGTAACATTTCAAAAAATGGTTACAAAAATTTCATACATGTGCAAAAATTAATTCTAAATAAGAATATTAATAAAATAGGAGGTATCATGTCCTATGCAAAAGGTAACTAAGAGAGATCACCAAAAAGAATAATTAACCTTCTAGCAAAACCTTTCATCTGATTTGGTGGAAACAATTATTTTAGAAACCCGGGGCCATTAAACTCATTTCATTAATAAAAATATATTGAATATGCTTAAATTATTCTTCTAGCATAACTAATAATTGAGCACTTAGAGGTTGAATATTTTACCAAGGATTTTTAAGGATGGATAAATTAAAGTGACACATTTGTTCAAAGAAATAACTTATTTTGATGAACATAGCAACAAAGAATTTTTTCTTTTGAATAAATTACTATCTATGTCATGTCTGATACAATTAGGTATAGTATTTCCCTATTCTAGTGTTTCTTTGGTTGGTCATCTTAAGAGGTTTATTATTAACAAGTAATTCAAAAAAAAACCATGATTGAGTTAAATCTAATGTTTTTCTTTTTAGTCAAATTATATGAAGGATTTAACTAATGCCAGATTGTAGTCCAAAATAGGTTTCGTATTCCTGGATCAAATTGAATTTCCTTATTGGCCAAGTGCTCCACATTTATGTTTTTCTAAAAGAACCACTTTTCTTTTGTAGTGTTTGGGAAATGGAACTATAAATATTAATGTCTTTAATCCATATGATAGATCACCTTTCACTAATGTTACTATTTTTCATAGTAACATGGGGTTTGATAGTGCAATATTTCATTTTATGATATTTTCATTTTTAAAGTGATATTGAAACTATTATAATTTATAAATAGTGATTATTATTTTCAAAGATGCTCAACATTGATACAATTTAAGTATTAACTATAAGGATAATTTTGTGAGTTTCTTTTAATATATTTTCATATTAAATAAAGGGAAAGATAGAACATTGTTTAAGGTTCCATTTAATTTTTAAGGTTTGAAAAGAATATTTCTTTCCATCCTATAGACCTCACTTAATAAATATATTATATGTCAACTACACTATGAAATATTAAATAATATTCTTAATTTTTATTTGTAAATTTACATATCTAAATTCTAATATTTTTACATATAAATTCTATTAAAATATCCCCTCCTTTTATAATATATTTAATGTGCCTATTTTTAATGAATTTTGTATAGGCCTATTTATTTATACCTCTCATACATTCAATAAAGCATTTCATTTCAACCATTATTACACCCATATTAAAATTAAAAAGCCTTGAATAAATTTTGAAAGGAGATAATGAAAGTAAAATTCAAATTGCAAAACATTTCATTTCCACCACTATTACACCTACATTAAAATTAAAAAACCTTGAATATATTTTGAAAGGAGATAATGAAAGTAAAATTAAAATTGCAAATGTCAGTTATCGAGATTTAAGTTTTAAGAAATTAGATAAATGTCTACAAACACCCAGTTATTTCATCATTTGAAATCTGACAACGAGAAGCAAGATGTGAAATTATATTGGAAATCTTATCGCACTATCAAGAAATTCAAGAGCAACATTCTTAGATCTCTATTGCAACAATTCAAGATCCTAAAATCATGTGAGTTCATATGTGTTTATGTTACCATCGTTTGTGAAGGCTAACCCTTGTTGCAAGTCTCCAAGCAATCCAAGCATTCAAGCAAGCAAGATCCAAGACTTTGAGGTGATGTGTAACACTGCATTCCTTCAAGGAAGTTATTCAAGGGAGGTGAATTGCAACACTTTGTGATTTCATCATTCCTTCCTATAATTTATCCATTTTAGCATTGACATTGACATTGTGGAAGTGGAAACACTAACACAAGGTTTGGCCAAGACAAAACCCTAAATGGCACAATATTTCTTCTCTTAGTGAATGTGCATATTTTAGGTTGAGAGAGTATTGAAGGGAGCTTGAAGACAAATAGTTTTTTGTCGCAATTGAATCCTTACATATTTTCAACCCATGAAAAGTAACCTAAAAAATTATTTGACTACCCTCCAAGGACTTTACAACTAGGAATCAAGAGCTTAGATCTATCATCAGAGGACTAAAAAAAAATATTAGGAAGCCTCTACAAGGACCCATATGCCCTAGGGAAACTCCATCCTTGTATTCTAATTAGCAACAACTTTTTAAGATGGGTACATAATATGTTGCACTTCTCAGATATGCTTTCAATTCACTATTTTAGTTTATCATTTTTCTAATCATTACATTTCTCATATTAGGGCATATAGTCTAATTAGGTTAGTCAATTTCAATCAACCCCAATCCATTCCAAGAATCTAAAGGATTTTGATCCAAGTTTTATTGGCTCACCTTCATGGTTGAAAGTTAGTCTACTCACCTCGTTGATCTCCATCTTAATAAAATAATAGAAAAAAAACAACCCAACCAAGTGTGAATCCTTGGTTTAAGCATTAGACCTAGGGTTCCAATTTTCTTTGTTTCAGTTATATGAATAGTTTTGAGTTTGAGTGGCATGTTTTTGTGTAGGTATAGTGAATAGAATTGATTGAGATTATGTTGTGAAATGAATTTTTGTTGGGGGTTGCTTCTATTTGTTGATATGTTATCTATGTGATATTTTTGAAGAATATGGAATATTGTAAGTTCTAGGTATGTTGAATGTGGAATCTTGTTTTGAAATGGTAAGTGATAGAATTTGTGAAATGGAAGGTTTGTATGAATGATTAGGATTATATTTTCTCATTGTTATGTCGGGTGCTTGTGTAGCATATGGAATATTAGGAGGCACATAAGATGTGGAGGCTTGTACCATGAAATCATTATTTTTGTAGTTTTTAATATTTTGTGGTGATGAATGAGGAATGTTTTTGTTTGGAAGATTTGGTATATGCATGGTTTTTTGTCTGATATGCATGTTGAAGAATGAGGAATGTTTGTGTTTGATGGAATCAAGATGTGTGAGAATTTTTGATTGGTCATGTATGGATTTATGAATTGTTTAGAAAATGGTATTGAATCTGTGTCATATGATGGTATAGTTGGTTGACTAAGTATGGCTGGAATTGAATGTTGTATTATAGCTTCATTAATGAAATAGAAAAATAGGGTTCATCAAGATGATGAAACGCTAAATTTTCACTATGAAACATTCAATTATGAGGGTCAAAATATGCAAATAACAATAAAAAACTAATCCTAACTATTATAGAAACTATGAGGAAACTTTTGAGGGATTAAAATGATGTTTACCCTATTCCAAGAAGGTTGTTTATAGGGCAACAAGGACTCATTCGCTATTAGTGGTGAATGGGTCCTTGTTAGGGTTTCTAAAACTAAGATCTAGGTTATTTTCCTTGATGTTTGCATTCTCAAGTCCCCAGTTGTCAACTCTTGAAAACTTGTAACAATTTTTGTATCTTAAATTCCATCTTCTTGCACTATGAAGGTCAACTTTGCAACTTGACAACTTTGACAATTTTACTTCCAATTTCTTCTCCATATGATCTTTAACCTGCAAATCTAAAAACACACACTCAAGAGAAGAAAAACTTGTTGATTTTTAGTGAATAGGGTTTTTCCTAATTCAAACCCCTTGTAGGTAATTAAACCAAATGATGAAATAATGTAATTGAACCATAAAATAATGAAATGTTGATACCTTGTAAGTTTTATTGGAGTACAAATCTACAATCTAACATGTGGTGGCCATGAAGAATTTAGATCTCGATCTCAAATACGATGTGAAACAATGCTTGTAAGTAGATATTCAATGCTACATCAACTATCTTAGCTCAACAATATGCATGAATGAACTATGCCTTAGACATGATGGAATGATCTTGAATTGCTGCAATAAAATCTTGATAATTTTCCTTAGAATGCCTTTGAAAATTCTCTTGAAGTACTCTATAATACTCTTGTAAAGTATTAGGATGCCATTGTAAACTTGCTAGGAGAAACAATGTGATTTAACCCCTTATTTATACTAAATCTACATATTAATCCTAAAGTTCAAATAATTAAAACTGACAATGGATCTGGAAATGAAAATTATTAAAATACTGCTAGAATTAAATTCAAAAAGGGGGTTCCTACTTGTGGAGGACCCATTTTCCACCTGGGGTGAATGGGTCCTAGCTCAAATTTCTAGGACCTTGCTCTGGGAGGGTGGAAGAACATAAAAAACACATGTCAAATATGCAAAGAAGGGGAGGTCCTATTAAGGGAGGACCCATTCACCACTAAAGGAAAATGGGTCCTAACACCATTTTCCAAGACCTCAATTTTTCCAAATTTAATGTTTTGCAATTTGAATACTGAGTTTCCAGATGGATCCTTGGCAGGTGTCACAAATAAGTCTTAAATTTGAATTAAATGGACTAATTAACTCTAATTAACCATAATTAATTAAAGAAACTATAGAAAAGTGTGAAAGTGTGTTACAACACTTTACAACACCTTAAACAAGGTAAATTTTAGGTACACTTTATTAAAAAGATCCCTAGAATAATGTGAATGTGTACAACACATTACAACATTAAACCTAGGCACTATTAAGTTAATTTTTTATCAATTAATCTCAAATTGATTAAGGAAAAGGGATACTAATCTGTTACAACATTTTTTCCCTACATTAGTGAGAGGTTGACCCATGTCAAACTCACACTAAAGTAGACATTCAAGACAATTAAGTATGCAACAATAAAATAGATACATAACCATACCTGTCAAAGGCCAGGAAAATAAAGAAAATGAAGGATCAAGCACAACTATTCTAATGTGATGTGGAATGGGTATGTTTTTTGATAACAAGAATTGCTCACTCTAGGGTAGTGGACCCTTAGTCTGTCCACTAGGTGGGTTGTCCCAAAATATGTGTTGCTTATATTCTAGGGTAGTGGAACCTTAGTCTTTCCACTATATGAGTTATCCCAATGAGGTGGTTTAGTGAGAAAGGCATGCCAACGTGTTGACTTCTCATTGTATAATGAGAAATTAATGCCAGTGTGTCAGCTTGTCATCATATTAGCCATACTAGATCTATCCTCCTGATAACTTCAATAAGGAACCACAATGTAATATTTTTTATAAATGCTTTTGAATGTTATGTCTATAATTTTTTCTTAAAGGGGATTTTTCTTTATTCATGTAAGGTCTTCTTCTTAGGGAACATTGCACCTAATGTCTCCAAGAGAGGACAAGTCAAGAATATTAGATTGCCACTTATGGGATGCCTCATTCACATCATGCTACGAAGGGAGATTGTATGCTTAGAAATACCACACTCTTGGAGGATATCAAACCCAATGAAACCACCAAGAATAGGACACATCACAATAAAAAATAAAATCACACCATGAAATACGCTGAAAGATGTCATCGATATATGCCCCTACTTTAAATCGGTTGCTAACAACATTGCTATGAGAAATTGCTTTAAAGTAGCCAATGTTTTGTCCTAATTAGACATGAGATCTTTCCTCAAAAAACCCTATGCCAAGTCATATATTTTTGAAATAAAGCTACATCATGCAACAGGAAGGGTTTCCCCCACAAATAGATAAGGGATCTATGCATTTGGGGTCATTATGTCTTTTCTACATTGTTGATTTAAGAGCTCAAAACTATCCTCATTCCTTAAATACTCATATAACTGGAAAAATGACATAAAGAGAGTGATAAAATAAAGAAAAATCCTTTTGGGTCAACATGGAAGAGAGCTAAATGTCTCAACGCCTTGCATCATCCCCAAAAGGAAAACACAATACAAATGAAAAGAGAAAAAGGAAAATCTTTTGGGTCAACATGGAAGAAAGCTAAATACATGTCTCGACACCTTGTATCATCCCCAAAAGGAAAAAAAATACAAATAAAAATTTCTTATGACATAGAGAAGAATGTATGTACATATAAAGGAATGCACAAAAAGAGAGAGATACATAAAAAAAAACATCATGGGGGATCACATTACACACATACAATCACATAAAGGAACATGAAAAGGTAAAAGACTAGTAAGGCACATATGAGTCAACCTAAAGCAAGTCATCCACATCCCAATCTTGGTCTGTATAAATGGAAGGAGAACAACTAGCCAAAGGAACAAGAGGAAGTGTTGAACTATGGGAAGCACCAGGTTCAACACTCTTTTTAGGAGATTTGTCATTTAATTTCATAGAAGAAGAAAAAAATGTTTTCAGTTCATCTTGCACTTCATCAATCTTTGCAATGACAATGTCATTATCTATATTTATCACAACGGGAGGTCAAATGACAATGTCCATGGACTGTTCTTATTTATGTTGTGGCGAGGGTATGGGATGATCATGCATTGATTCAGGTAAGTTTGGATTTTATATTTCTATGTTGTTTTCTTTTTGAGTTTGTAACTTATGAGTAATAGCACGACGTCTACGCCTACGCTCTTTAGCACTTTGATTCCATTTCATTCTATTATCAATTTGTGTTTGTGTAAGAGAAAGTTTTTAACTCATAGGTTCCTTCTCTTCCTTAGGAGGAATGGATGAAACAACAATAGCTTGTTCAAACACTTTCTCTTTAAATTTGTAAACTTGTTTGATTCTAAGAGGGACAACAAGCTTGTTTTGATTATCTCATGATCTCTTGTAAGAAATTGTAGGAGTTTTTTCTATAAGTTGTTCTTACATATTTGAAAGGGTTGTCGGTTCAATCATTGCTTTATAAAAGGATAGGTATGTCAGTCATAGATTGAGGCATGTTTCAAAGGGATAATTTTTCTATTTTATTTGCCTTGAACTACTGATTGATTTGAAAAAGAATTGCTCATGAGGCTTAATAGGTTCCATAGGTTAGGGCCAAAAGGAATCTAATGGAAAGTTCCATCAGGCTGACAAAGGATTAAATCCACTATGATACACAATAAAGATGCTATTACCAAATGGAAACTTTAGACATTGATGCACAACCGAAGGGATGACATTCATGGAGTGAAGCCATGGATAGCCTAGCTTCACAAAAAATTGGTCCAATTACAGAATGATGGAAAATGAGACATTTAGTATTTTTGGTCCAACTTTTAAAGGGAGATTTATCGAGCCTATCATAGGGAAATCAAACCCATTATGTGTCTTGATCCATTCTTTAAGTTTTTCATATGTATCTGTGTCACCAAAAAATGTATTGTTGGACATTTTTATGCTCACTTGAGTCTTTCTTATGGACTTTTGCTTGATTTTTCCTAGATTTAATTTTGTAATGTGGTCAACACATTCACATTAGGTCTTGGACCCTTGTGAATCATTAAGAATTCTAGGATGTCTTGTAAAAGTGTTGTGAAGTGTTGTAACCCACTTTCACACTTTTCTAGGACCCTTTCATTATAATTTACTTAAATAACCCCTTTTTATCACTTAACAAGTCTTATTTCAAAGTGTTGTAAAGAGTTGTAACAAACGATTTTCTAGAATTGTCATCACTAATTCAACCCTTTCTTATCTTTAAGTGACCCCTTAATGTATTTTCTGGTGATACTTAAGTGTATTTTTTGAGAATATTCTTGTTAAACATCATTTAATACACTTTAATTCTTGACACCCAGTAAAATTGACTTAGTGGGACCAAGTCACTACCTGGGGCAACTTAGTCCCACTAGGCACAAAAATCAAAATAATTTTAATATTTTGGTGGGATTTTATTCTCTTATTTTAAGGTCAGCCTGTGATGTGTTATTTTTGGAAAATATTAGAAAATCAAGTATAAATAAAGGGTTTTTCCGGTCATTTTAACCCCCCATTCATTCAATCATTCATTCACTTAATTATTTTCAAGCATTCAAGCACTCTAAGCATTATCAAGTCATCCATCGGAGCACTTCATTGCATATCTTCATATTTCAACATCAAGGGTTTGGTGAGTTTATGATAGTGCATGTTTTTTTTATAAGGAGAAAAATAGGTTTTGAATGCACCTGAAACCATATACAATAGGTTTTGAATGGACTCGAAACCATAAGGTTTTGAAGGGACCCAAAACCCAAAGAAGGATGTTCAAGCTGCCTAAAGAGAAGTCAATAAAGCCCTGCAACAAAATAAAGACAAACTAGCAGCCAAAACTAGTTTACCAACACATAACCACAGGGATCTTACATGGATCTAGAACCCATTATTTTTTATGTGACCAACAACCCAAAACAACTAGATTTTGGCAGGGACCTTAAACCCAAGAGAGAAGCATGCAACAACTAGGCCATAGCAAGCCAAACACTCAAGTAGATTGGTCTCTACAAACCATTAGCAAAGACAACTAAGACAAAGGTTTGCAGAAGCAAATCCCCAAAAGGAGACAAAACCTTGCCCAACAATGAACCCTCTCCCCCTCTATAGGAGAGGTCATCACAGGAACATGAGGCTCCAAACATTTTCCATAAAAGCCAATTTCACTCTCCACCTCCATAGGAAACAAAACCAAGCTCATCCCGCCCACCATAGTCATAGCACTCATACAAATCACCATTCCACCTCAAAAGAAATGGGAACCCCCTCAATGGTAAAAATAGGATGAGACTTTCGACCACAGAAAACACCTCAACCCGAGAGGGAGAGGACTCCACCTCCAAAGGAGAGGTCTTGACCTCAAAGGAGGACCTAGTATTCAGAGAAATGGAAAGGACTGTAGTGAGAAGGAGAACCAAAGCAAGCAACAACATCAATAATAGCGAGGTCTTCAAAACTATCTCTAAAAACCACCCATCCCTCAAAACCTTTAGCACAGAACAAAGTTGATCTAGTACCACCTTCATACTCACAACATGGTCTACCCAAAGCATCAACCCCCAACTACCAATGAAGAAAAAAAAGGCACATGGGGGGAAAACCATGAATAAGGGATAAAGAAAGACACCTGCTCTCAACATGAAAAACTCCTGGTAATGCTAGCGCGGGTCCACACAAAACCCATCAGAGAATAGGGAAGAAAACATCCAAATTTGAGCAACATAAGTGGACCAATTTACCACTATTGGCGAATGAGTCCCACTGCCGAAGCCTAAATAATAATTTTGCAGATCTGAGTACCCATTTGTCTGAAACTTGTTCCTGCACATTTTCTAGAAAACTAAACTGATTTTCCCAACCTAGCATATGAGTCCCATTCATCTTTAGCATCAAAATTTTTAGTGATTGAGAGCTCCATTCCATCTTCAGAAAGTTTCTACGTGCACATCTCCAGTTTCATAGCTTTTTATTACATTTTACTTGCATTGTTAGTTCATTTAGTATTAGTTTTTATATCACACTATGTTTTCAATCATCTTGCATTTTCCAAGTTTACACATGGTGGTGAACTCTCATGTGTTGTTATCCTTTCCCTATAACTCTCCCCTTTGTCATATTTTGATCTCCTTTGCATTGAAATCTCAAGGGTTTCTTCTTGAGTGAATAGTGATGTTTTGTCTCTCTCCTTTTAGGCACAAAACCCTAGAAGTGAAAGAGAGCACAAAATTCTCTTCTTTACCAATAGCATTAACTAAAATACTTGAAAACACACAAAACTAATAGCATAAAAAAACAACCATAATCAAAATATTTCCAACTCAAAAACATGCCCACCATACATATAAAGAAAAAAAAATTTATAAAAGCACATTAAAAATTACAATAAAATAGCATCATACATTACAAGATCATAAAAATGACTCACATAAGTAAAATTACACAAAGATCCCTCAAACATGAAAAAAAAACTTATTCCTCAATATTAATATGGATGGCATCTCATAGTGATACCATATACCCAAATATCACTTCCTCACACAAAGAAATAAGGTGAACTATAGAAACCAACTATAGAGCACCCCTTTTAGAAAGTATAAAGAACATGATTTCCAATACAATGGGTCATAGTACTTAATTCAAAGATAAACTAGCTCTACTGGTGAAAGGTTTTCATAACATTGTGTAACTAGCATGGTCTTGATGAATTTAACATTCTCTTATTGTAGAGTGTGAGCTTATTATTTATTGTATATAAATACAAAGATACACCAAATATTGCATACTTCTCAACACTCATTGAGATGTTTGTTTCACTCATTAAGATTTTCCAATTTTCATATGTTGTAGTTGAAGTAATAATGTTTGTTAGTATTTCTCTAAATTTGACTTGTTGTAAACATGCCCTTGTTGAGGGAAAATTGGGTCCAACATCACAACTATCCAAAATCTAGCCCACAACACTTTACCATAAGTGTTGTCTACAAAATTATAAAGTAACATTTCAAAAAATGGTTACAAAAATTCATACATGTGCAAAAATTAATTCTAAATAAGAATATTAATAAAATGGGAGGTATCATGTCCTATGCAAAAGGTAACTAAGAGAGATCACCAAAAAGAATAATTAACCTTCTAGCAAAACCTTTCATCTAATTTGGTGGAAACAATTATTTCAGAAACCTGGGGCCATTAAACTTATTTCATTAATAAAAATATATTGAATATGCTTAAATTATTCTTATAGTGTAGCTAATAATTGAGCACTTAGAGATTGAATATTTTGCAAAGGATTTTTAAGGATGGATAAATTAAAGTGAGACATTTGTTCAAAGAAATAACTTATTTTGATGAACATAGCAACAAAGAATTTTTTCTTTTGAATAAATTACTATCTATTTCATGTCTGATACAATTAGGTATAGTATTTCCCTATTCTAGTGTTTCTTTGGTTGGTCATTTTAAAAGGTACATATTATTAAAAAGTAATTAGAAAAAAAACCATGATTGAGTTAAATCTAAGGTTTTTCTTTTCAGTCAAATTATATGAAGGATTTAGTTGATGCCAGATTGTAGTCCAAATTAGGTTTCCTATTCCTGGATCAAATTGAATTTCCTTATTGGCCAAGTGCTCCACATTTATGTTTTTCTAAAAGAGCCATTTTTTTTGTAGTGTTTGGGAAATGTAGCTATAAATATTAATGTCTTTAATCCATATGATAGCTCACCTTTCAATAATGTTACTATTTTTCATAGTAACATGGGGTTTGATAGTGTAATATTTTATTTTATGATATTTTCGTTTTTAAAGTGATATTGAAACTATTATAATTTATAAATAGTGATTATTATTTTCAAAGATGCTCAACATTGATACAATTTAAGTATTAACTATCAGGATAATTTTGTAAGTTTCTTTTAATATATTTTCATATAAAAAAAAGGGAAACATAGAACATTATTTAAGGTTTCATTTAATTTTTAAGGTTTGAAAAGAATATTGCTTTCTATCCTAGAGAGCTTACTTAATAAACATATTCTATGTCAACTACAATATGAAATATTATATAATATTCTTAATTTTTATTTGTACATTTACATATATAAATTCTAATATTTTTATATAAAAATTCTATTAAAATATCCCCTCCTTTTATAATATATTTAATGTGCCTATTTTTAATGAATTTTGTACAGGCTTATTTATTTATACCTCTCATACATTCAATAAAGCATTTCATTTCCACCATTATTACACCCATATTAAAAATAAAAAGCCTTGAATAAATTTTGAAAGGAGATAATGAAAGTAAAATTCAAATTGCAAAACATTTCATTTCCACCACTATTACACCCATATTAAAATTAAAAAAACCTTGAATAGACTTAGAAAGGAGATAATGAAAGTAAAATTAAAATTCCAAATGTCGGTTATTGGGATTTAATATTTATGAAATTAGATAAATGCCTACAAACACCTAGTTACTACATCATTTGAAATCTAACAATGAGAAGCAAGATGTCAAATTATATTCGAATCATATTGCACTATCAAGAAATTCAAGAGTAGCATTTTTAGAGCTCTATTGAAACAATTCAATATCCTAAAATCATGTGAGTTCATATGTTTTTATGTTACCATTGTTTGTGAAGGCTAACCCTTATTGTAGGTCTCCAAGCACTCCAAGCATTCAAGCAAGCAAGATCCAAGACCTTGAGCTGATGTGTAACACTTCATTCCTTCAAGGAAGTTATTTAAGGGAGATGAGTTGCAACACTTTGTGAGTTCATCATTAATTCCTATAATTTATCCATTTTAGCATTAACATTGCCATTGTGGAAGTGGAAACACTAACACAAGGTTTGGCCAAGAAAAAACCCTAAATGGAACAATATTTCTTCTCTTTGTGAATGTGCATATTTTAGGTTGAGAGAGTATTGAAGGAAGCTTGAAGACAAATAGTTTGTTGTTGCAATTGGATCCTTACACATTCTCAACCCACGAAAAGTAACTTACAAAATTATTTGACTGATATCTAAGGACTTTACAAGAGCTCGGATATATAATTAGAGGACTACAAAAAAAAATTAGGAAGCCTCTACCAGGACCCATATGCCCCAGGGAAACTCTATCCCTGTATTCTAATTAGCAACAACTTTTCAAGATGGGTACACAATCTGTTTCACTTCTTAGATATGCTTGCAATTCACTATTTTAGTTTATCATTTTTCTAATCATTACATTTCTCATATTAGGGCATAGTCTAATTAGGTTAATCAATTTCAATCAACCCCAATCCATTCCAAGAATCTAAAGGATTTCGATCCAAGTTTTATTGGCTCACCTTCATGGTTGAAAGTTAGTCTACTCACCTCGTTGATCTCCATCTTAATAAAATAATAGAAAAACAACAACAACCCATCCAAGTTTGAATCCTTGGTTTAAGCATTAGACCTAGGGTTCCAATTTTCTTTGTTTCAGTTTTATGAATAGTTTTGAGTTTGAGTGGCATGTTTTTGTGTAGGTATAGTGAATAGAATTGATTGAGATTATGTTGTGAAATTAGTTGTTGTTGGGGAATGCTTCTTTTTATTGATATGTTATCTATGTGATATTTTTGAAGAATGTGGGATATTGTAAGTTTTGGGTATGTTGAAAATCTTAGGTATGTTGAATGTGGAATCCTAGTTTGAAATGGGGAGTGATAGAATTTGTGAAATGGAAGGTTTGTATGAATGATTAGGATTACATTTTCTCATTGTTATGTTGGGTGCTTGTGTAGCATATGGAATATTAGGAGGCACATAAGATGTGGAGACTTGTACCATGAAAGCATTATTTGTGTGGTTTTTAATATTTTGTGGTGATGAATGAGGAATGTTTTTGTTTGGAGGATTTGGTATATGCATGGTTTTTTGTTTGATATGCATGTTGAAGAATGAGGAATTTTTGTGTTTGATGGAATCACGATGTGTGAGAATTTTTGACTGGTCATGTATGGATTTTTCTACAACATATTTACGAATTGTCTAGAAAATGGTATTGAATTGGTGTCATATGATGGTATAGTTTTTTGACTAAGTATGGTTAAAATTGAATGTTGTAGTATAGATTCATTAATGACATAGAAAAATAGGGTTCATCAAGATGAATTGATCAAGATGATGAACCACTAAATTTTCACTATGAAACATTCAATTATGAGGGTCAAAACATGCAAATAACAATAAAAAACTAATCCTAACTATTATAGAAATTATGATGGAAATTTTGAGGGCTTAAAATGATGTGTACCTTGTTCTAAGAAGGTTGTTTATAAGGCAGCAAGGACTCATTCACCATTAGTGGTGAATGGGTCCCTATTAGGGTTTCTAAAACTAAGATCTAGGTTATTTTCCTAGATGTTTGCATTCTCAAGTCCCCAGTTGTCAACTCCTAAAAACTTGTAACAAGTAACAATTTTTGTAGCTTCAATTATATGTTCTTGCATTATGAAGGTAAACTTTGCAAGTTGACAACTCTAACAATTTTGCTTCCAATTTATTCTCCATATGATCTTTGACCTGTAAATATACAAACACACACTCAAGAGAAGAAAAACTTGTTGATTGTTCGTGAATAGGGTTTTTCCTAATTCAAACCCCTTGTAGGTAATTAAACCAAATGATGAAATAATGTAATTGAACCATGAAATAATGAAATGCTGATACCTTGTAAGTTTTCTTGTAGTATGTAAATCTACAATCTAACATGTGGTGGCCATGAAGAATTTAGATCTCAATCTCAAATAAGATGTGAAACAATGCTTGCAAGTAGATATTCAATGCTACATCAACTATCTTAGCTCAACAATATGCATGAATGTACTATGCCATAGACATGATGGAATGATCTTGAATTTCTACAATAAAATCTTGATAATTTGCATTAGAATGCCTTCAAAAATTCTCTTGAAGTACTCTATAATACTCTTGTCAAGTATTAGGATTCCTTTGTAAACTTGCTAGGATAAAAAATGTGAATTAACCCCTTATTTATACTAAATCTAGAGATTAAACCTGAAGTTCAAATAATTAAAGCTAACAATGGATCTAGAAATGAAAATTATTAAACTACCACTAGAATTAAATTCAAAAATGGGGTTCCTACTTGTGGAGGACCCATTTTCTTCCTGGGGTGAATGGGTCCTAGCTCAAATTTCTAGGACCTTGCTCTAGGAGGGTGAAAGAAAATCAATAACCTATGTCAAATATGCAAAGAAGGGGATGACCTATTAAGGGAGGAACCATCCACCACTAAAGGAAAATGGGTCCTGGCACCATTTTCCAAGACCTCAATTTTTCCAAATTTAATGTTTTGCAATTTGAATACTAGGTTTCGAGATGGATCCTTGGAAGGTGTCACAAATAAGGCTGAAATTTAAATTTAATGGGCTAATTAACTCTAATTAACCATAATTAATTAAAGAAACCATAGAAAAGTGTGAAAGTGTGTTACAACACTTTACAACACCTAAAACAAGGTAAATTTCAAGTACACTTTATTAAAAAGATCCCTAGAATAATGTGAATGTGTACAACACATTCCAACATTAAACCTAGGCACTATTAAGTTAATATTTTATCAATTAATCTCAAATTAATTAAGGAAAAGGGATACTTTTTTCTGTTACAACATTTTTTTTCCCTACTTTTGTGAGAGGTTGACCCATGTCAAATTCACACTAAAGTAGACATTCAAGACAATTAAGTACGAAACAATAAAATAGATACATAACCATAGCCTGTCAAAAGCTAGGAAAATAAAGAAAATGAAGGATCAAGCACAACTGATCTAATGCAACGTGGAATGGGGTTGTTTTTCAATAAAAATCATTGCTCACTCTAGGGTAGTGGACCCTTAGTCTCTCCAATAGGTAGGTTGTCCCAAAATATATGTTGCTTATATTCTGGGGTAGTGGAACCTTAGTCATTCCACTATATGAGTTATCCCAATGAGGTGGTTTAGTGAGAACTGCATGCCAACGTGTCAAATTCTCACTGTAAAATGAGAAATTCATGCCAGTGTGTCATCTTCTCATCATATTAGCCATACCAAAGCTATCCTCCTAATAACTTCAATAAGGAACCACAATGTAATATTTTTTGTAAATAATTTTGAATGTTATGTCTATAAGTGTACGAACCCAAGCCTAGGTACCTACAAAACAACATGAGTAAACAAGTTAAATAAGGAAATACAAGCCAAAACAAGGATTCCCCATGAAATCCATTTGCAACATTGAAATTAGGAAGAAAATATTAAAGAACACAAAGCAAATTACAAAACAAAGATTGAATCCTAATTAAAAGAGAAAACTCTCGATCCCATGGGGGAATTGGTGCCAATTTGATGTGAAAATTGGCCCTTTCCCAATTCCTAAGATTGCAAGCTTCGAATGTTGAAGAGATTGATCCACTTTTGATGATGAATGGTGAGAGCTCCAAGCCAAAAATCTGCAATAACCTAGCTAAGAACTCAAGATTGATGAATGGAAATGGCTAAGTATTTTGGCATGGTAACTTTTCTTGGATTGTGGATGATCAAATGAAGATATGAGCCTTTCATTTATAGGATTTCAAGATGGATGAAATCCCAAATTTGAGCAATGTGGGACTAACTTTCATCCAATGATATGGTGCCACTTGTCAAGCTATGAATGGATGATGGTTGTGCAATATTTGAGGTTTGTGCCAATAAATGCCAATATTTGAAATTCAAATTTTTTGAAATGACATGTAACAGGGAAGGGAAAATGCAATAAATGCCACTTGGATCAAGGCAAAGGACATGTAAGATGAATTTATTGCCTTGTTGGATGTACATGTTGACTTGGAATTTTTGAATTTAAATTGAGAGAATATTCCAAAAGATGCCATGTGAGGGAAAATAGGGATTTAATAAATGAATTAAATCTATTTTCATGTGCAACTTGCATTATCTAGAGGATGTGACATGAGATTAGATTAAATTAATCAAGGGTTAATTAATTTAATAGGAGATTAGATGATGTGACTTATTTGACTTAGATTTATGGATTTATTTAAATCAAATAAGATAAGAATATGACAAGAGATTAATTAAATAAGGATTTTGATTTATTTAATTAAAAGAGATGATGTTAGATTAAATCAAATAAGGTTTTAATTTATTTAATTTAATGGATAGACTTTAGAGATTTAATCGAATAAATTGATTGTTTAATTAAATAGGGATAATTAGATCAGATGGGTTGATTTAATTAACAGAGTGGATTGACTTAATCAGATAAAATGATATATTTAATTAAGTGATGAATATTGATGAATTTAATTAGATAGGGGAATTTGATTAAATGGTTAGACTGAGGGATGATTCAGGAAGAAGCGATGTTAGTAAGCCAGGATCGAATGCACGATGTCAGTTAGTATATTTTGTGTGTCTACATTTTGCCCCTCTTTGAAGCAAAGCACTCGTTGCGTTGGTTCAAAGAATAAATGATCTCGATCAAAGCCAAAAAAAATTTGATATTAAAAAATTGCCCCACTACTGCCTGGCAGAAGAGAATATGCCAATATAATGCCCCCTCGAGAGATCAGACGAAAATTTTAATTTTTTGGGTGATCTCGCGAAAAAAGATGACAAAGTACCCGATAAGTCCGAAAGAGGTCCGGGAGGTTAAAAACATATCTAAATGCAATAAAATAATGAAAAATAAGCCTCAAATGGATAAAAACAAGTTCGGGGGTCCAAAACCCTAGAAAGACAACCAATTAGGGTTTAAAAACCCTAATTTTTAGGCTTAAAAGTGGTCCAAGGGGTCACTTTCAAGTCATTTTCACACACCTCCACTAGCAAACTTTGGGATTTGAGCTCTGACCCTTTAGCGATATGGTGCAACGACAGCTTCCCCTACACATTTCGGACTGAGTTCGGACCTACTAGCGACCACCTAGCATCAGGGCACCTGTATGTGGTCCTTTCTGAAACTTAATTTTTTCATTTAACTCATTTATTAGCCCTTTAAAGATGAGATCACCTCCAGCGATGCTATTATAGTGCAACTCAACATTTGAACTGCACCGCTAATTGCCTTTTTGTGCCGCCGCGATGCGATTTAGTGCCGTAGTAGTGCAATTTGGAGTTTAGAATATTTGCCGCTGGGCTCAGGCTTGGCAGGCCGATTTGGTTAAAGTGCGCCACGACAGTGCCCTTTTCATTAAAATTGCGATGCTGGAGACAAAGTGCACTGTGGCGGCTCAATTTGGCTCAATTTAGGGTCCAGCGTCAAAGTTTGAGGAAACTCAAACTGCGACGCCATCACAAACTATGCCATTGGATGCAAGTTTGGAGTGTTAGGCTAGGATTTTTCAAAAAAAATTAACATGCTGACCTTCCTTGATGCAGGACGGACCGAGGGAGCTCTACTTTTAGGAGCACTGGTCGCAAGATTTCGCGAGCATCCTATTGGACCTGAGCGATAGAGACCAGGACCGACTGGTTGTCGCTGGCTTATGGCACATTGCGTACACAGAACCCATCAAAAACCAAGTAGCACTTATTAAAGCCATGATACCTTATAGTTATGTAGATCCAAATCGAGAGTTTACACCTTTACCAGACACTCTTCATAACACAATGTCCCAACTTATACAACAATGAATGATTACTTTACATGTTAAACTAATCAATCCTACTAAGCCTTTACCACCAAAATTTAAACCCAATGCTTATTGTCATTATCATAGACAAAATGGACATGACAAAAAAGATTGTAAGTGTCTTAAACACCTTCTACAAGACCTCATTGTTTTTGGTCATCTATCTATTTCCAATGTTAATGTTAAAGGAAATAAGTTTGTTGCCCCACCCAATCAAAATTTGCAAATTATCATCGATCCCATGCCCAAACATAATGTGTCATTTGTCAAAGCTAGTGAAACTCCAAAAAATGATGTGATGAATGTTCATACAAATGTTGCACATTCTAATCCTATTCCACATACCACTACTCTTAATCCTATGCATGAAATGGTAAGTGTGATAGATGTTATCCCTTGTAAGGGCCAAACTAATAAATATTTTGATATCACTTTCTCTTCTAAGAACATCCTTCCAAATCTTCCTAATGGTCCTCTTTACATAGTCGGTTGTATTTATGATAATACCACTAATGGGATACTAATAGATCTCGCATGCAGTGAGAATGTGATGACTGAGGAATTTTTTGTATTACATGATCTTTACCAAGATGATTATGATAAATAAAAAGCATGGATTAAAAAACAAAATGGTTTCGTGTGCCCTACGATAGGATCGATCATCCTCCCATTATAGATAGTACCTAAAATAATGGATGTTACATTCTCCATCATCCTGTAGTTCGATCAGGTTTGTTTGAGGCTAGACCATCCATGGCTTCGCTCAATGAAAATTTTCCCTTCGGTCATACACAAATGTTTAAAGTTTCCTCTTAACAATGACATATTCATTGTTAACCAAAACCTATCACACCTTGCAAAGACTTCTTTTTCGTTGCTTACCAAAAGTTAAAAGTGAAGAAGATTGCAGAATTGTCCATCTGTAACATGTCCCCATCCACTTTCTACACTCCTATCCTAGATGAAACAATGTTGCAACCTGAACAAGCACCCACCCATCAAACTCAACCAACACCCACAACTTCTCCCACATTTTCTAAGAAACCAAGAGATAATGAAACTAACCCCATCATGCCTCCTCGTATAAAAAAAGTTTATAAGGAAAAGGAGAAAGTGGATGAACAACCTTCCATGGTTTCTTCTGTTCCACCCCTTAGGGAAGAAAATCAACCAATGGTTGATCAACCCACTCTTTCACAAACACAACTTGACAATAAAACCAAATGAAACAGAGGAACTAGGGAGTGTAGGCGTCAATGGCATGCCCTTGCTTGCAAGTTGCAAGTTGAGGAAAATAAAGAAAATCATAATCCACACTTGACGAAAGCAATACATGATGACCCTCCTCCCCAACCACAACAACATGATCCAATACAACAACCACAACTTGTGATACAACCTTCGTTGTACATTTCCATCTGTCCTCCTATCATGATTAATCTAGATGACGATACTAAAATCACTAAAATTGACAAAGAAGCTCATAAATATCTAAATACACTATTTTCCTCTTCCATGAGCTTAAACAAAAAATCTCCTACAAGTATAGAACTTGGTGCTTATTGTAGTTTGACACTTGAACTTGTCCCTTTAGCTATTTTCCCACCCTCGGCATATCCTGAACATGATTGGGAGGCAAATGACTTGCTCATAGGTTGAATTTCATTTTACTTCCTAGTCTTTTTCATTTTCCTTTTCTTTTTGATGTGCCTGTATGTGCTTATCGTGTTCCCCTATAATTTTTTGTTTGATGTTCTCTCTCTTTTCAACATTCCTCTATTTGTATCTTCATTCTTCTATATTTCATACATGAATTTCACTTTTGTTTTGTGTTTTCCTTTTGTGGATAATGCAAGGCATTGAGACATCAATTTCTCTTTCATGTTGACCCAAAAGGCCCCTTTTTCTTTTTCTTTTCCTTTTGCATGTCCTTTTGGCAATGATGCAAAGAGTTGTGACACCCTATGTCTCTTCCATGTTGACCCACGAGGTCTTTCTCTCTTCTTTCTCATTGTTGTTTTGTGCTTTCCTTTTGGGGATGGTGCAAGGAATTGAGACATTCATGTCTCCTTCATGTTGACCCAAAATCTAGTGCATCCAGTGATACTGTACTCCTATGATAGTTTTTGTGTGTGCTTGATGTCGTTTAGATATTGTTTATGTTTGATGCAAACTCAAGAATTTGATGGTGATTGTTTTACCTATTTGACTTGTGTGTTTTTTTTGGATCATGATCATGATACTATTTTATGATGTTGATAATATAACGATGCACGGTGTTCATCTTTACCTGATTATGCAATATTGTGTGGTTAGGTAAATTGATTAATGCTCACTTCATGATATTTATGATGATGTGCTATTGTTTGAGGTTCAGGTGAGTGGGATGGTGTTGCATCGCTCATCCGTGAGCACCCTACCACCCTGTAATTCTCTCTCATGATGTGTTTAGAATTGAATATATATGTTGTTTCGACACTTGGTTTTATGTAGGGCTGCAGGTACCGGGCACCAACTCCACCTACACCATCGGGTCTGGGCATGCCCAACATACCTAATGGATATGGTGTGGTTTAGGGATTTGATAAGAAATTATCCACATTCGTGTCTGTCATCTCGTCAATGTTTGATGATGTTGTCCCTAAATATCCCATTCTATTATGGCATTGTTTTGTTTTATGTTGTTCGTTTCAAGTCATAAATTTTAATGTGTTTATCATTTCTTTTAGATGCGTATCATTATTGCTAATTGGTTAATTTAATTCAATAATGGTTAGTATTACGATTGAAATTAAACATTAAATTTAATCATCAATGTGAGTTGTGGGAAAAATGTCAAGTTTTAATTAAATATTAAATTAGTTGCAAATTTTAATGTTTAAATAAATAAATAAATGAATAAATTAATAAATTAATTAATTAATTAATTAATTAATATTTTGTTATTTACTTAATTAAATAGGGGTAAATTTAAAAATATATATATTTTATTCTACTGGATAAAATGTTAAAATGGTGGTAGGTTTATGTTTAATTTAATTTAATTTAATTTAATAATCTGATAAATTGATCTTCGGGTGTAAACTATTAAAATGAAGGTGAAAATGATTACCAAAATTGAAAATGGTAAATTTTAAAATATATATTTACATAATTAAAAGTTTCACCACTATAAGAGATTTATTTGAGTTAATTAAGTATGATGTATTTATTGGTTAAAATATTAAATAAAGAATGAATTTGTTTCCCTAATGACAATCAAAATATTAGTGGGGGTAGATTTTTAATGTCTCTAAAATGCGGAATTTACGCAGGTGGTTAAGCAGGGTGAAAGGTTGTTGTCGAGTGTAAATTAGAATTTTTGATATTGGCACCTATCTCTATTTACAATAAAATTTCTCCTTGATTTATTTTGGAATTGGGAAATAAATGATTAAAAAGGGAATTTTTGGCCAAAAGGAGGATATGGGAGATTTTTTTTAAAAAAAGGAGAGATTTTTACTGTGTAGGGTAAAACAAAAAAAAAAGGTAAAATGTTAAAAAGGAGTTATTTAGTTGATAGAATTGGGGAAATCATCGGATACCATCTTCATCTACAGCTACAAATCTCCAGGTTGGTTCTTATTTTAATTTCTTTTCCTTGCAAGTATTTCATTTCAAAAATCTTAAGAGTGGAGATTTTGTTTTACACTCTTGATAACCAGTTTGTGTAGGATCTACATGAAGATTCCCATGTAATCCTTGAGGGGTTCTCATTTCCATAGCTAGACTTAAGATTATTTTCCCTTCAGCCTTATTGTGCGTACCCTCATGTCTTCTCCTATCACTGCTATATTGCTTAGACTTTGGAGAGTGTATGAATTTAAATAACTTCCCTAATACCATTGACAACCTATTGCTGCAGCAATGTTTAGACTTTGGAGGGTGTATAAATTCTAAATAATTTCCCTGATACCGTTTGCAATCTGTCACAATAGTAACACTTGAACAAAAAATACTATAGAGGCATAAATAGCCTTCTTAATTCTGTTGGCAACCTATCACATCTATAGATCTTGAAAATAGAATGTTGTAGCGGTTTAAATAATCTCTTTGATTCCATGGTCAACTTGTCTCAACCATAGTTCTTGAACATAATAGGAAGTTTAAAAGATTGAATAACCTGTTGATTGAATTTAATTGAAAGTTTCTAAAGCCCTTTCAACAAACTTTCCTAGGTATGCCATGATATATGAATGGGATCCTTAACAAGCATTCTTTCCCTATTTCCTATGGAAGGCTTTGAATTATGTCCTCCATTCTAAGCTACTCTCTAAATTCTTGCACTCCTTTCATATCCACCTTGCCTTGTGTGATAATTTTTTTTCTCACAATTAATGAGACATTCCTGAATCTATTTGGTGAATATTTATTTGTAGCCACTAATTAATATGAACGAAAAAATCTCAGCGGTAAAAAAATGCACCTAAAAAGAAAGTTGCACACCTCCATCTTAAAAGAACAACAATGGAGATTAGAGGGCTATAGATGGTAGCAGCCTCCTCCCTTCACCACGCCAAGACTTGATTCATTATGATGCTCAAGCACCACAGTTTTGTCTGGCCCTTTTGAAATAGTTTTTTTTAAAGATAGCCCTTACGGGCATGCTGGTTAACCACACTCTCCTAATGATCAACTATAATTGCAATGCATTAAGTTACTGTAGTGTGAAGTATGTGTAGACCTCACGCACCAAACCTATCTGACTGTGTTGAATCAACCCAAGGCTTTCATTAATTCTAAGATTTTGAGGGCTCCCTTGCAAATCCATTTTTCTGCAAACCCTGCAACCATTGTAGTCCATGAGATGACATCCCTTTTGGCCATTCTATCAAGAGCCTCGAACCTTGTCCGTGTTCCATATTTTGAACGCATGCTTACCAAAATTTTGGCTAGTGTAAATATTTGTTTAAAAAATTTCCTACCATTTGCGATGTACTTACCGCATATTCTATGCATATATAATTTAGATTATGAGTTGTATGGATTTGGGCTCCTTAGTTTAGCTAGGTTTATAATATTATAAGTTTGTTCTATTTTTTCGAATTTGTAATTCAGTGGTAGTTGACTCATTACAATATTTATATAAATGTATGTATATTGGTATAGACAGGTTTGTATATGTAGTATGTGTGTTGGGAAATAATTGAATTTGAATTATGGGGTTTTTGACACTTAAAATGTATAAGATTATGTAGGTAGTAAAATGGGGAAAATAAGTATAGAAGGAAAGAAAGGGAGTTAGTTAAATTTATATTATTCCACTTTCCCCAAAAAGTGAGGTGTTTCTTTTATATTTATACTTAAAGGTAGTTTTTCATGTAAAAATGGAATAATTAGGTATTTTAGAAAGGAATTAATATAGTCATTTAATTAGTTTTAAATGATCCTAGTGTATGATAGTAACCAAAGGTTGCTTGCACAATCTCCTAGAAGACCTTCTCACTGTCTCCTTCCTGGAACCTGCTACCAATAGATTCTTGTTGAGCTTAAAAGACTATCCTAGTCTTGCTCCAACTCTTCTCAAAGAGTTTTCTACCTTGTGCTTTACCTTTGGAAGACCAACACCTCCTCTGAAACTGATTATTCTTCCTTGGACTTAGAAGAATCTAAGTGCCAACTTCATCATCATGCTTGAACTATTTGCAGGGGAGCTAAAGGTACTTTCCTCATGCTTCTTGCATCCAAATAGGTCCATCTTACTTGGTGTTCAATCTTCAAATTACCCGTTTTCAAGAATTTTCCTTGGAGAGGCCTATCTTCTTGTAGCCCTTACCAGTCCCTTTTTGGCTTTTCTTGCTTAAACTTTCCAAACAACCTATCAAACAATCTTCTTTTCTGGACACCCTTTTTGGACTTTTAAATGTTTCATAGGGTTTTAGACCCCTATCTCATCCATACAGCAGATTCCTATAATCAAGGACTAATAGGCTAATTGGGTCTAATTCTTAGGGTTTCAAAGATTTCTTGCTAATTCCTCACACCAGTGGATTGTTCAAGCCTCAATCCTTTTCAACATGTCAAAATGTGACCAAGACCTTCCTGAGACTGTACAGGTTTCATACTGTACCTTCTCCCCCTGCCTAAGTTCTTCACTTTTCCTCTCTCAAACTCCTAACCGGGCAGTCCTAGCTCGCCTAGGGTTTGAGTTTAAAAATAGTAGCTCCATTCCCTACACACCCTATTGCTAAATATTTACAAGTAACTAGCTCCCCTATCATTTCAATCTAATTGTAGGGAGATCCCGTGGTTAGATCTTATGGGGGAGCCATTCTAAGTCTAGCTATTCAAAACAAAGAAAACTAACACTCTACACTCTAATCTATGAATTAGAAACAACAAATCTACACTAAGCAACCTGTATACAAGATGAAAGTTACTCTACACTATCCAATGAACACAAATACAGTTATAAAATAGTATATCCAACACCTTTGATAACTCTGTTTCTCAAGACACATGGGAAAAACACAGAAATCTGTAACAAAACTCTATTTTTTCCAAACCAAAACTTGTTTACAATGCATACTAACTGCTTGTACAATCCAACACACCTATTTTGATGCCTTTAGCATGTTTCAAGGGAAGTTGATCGACCACTTACTCCTGATTTCAAGGGATTCCAATCCACCTAAGTTGCATGCAATTCCACAACTATTGTCATGCAACTTTTACAACAACTTTGCAACTTCCATCATTGTGTCATGATCCTAAATCTTAGGACCTCTAACACCTTGATTTCAAACCATCAACTTCCTCAACTGCCTCTTGGCATCTTCTAACAAATTAGTTGTGATTAGCACACATTAAATGCTTTACCTTCTAACATAAACTGTCCAAAGCTAAATAAAGCAACATTAATCAACAATGATTAACTAAGATGAAATTAGTCCTAATGACTAACTCACCACACACAAACAAGACCTTCTAAGGTCCAATCCTAAACACTCTAATACCCTGACTTGGCTAAGGTCAGGTACAAGCCAAAATTGCAACATAACAAACTGGAGTTTAGCCTAGGTGCTCCTGCACCATCCTCCCCAAAATAGAAAATTTCAATCCACCCTTGGATTGAGCAAGTTGGGATCAATGCCCAACTTCTTGAACTCTGATTCCTTGATCCACACTGCATCTGCATCAGATTGATCATGCCTCTTAATCAGATGTTCTTTGTATTCTTTGGTTCTAGTCCTCTTATAGACCCTGGTATCCAATATCTTGTCAGCTTGTTTGACTGTAGTGGAGGGCAGTTTGAGTTCTTCCACATCTTGGATGACTTCATGGAGGGTCTGATCCATGTTTGGTGGTGGTCCTTGTAATGTACTAGATCTGCAATGTTAAAAACAGGGGACAGTCCACTGTCATTTGGTAATTGCACCTTGAAAGCATTGTTTCCATATTTCTCCAAGATAGGACAGGGACCTATCCTCTTCATTTGCAACTTATGAGGAACTCCTTTCTGCAGTCTAGACTTGTTCAAATGCACCATTACTAAGTCTCCAACATTGAATTGAACTTCTTTCCTATGCTCATCCACCTTAATCTTATGTTTCATGGTGTTTTCTGCCAATGTTTTTCTGACTGTCTCATGAATCTCCTGCATTGCATAGGCAAAGTCATCTGCATATCCACTTCCTTTGACTCCATCCTTCAACTCTCTCAGCTCATAAACACCTCTAGGATGTAATCCATAGACAATTTCAAAGGGATTCTTCCATGTTGATCTGTTGACAGTATCATTGTAGGCATATTCAGCTTGTCCAATCAATTGATCCCATTGTTGACCATACTCCTTGGTCAAGCATCTTAAGAGATTTCCAAGTGTCCTATTCACAACTTCGGTCTGACCATCATTTTGGGGATGGTATGCAGATCCAAAGGATAAATTAGTGCCCATTCTTTGCCAAAGAGTCTTCCAAAAATGACTCATAAACTTAGTATCTCTGTCTAATACAATGCTGATTGGTAAGCCATGAATCCTTACTATCTCTTTGAAGAAAAGAGAGGCTATTTGACTGGCATCATTGGTTGTTTTGCATGGCACAAAGTGAGCCATTTTTCTGAATCTGTCTACAACCACATAAACACTGTCCATGCCTTGCCTTGTCTTGGGTAACCCAACTACAAAGTCCATACTCAAACATTCCCATGGCCTAGTAGGAATAGGCAGTGGCTGGTATAGGTCTGCATTTGAAGAAGTACCTTTGGCCTTTTGACACACTACACAACTCTCCACATACCTCCTAACATCTAAGTTCATTCTTGGCCAATAGTAAAACCTTTGAACCAGTTCTTGAGTTTTGGTGATCCCAAAATGACCACTCAATGCACCATTATGCTTTTCTTGTATCAAGTTATCACTAATAGAACCTCTAGGAACACATAGTTGATTCCCTTTAAACAAAAGATCACTTTGCAAAGTATATTCAGCATATTTGCTATGAAAATGATTCTTGTACTTAGCACATACCTTATAAATATCTACAAAATCTTCATCATCTGCATATAGATCTTTGAAGTGATCTATTCCCATGCTTTTCAATTGAATTTCCTGAATTGTGAGGACTCTTCTGCTTAAGGCATCTGCCACTTTGTTGAGAGCTCCTTTCTTGTGCTTGATATTGAAGGTGTAAGCTTTGCAAGTACTCCACCCATTTCATATGTCTGTGACTCAACTTCTCTTGTGAATTCAGGAAACTGAGTGCTTGGTTGTCTGAATACACAATGAATTCCTTGGGAACAAGTAGTGCCTCCACTTTCCTTAAAGCACGGACCAATGCATACATCTCAAGGTCATAAGAAGAATACTTCTTCTTGGCTTCAATTAACTTCTTTGAATGAAAAGCCACCGGTCTGCCCTCTTGACTAAGAACAGCTCCAATAGCTACATTGCTTGCATCACACTCAATGGTGAATAGCTTCTCAAAGCTTGGTAACACCAAAACAAGTTGGGTAGCTATCTTTTCCTTTAGCAACTCAAAACTTTTGTTAGCTTGCTCATTCCATACAAACTTGGTCTTCATTCCTCCTTTTATGGTATCCAACATAGGAGCACAAATAGCACTAAACTGTCTTATGAATTTCCTATAGTATTGAGCAAGACCATGGAAGCTTCTTACCTCTGTTGCTATCTTTGGAGTAGGCCAATTGAGGATGGCTTCCACTTTGCTGCTATCCATCTTCAAGTTGCCATGTGATAGCACAAATCCAAGGTACACCAGCTCTATTTTGATGAACTCACACTTTTCTAAATTGATCATCAACTTCTCCTCCTGCAGCCTCTTGAAAATCAACTCTATCTATTGGAGGTTCTCTTCTCTTGTTTTGCTATAGATTAGTATATCATCAAGATACACCACTACAAATTTTCCAGTAACAATCTTTGGGGATTTCGTTCATGAGTCTCATGAGATGTGGAGGGGGGCATTGGAAGCCGAGCCAGATATGGCATAACTAGCCACTCATAGAGACCCTCATTGGTTTTGAAAGCTGTTTTCCACTCATCTCCCTCATGTATCCTAAGTTGGTGATAACCACTCTTTAAATCTATCTTGGTATAGTACCTATCTTCTCCTAGACAATCCATGAGATCTTTAATCCTAGGGATAGGGAACCTATACCTTATGGTTATCTTGTTTATTGCCCTGGAATTAGTACAAAGCCTCCATTCTCCTCTTAGGTGCTAAGACAGTGGGTACTGCACAAGGACTAATGCTTTTCCTAATGGGACCTTGGTCAAGAAGTTCTTGAATCTGCCTAGCTATTTCCTCATTTTATTGAGGTGTCATCTTGTAGGCTGCTTTGTTTGGAAGGGTAGCTCTTGGTATCAAGTCTATCCTATGACTTATGGCTTTCTTAGGGGGTAATGTTGTTGGTTGACCACTACTTACAATGCCTTCATAGGTCTGCAACAATTTATGTATCTCCTTAGGTAGCTCTGGTTTTTGAGTTGCTTTCTCTTTGCTCACCTCTCTTGGCTTTATCATCACTGCATAACCAACTCCTCCTCCTTCTTCCAAGGCTTCTAGGAACTCTTTTTCACCAACCATGAGCAATTTAGAACCTACTGTCTGCACCTATGTATCTTCTAGCAAAGACTGAATTTTGAAGGTTACCTTATCTTTCTTGAAAGTATAGGAGTTATTTTCTCCATCATTCATAGCTTGACGGTCAAATTTCCATGGTCTACCTAGGAGCAAGTGACATGCATCCATAGGTAATACATCACACAAGACTTTGTCCTTGTACCTACCAATTGAGAACTCCACCCATGCTTGTTCATTCACCAAGACATGTTGACCTTTATTGAGCCATGTGACCTTGTAAGGATTGTTGTGGGGTATCCTTGCCAACTTCAGCTTGTTGACTGTCTCCTCTGACACAATGTTGTCAGTAGACCCTGAGTCAATGATAACTCTACACACTTTCCCCATCATCTTGCACTTTATCCTAAATAGGGACCTCCTTTGGCTTGGTTCTTCTTTCACCGGCTCCTTGATCAAAGTTCTCCTCATCATGAGGTTCTCACCTTCCTCTGAATTCAATGGCACTTCAGGATGCTTATCTACTACAGCTGTCTCATCATGAACCAGGTTGGTTCTCTTGTCACCTCCATGAGAAGTACTTCCTTTCTCTGGACATCTATAGGCCGGGTGTCCCAATTGATTGCAGTGGTAACATTTCATATTAGTGAAGTAGTTGCCTCTTCCTTGTCCACCACTTCTTCCTCTGGAGCTGGAACCTCTTCCTCTACCACCTCTGCTAGAGCTTCCTTCTTGCCGTTCAGAGTATCTGACTTCTCCTTGGGCCCTTGGTTCTGAACTCCTTCCACCATAACCACCTCTTTGTCCTCTGTTGTCTTTCCCTTTACCTCTACTTTTGGGGTTTTGCTCTTGCTTCTTTTTGCCTTTCTCCTCTATCTTCAAAGCCATTTGATAGCATTGGCGGACTGTTTTGAAGTTTACTAGGCTCATATCTTCTTGGATAGACCATTTAAGTCCATTTAAGTACCTTGCTAGCTTGATGCTCTCATCTTCAACCACCTTTGATCTTGGGCACAATTTTTGAAACTCCTCAGTGTATGTTTGGACATCTATATCTTTTTGCCTAAGATTGTGTCTTCTCCTATGCAATTGGACTTATAACTATCAGAGATAGGTCTACCTTATCTTAGTTACCATTCCTCTCCATGTAACTATGGAACCCTTGCCTTCTTTCTCTCTTTCAGTTTGTACAAATTTCCACCATGTGAGAGCCGCTCCTCTCAACCTTGACTTGGCCACCTTTACCTTTTGGGCCTCTATTATACCATCACATTCAAAGCGGATTTCTGTTCTAGTTTCTAATCTAGGGGCCCTACAACCTAATCAGTATCCATTTCGTTCAACACAAATAGTGGGTACACCTTCCACGCTTTTACCACCTTATGCCTACAATGCCTTCAAGAAGGGTTCTTCAGCAAGAACAGGGTTAGGCTTTGGAGCTTCCTCCTCCAAGTCCTCTTCTTTTTCCTTTACTTCCTGCTCTTCCTTCTGCTCTATCTTATCCTTCACTTTGTCTGCTATTTCATGGACCTCATCCAAGAGCTTCTCCATTCGAGATAACCTTTCTCTTAGCAACTGTTTATCTTCCTCTTGCTCTTCTACCTTTTTAGCTAACTCAGCATTAGTCACCATGGTTCTTTCCTCTGGTGTGTTCTCTCCTACTAACTCAGTGGGCTGCAACATCAATCACAGGCCTTGATCAAACAAAGGCTCTGATACCAATATGGTGTATGGTGAACCAAAAGGTTGCTTGCACAATCTCCTAGAAGACCTTTCACTGTCTCCTTCCTAGAACCTGCTACCAATGGGTTCTTGTTGAGCTTAGATGACTATCCTAGTCCTGCTCCAACTCTTCTCAAAGATTTTTCCACTTGTGCTTTACCTTTGGAAGACCAACACCTCCTTTGAAACTGGTTACTCTCTCTTGGACTTCTAGCTAATCATGCTTAAATCACCACCTATTAAACCTGGGGAAAGGGAGGGATCAAGTTTCTAGAATAAAAGTAAATTAAAATGTATTCAAACTCCCCAAAACATAGTTTTCCTCGAGAGAAACTTACTCCAACTAGCCAAACCACAAAACCTCATTTTAAGCCAATTTGAGGAGGGTTTAATGAAAATATGGGTTCCAAGACAAATCACAACATTCCAGTGCCTCACACCTTCATAAAATGACCTTAGAAAACTCAAAACACTATCACATATATAGTTCCAATCATATTTTTCCAAAACCTTACTTTAGTTCCTCAATTTCTCATGGAAACTCATGAAAACACCCTAGGGCATCACCCTAAAACCATAAAAATTGCATTTCCTGTCTCCCAAACCATTGGTACATGTAAAATACCATGGAACAAGTCATTCCACCGAGTTACAGGGCTGGACAGTAGGTGGAATGGCTATAACATCACTTTTACACCAATCAAACCCTCAAATTAGTTAGAAACAGGCAGTCCCAGAAAAATGAAGAGATCTCCCTCAAAACTCAATATTAGAACCTCTAATTGGATTTAAATGAAAGCTATTTCATGCCCCTACAATATTATATAAGTCTCAAAGCATATGGTGGTGGTACAGATCCGTACAATGCTTGCAAAGTTTAGGAAAACAGAAAAAACATGGGGTTTCAGACCACCCGACAGTAAAATGAGGATATCTCACTCGATTCTCAATGAAATAACACCATTCAAACACAAAAAGAAATATTATTCAATTATCTATCCATCCATTATATGATTGGAGTGTGGAACAATACGTACAGGTCGTACAATGCTCGTGATCAGCAATTTCTTAATGGAAAACACAAAAAACAGCAAATTTCTTATTAGAAACTCATTCCAAACTTTTTCAACAGCATCCCCTTCGAGATATTAAAACAATTTATCATGCTACCACCTGAAAACTACCTCTTGGGGTGTTCAACTTCCATAACCACCCTTTAATTAGATTCTAAAATGACAATTTTGCCAATTTTTCCCTTAATCACTATCCCATTACAACTTGATCAACTTGATTTTTGCAAATACCACCTAACTGACCTATTAAGCCCTACAATACATTGAAAATGGTCATTGAGACCTTATTTAACATGGAATAAGACCCTACTCCCCATGTCCCTTAAAACTCATGATTTCACATGGCTTTTGCATTATGAGTCAAACTGACAAATTCAACTAAATGACTCAAAACCCTTTCAAATTACATTATGACTGGTCCTTTAGACCTTATTAAGCATAAAATAACAAAAGACACACCTAGGTATCAACTTAGACTTCACAAGGTGTAGGTGCTCCTGCACCATACACCCCCCCATAAAAAGGACTCTTGCCCCAAGAGTGGAAACTTGTTCTTGGCCTTCTCATTGCTGCTTCAAGCATCTTCAGACCTGGTACTAATCTCTTTAGTCCTGGATGAAAATTTGGTGTTGTTCTAGGCCTTAGACCTGCAGAAAAACAAACATCAGAATCATATAAACCTGCTCTCTTCCTTGCTCCACCCATACATGGGTAGCTCCTCACCATTCCTTGCACATTCTGCCTTACTATCTCTGTGATCAGACCTGCATGCCTCTGCTTAAATTTTTTTGTTTGTAATGCCCCTAGACCTGCCATGTCACCATCCTCTTGTACCCCTGCACTAACAACTTTATCCTCTTTTGCATTACCAAATTTCACTTGTCTTGCACTCACTACCTCATCAAGTTGTTTTGTCACTGTCAAATCAGACTTAGGCACTGTATTTCCTGCAAACTTTTTTTGTTTCTTAACCCTGCTCTTGACTACAGGGCATTCAATGGCTCCTACTAACACACTTTCATGCAAACTCACTGTCAACACTTCTTTTACCCCTACATCAAACCTTATATCTGCATTTTCAGTCTTCAAACAGTGAACAACATCAGAAAATTGGTTCTCCTTCATTACATTTATAGGTTCCTTCTTGCCACACATTATTACTTTTGCCTTACCTTTGATATCTTCTACAAGAGGAGTTAACACAAAAGAATGACCATCTTGAACTATGGTGTAAGTATTTTCCCTACCATCATACAATGCCCTCTTGTCATATTGCCAAGGTCTGCCTAATAAGAGATGACAACAGTCCATTGGAAGAACATCACACACAACACTATCATGATAACCACCAATTTGAAAATCCACTATAGCCTTTTCATTCACCAACAAAGATTGATCATCAGTTAACCATGAGATTTTATAGGGACATTCATGAGGAATCTTTTTCAATCCTAACTTATTGACCATTTCACATGACACCATGTTTTCAGTTGATCCAGAATCAATGACTACTCTACATACCTTGTCCTTGCACTTACAATTTGTCTTGAAGAGACTTTTCCTTTGCAAAGGTGCTTCCTCTTTTGCTGCCTTCAAGATTGTTTTTCTCACCATCAACATTTCCCCAACCTCAGGATCTGCATTCCTACTTGGAGAACAATTACTTTCACACTCCTCTTCCTGTACCAATTGTGCTCTTCTATCAATCTTCTTGTCTCCACTAGAAGAACTACCAACCCTCTCAGGACACTTCCATGAAGGATGGCCAAACTCATTGCATGTGTAGCATCTTCCTGCAAAATCATTAGAACCTCTACCAATACCAAACCTTCCTCTACCTCTAAAACCAAAACCACCTCTAGAATCATTGTGATCTTTACCTTTGTTTGCTCCTTGATCTTCATTTGGCTGCTTTGATGTAGAAGGTATTCCTCTTCCTCTTGCACTAGGACCACCTCTTCCTCTTACTGCTTTCTCTTGTCTCCTTTTAAGCTTCTCCTCCACCCTGATTGCCATTTGATAACAATCCTCTACACTCCTAGGGTTAGCCAAAACCAATTCATCCTGTATATTAAGCCTCAAACCACCAATATATCTAGCAATTTTTTCATCTTCATTCTCATGATGACCAGACCTCAAACTTAATTTATAAAACTCCTCAGTATAGGACTTAATATCCATTTCCCTTTGCCTCAAACTTTGCAATTTTTTAAACATTTGAATTTGGTGATCTTTGGGTAAGAATTTACCTTTGAGTTTAGATATCATCTTGTCCCATGATGTGATTTTAGACTTTCCTTGTTTCCTCCTCTCAGACTGAAAGTAATTCCACCATACCAAAGCATGACCCTGCAACTTAGTCTTTGCAATCCTTATTCTTTGCTCCTCGGGAACTTCTTCACATTCAAAATGGTTATCTAATGCAGCAATCCAATCAAGTAGTTCTTCATCATTTAGACTACCACCATATTTAGAAACATCAAGTTTTACCTTAGGCTTGTCACCTTTCACTGCCTTCAGCAACTTTGCCATTCTTTGGTCTTCTGGATCAAGTTCTTCTTCCATGTCTTCAAACTCCTCATCTTCCTCTTCTTCTGGCTCACTCTCTTCAGCATCTCTTCTCTTGTTTGTCTCCAGGGCTATGACTCTCTCTTCCAACTCTTTGAGTTCTCTTGCATGCCTTTCCTTCATCTCCCTCATCTCTTTAGCCATATCTTTGCTCTTTGGAGGCATCTTGTCAACCTTTCCTTTTCTTCAATCCTGCAAAATGCAAACCAAAACCTACTCCCTGCTCTGATACCACTATGATGCAGAGGTGGCAGCAAATTAAAATGTATTCAAACTCCCAAAAACATAGTTTTCCTCGAGAGAAACTTACTCCAACTAGCCAAACCACAAAACCTCATTTTAAGCCAATTTGAGGAGGGTTTAATGAAAATATGGGTTCCAAGACAAATCACAACATTCCAGTGCCTCACACCTTCATAAAATGACCTTAGAAAACTCAAAACACTATCACATATATAGTTCCAATCACATTTTTCCAAAACCTTACTTTAGTTCCTCAATTTCTCATGGAAACTCATGAAAACACCCTAGGGCATCACCCTAAAACCATAAAAGTTGCATTTCCTGTCTCCCAAACCATTGGTACATGTAAAATACCATGAAACAAGTCATTCCACCGAGTTACAGGGCTGGACAGTAGGTGGAATGGCTATAACATCACTTTTACACCAATCAAACCCTCAAATTAGTTAGAAACAGGCAGTCCCAGAAAAATGAAGAGATCTCCCTCAAAACTCAATATTAGAACCTCTAATTGGATTTAAATGAAAGATATTTCATGCCCCTACAATATTATATAAGTCTCAGAGCATATGGTGGTGGTACAGATCCGTACAATGCTTGCAAAGTTCAGGAAAACAGAAAAAACATGGGGTTTCAGACCACCCGGCAGTAAAATGAGGATATCTCACTCGATTCTCAATGAAATAACACCATTCAAATGCCAAAAGAAATATTATTCAATTATCTATCCATCCATTATATGCTTGGAGTGTGGAACAATACGTACAGGTCGTACAATGCTCGTGATCAGCAATTTCTTAATGGAAAACACAAAAAAACAGCAAATTTCTTATTAGAAACTCATTCCAAACTTCTTCAACAGCCTCCCCTTCGAGATATTACAACAATTTATCATGCTACCACCTGAAAACTACCTCTTGGGGCGTTCAACTTCCATAACCACCCTTTAATTAGATTCTAAAATGACAATTTTGCCAATTTTTCCCTTAATCACTATCCCATTACAACTTGATCAACTTGATTTTTGCAAATACCACCTAACTGACCTATTAAGCCCTCCAATACATTGAAAATGGTCATTGAGACCTTATTTAACATGGAATAAGACCCTACTCCCCATGTCCCTTAAAACTCATGATTTCACATGGCTTTTGCATTATGAGTCAAACTGACAAATTCAACTAAATGACTCAAAACCCTTTCAAATTACATTATGACTGGTCCTTTAGACCTTATTAAGCATAAAATAACAAAAGACACACCTAGGTATCAACTTAGACTTCACAAGGTGTAGGTGCTCCTGCACCAGTTTCCTTGCATTTCACATTCAATTGAATGCATCTTGGAGGGTCTTCAGTCCTCAATATACCCGATCTCAAGATTTTGCCTTGAAGAGGCCTATTTCCTTGTAGCCCTTACTAGTCACTTTTCTGCTTTTCTTGGTGAAACTTGTCAAACAACCTAACAACTAAATTGCAGTTTTGGACACCCTTTTCAGTCCTCTAAATGTTTTATAGAGTTTCAAAACCCTGTCTCATCTGTATAGTGGATTCCTACTATTAAGGGCAAATAGGCTAATTAGGCCTAATTCCTAGGGTTACACTAGTTTCTTGCCTTGTTCTTACACTAATGGATTGGATAGACCTCAATCCTTTTAAAAATGTCAAGATATGACTAAGACCTGCCTGAAGCCGTACTGTTTCCATACTGTACCCTCTACCCCTGCCTGTAATCTTCAATTTTCACTATCAAACTCCTAACCGGACTGTCCTAGCTTGCCTAGGGTTTGATTTTTAAAATGCTTTCTTTTCTCCCCATGATTCCTATTACTAAATATTTACAATTGACTGGCTCCCCTTCCATATTCAACCAATCTTAGGAAGATCCTATGGTCAGTGTTTATGGGGGAGCCATTCAAAGTCTGACTTCTCAGAAACAGCAACTATAACCCTCTAGACTCTAAACTGTGATTTGAAAGCAACAAAACAATTCAAAACAACTTGAATACAAAATGGAAAATAATCAAGACTACTGTATAAACACAAATCTAAGAGCTATTTAATAGATCTAATTCATCTACAAGCACTGTCACTTGAGAACATATGGTATACACAAGGAAATGCAGATTTCTCTATTCACACCAAAACAAAAACTTGATTACAATGCATCTAACTACTGTCTACAAGCCATTGCCTTTTTACATAGATGCCTCTGCCACATTTCAAGGGAATTTGATCAATCCCATGCTCTGAAATTTCAAGGATTCCAATCCAACTAAGTTGCATGCAACCTAACAATGTTGCCATGCAACTTTGCAACATCCTTGCAACTTTGCCATCATCCTCCTTTTTAGGACCTCAATCTCCTTGATCTCGAGCCAACAGCTCCCTTAACTTTCTCTTGGCATCTTCTAACAATGACCATGTGTTTAGAACACATTAAAGGCTCAAAATTCACATTAACCTACTAAACTAATTAAAGCAAAAGATGCTTAACAAATACTAAGCTATGATGACCTTAGTCCTAATGACTAAGTCATTTATTCCACACACAAACAAGACCTTCTAAGGTCCAATCCTAAACACTCTAATACCCTGACTTGGCTAAGGTCAGGTACAAGCCAAAATTGCAACATAACAAACTGGAGTTTAGCCTAGGTGCTCCTGCACCAAATGTGAGAAGCTTGCTAAGGATAATGTTGCTCTAAATCTTGAGATGGAATCTATGGTGATGAAGCTAACTAAAGAGGTTGAAGAAAGGAATAAGAATGAAAAAAATATGAATCATTCCTTAAAATAGAAATCAGAAGAATGCAATACAGCTAACAGAAGATTTATTCAATTGGAGATGGAACTTTAGTAATCTAGAGATCATTAACAAGAACTTGAAAGACAACTAGTTATTCTTAGTGGAGAACGCTCTACTACTAATGATTACAAAGAAAGGTTCAAGATAAGTTCTACTAAGCTTGATGAGTTGAATAAAGGACAGAAGAATGAAAATGACATAAGTGAGCTTGGATATGGAAAGGGAGAAAGCTCTGGATTAGAACAGAAGAAAGGAAATCAGGTGAATAAAGGAAAATACATCCGGTAAGACAGCCTAATGCTTAAAACTTTAATGGTCACTTCTTTTCTTGTAATAAATTTGTTCATATGACTTCCTAGTGTAGAAGGAAATAAAATTCTAATGGTCCATCATTTTCTAGTTGGTGTTTCAATTGCAAAAAGTTAGGTCATAAATCGACTGAATGTAGAGGTATGTCAAAAAAATTTATTAGAACAAGGGATGTTAAATGTTATAATTGTGGAATATTTGGGCATGTTGGTAATCAATGTAGATCTAGTGGAAATTAGTGGAATGACAGATTTAGACAAAGAAATCTGATATGTTTTAATTGCAACAAAATCATCCACATTGTTAAGTTTTGTTGGAGCAAAAATATAGATAAAAGAGGTCTATCATATAGAGGAAGAAACTTCTAGGTGAATGAAAAAGGAAAAGAAAAAGTGTCAGTAGAAGAGATAAGGGATTAGATGAAAAAGACATGGGTGAAGAAAAGTGAATCAGATGAAGGGAACAAGTCTATACCAAAAGCTACTTGTGGTAATTTATCCAATAGTTCCTTTGGGAATTGATATAAAGCCATCGGCCTAGGGGGAGTTTTTCTGGAAAATCATTTCCTCCCCTATTGATTGATAGCACCATAATTCAAAAGATCATTAGTAGGTGTGCTAGTAGTTTATAAATGTGCTGACAACTTATGGAAAAATAATTTGTAAAAGTGGAAGATCCGCAGATAGATTTTGTTGTTATTGTCTAATGAAATGAAGCTACTAGAACTCCTAGGGAAAAATATTAAATGCAGTTAAAAGGTTCAGGTGTGAAAAGTTATAAAAGGGTAATTGGAAATCTCATTCATAATATTGAATTATTGAAGAATTGGAGAGATCTGCAATAAAATTTTGAAGTGAATCTATTAGGTATTTTTGAATTATGGTGAAAATCTTTTTAGTATTCATTTCGTACCAAAAAAAGGGGGAAAATCAAGGGATCCATAAATATGGATGAATAAAATAGTGAAAAAATTAGAAATGTGAGGGATTCATTAACTGGAAATGAACTAAAAAGGCTTGATGGAAAGAAGCACAAAATTCTTGATATTTGGAGCAAATTCCCATTCTTTGCGAATGCGCAAATTATCAAATTCATTTTGAACCATTTGGAAGGTGATATTTTAACTATGGATAAACCCTATTTCATATCAAAGGAGGTGATTAATAATTTAATAGGGTTGTGTGATTTTGGAGATGTGTCAAAGAAAAATTCAATTCAGAATATAGAAGTTCAAACCCTAACTGGTGTAACTAGTGATCAGCAAGCCTTGGTGATTTCAATAATTAATGATCCAATTACATGGTACATTGCACATAGAATTTCCTATAAAATCATCTTTAGGAATAGAGATGGATCCACTTCAGTAGGCGAATTTTACATCCCGCACAAGATGATCATGGAAGATGAAGACTTTGACTTATGTGGCTTACAGAAAGACCAGTTGATGGAAAATGTTAAACTGACAAAGGAAGCAGATTATCCATTCAAGTTTCAAACCCTACTCATATGCATTATGATGTATTTTCTAAAATTCTTGCCTTGGATCAAAAATGTAGTATGGAAGGAAGATGAACTAGTCTGTCAACAAATCTATACATATTGCAATACTCTGAATGTTTGTGATGTTGAATGTGGAAAATTCTTTAATGATTTGTTGAAGATGTTTGGTAAAATTGGAATTTCCCTTCTGATGGGAACTCTTGAGGTTGGATCCTCTTCTACAAAATTGGAGAGGAAGTCGAAAAGAGAAAAACAGTCTATTGAGGACTCTCCTCCAGTACCTGTGGCTTCTAACGCTAAGGAGAAAGGGAAAGAAGTAGTGGTCTTGGAAGTATCCGATGAAGACTCAGAAGGTTACACTCCTATGGATGAACTAGAATCAATTGAACTGGTTACAACAGATGCAGAAGACAAGTTATAAGAAGGAGACTTAAACAAGGGAATGATACTAATGTTAATTCAAGAAGATGATGGGATGAATAAGATTGTAGATTTGCGGTTGGAAAAACCTTCTTTTGATCAAGATCTGATTGAGAACACCTTGGCATCATACTTCAAGTACAACAATGTTGATGTGGATAGTCTGTAGGATGTAATTCCTGCTGAAATTATTATGTGCATAAAGGAAGCAATGGCTTCTAATTCTCAAGACAAAGAGGAAGATGAGATAATTCTACACTTGAAATAATGGTTTATATTATCTCTTGTTAAACTAAAGAAGAAGATGAATGAGATGAGACAGTGCATTAATGAAGCAAACACTATCTACAACTACTGTCTTTGATGGCCCCATGCAATTGGGAAATACAAGGAAAAAATAGATCAAATTGAGACAGGATTGAATCAAATTGGCCAGAACTACATTATGCAACAAGACTTAGATGGTGTAGTAAGGAAAATAATTCAAGTTTTACAGTCTGAACATGCAAAGGTGCAATATAGCAAATACAAGCTTGTGTACACATTTTGGAAGGTGAAATATTTGATAGAAGGAAGGTTGGAACAGTTGATTGAAGTCTTAAAGAAAGGTGAAAAATGGCAAAAGAGATAGCAATCCCTAAATCCTTGGTGAAAATTGTAAATCAAACATTAGCAAACAATAGCATAATCATCATCAGTGGGATCACAATTGATGCTTGGAGAAAATTCCTTCTAGTGATGAAGGAGAAATACAATGTAATTTTTTGATTAAGATGTTTTGAGTAAAGTTTTGGGAGAATAAGCAAGAGTATTGAAATATTTTTTTTCGGAGTTAGAAATTTTTTTGGTTGTATTTCAAAGGGGGAGCTAAGTTGAAAATTTTGAGGAGATTGGAAGCATATCTTTTTGTCATTGATGTCAAAGGGGGAGAGAGTACTGTGAAAAATGAATGAGGAAAGAATGTTATGTAAAATGTTTCTAAAATTAAGAATTTAAAGGGGGGAGAGAGCTGTGAAAACTGTATCTAGAAATTTTGCTCATTTTTCACTAAGTGTTGCCATCAATTCCAAAGGGGGAGATTTTTTATGAGTGTTTTCATTTATGGCAACCTAAGTCATCTATTAGGTCCACAGATCTGGATTTGTCCATTCCAGTAGAAAGAATGAAGAACAACACTTTACCAAATTAGCAGTTAAAGAACAAGGTATTTGGTCAGTTTATTGATCTATTTGCTTCACCGGATGATCATTTTTAATTATGGATAATGGAGAAAGTGTTTTGGCACCCTTATCATCATGATTAATAATTATGGTGATGTTGTATTATTCTATGTACAAGCTTAGAGATTCGACAAAGTTATTTTTTTGTCTATTTGTTCTTTAAGGCCGACTTGTGTGTGTATCGTGTTGTGGATATATGCAAATGTATAAGGTATAATTAATTCAGTGTCTTTGTGTTCGTAGATCATGTTTGGGTCCCAAATAAGTCTTAACCAACTTTTGGGAGGTATCCATTGAATATTGTGTGTGCTTCAAATGACCATTGGAAAATGTTTCTTTATTTTGTTCAAGCCGACATATGGATGAAATTTCTAAGTAGAATGTATATATATAATCATTTTGAAGTGTAAATGTTGTGCATGTTGAGTGTGTCGTGGTTGTATTAGTTGTTTTTTTTGTTGTGTGTGTAAAATAGAGAATATCAAAAAGACTTGTGATTGAGCTGGCATAGTTAGTTGGAGATTTTTTGAAATAGAGCATAACAAAGCAGAGAAGAGTAGAGCAGAAGAAGAGCAGTGAATCTAACAGGAGGTCAGAATATGATCATTGTACCTTAATGGAATTGTAACTAATCTTTGATGAAGCTATCTTCTCAGTTCATCCTTTTTGTTGTAATTCAAACATTTTGTAAGGAAGTGAGCCTTCTTTTCTTTTGAGCAATGAGCTCTACATAGTGTGCCTGAATGTGAGTTCTTTCCTATTTCTCTTATACTTTTCACAAGGTATAAATTGTGGATTAACCTCCACCATGGTTTTTCCCATAATAGGGTTTCCACGCACAAATATTGGTGTTATTGTGTTATGTTTACTTTTATTTATGGTTGCATTCCTAATTCTGATTATGTGATATGAATGGTTTCAGATCTGGTTTATAATTTTAATTTTATGTTGAACATTGATTCACCCCCCCTCTCATTGTTCCTTGAGTCCAATACCTAAAACTATTGCATGGCAAGGAGAAAAAACTAATATTATTTATTATGATGTGTAAACAAAGTTTCAACTTGATACATGTATTTAATGAGATATCTATTAGTTTAGGATGCATCAAAGTTAAAGTTGTCTTGGAAGAATCTTTTGTGATAGTGTTGACATTAAATGAAGGATTTTGTTTTAAGGGACAATAACCAAGATCATTAGTCATTTCTTGTATTTTAGGCTCTATAGGTACATGGATACCTTGTTCTATAACATCACATCCTTTCCTAAATTGCTTCATAAGTTCAAAACCTCTTACATAAATCTGTTTCACTCATTTTAAATTTGATGGTTCTTCAACCTCGTCAAAGTTTTTCATGTATGTTTTCATTTCTTCTAAAGTGGTTGAAGTGAATGTTTTAAATTTTGTATTGTTGTTATTGGTTTCTCTTTTCCCTTTTTAGACTCTTTTGCTATGATCTTGTATTCTCCCATGAATATAGGTATGAACTCAAAGGTTTCTGAAGCATCTTCCAATAAATTTGTGGCTTCTTCAGTTTACTTTTGTTTTTCTATGGTTGGTTTGAAGGGATTTCTAATTTGCATAATTTCAAAAGACTTATCCTTTGTTTCATGATGTCTTAGTGAAAAGGATTCTAATTTTACTTCATCATCTTCATCTAAGAAAGCCATATTACTATTGTTTGAAAGTAGTTTGTCAATGTTGTCATTTGCTTGCAGCATTGTACCTTCCCTAGTAGGAAAGGTTTTAGGAGAGTGAAAAATGATATGTTCATGGAATTCAAAGGTGGGCTCTTCTAAAATAACTTCATCACAATTAAGGAGGTTATCAATGGTTAGATCTTTTTGTGTGTCAATGATGGAATTTTATTTTTCAATAATGTTTTCCCCATGATTCTCATTGATTGGATCTTGTAACACCATAATATATTTTTCACCAATAGGAGAGATATTACTGTAAGCATGGGTTTTGTAACCATTAATGTTCACATCCACTTCTAGGGTTTTTCACCTAAAAGGAGAGGAATAGGGCAAAACCAATTATGTTTACACTCAAGATTGAGTTCAAATAGATGCAATATGCCTAAATGAGATGAAATAAATGCATAAAGCACAAATATACTATTTTTTATGAATGAAAAACTAAGAAATATGAAGTGTTTGAAAACATAGTGTGATATGCAGAAATGAACTAGAAACATAAACAAATGCAAAAAAAACATAATGAGATTGAAGGGAGTGCACTTGGAGGCTGAATGAAAATGCTGGAAGGTTTTGGAATGTTTCAAAAACTAATGTTGATGGCCACTAGGACTCATTCACCACAGATGGAGAATTAGTCCTCCTAGTAAATTTTGTTGAAACAAGTTTCAGATTTTCGGGAACTAAAAACCTCAAAAAACACTTTTTCCAGCCTGCCAATGGGACCCATTCACCAAAAATGGTGAATTATTCCACCTACAGAAATTTCCAAATTCTAAAGTCAACTTTGTGGGTATAGATCTGTACTTTTCTTCTTGTCAAGTTGACAAATACAAATCTGCAGAAAATAGGTTGAATGTTGTCTCCAAGCTTGAATTAGGTCTTTGTTGACTTGAATAGATTTGATGACTTGTTGACCACTTTTCAACACCTATTTCTTTGAAAAATCTACCCACAAGACCTACAAACACACATGCAAAGAGGGGGGAAATGGTTAAGGGTTAGAGTATAGGGGTTTTCCTTGGTCAAACCCCTAGTGCAGTAATCAAACCCTTGATAATGAAATGAAATAAGAAGAGAATGATGAAAAAATAACATGCAAATGTCATGCACTCACCAAACCCTTGATGTTGAAATCTAAAGATATGTCAATGGCTACTCCTAGATACTTGATAATTTCTTGATAAAATGATGAGAATACTAGAATGATATGATGGATTGAATTCTTGAATGAATGAGATGAATGGAATGATAGAATGAGAGAAAAACATATATTTATACACACTTATGCCCTAATTTCTCAATAATACATCATAGGCCAACCTAAGGTATTAATGAATAAAAACCAGAAAGAAACTTGAATTTATTTTGAATTTTATGCCAAGATGGACTCATTTTCCACCCATGGTGAATGGGTCCCACTCAAGGCATCCAAGTGGGTGTTGGGGATTAAGTTGAATTAAATGATATTTTTTGGGTTTATATTCAAAAATACACTTAATTAAGGCCTATAAGTGCATAAAGGGGCCAAATAAGTCATAAGAAAGGTGTAATTAGTGATGACAATCCTAGAGAAGCGTGAAAGCTTGTTACAAGACTTTACAATACTTAAAAATAAGACTTGGTAAGGAATAAAAAGGGAATATTTAGATGAATTATAATAAGAAGAGTCTAGAAAAGTGTAGAAATGTGTTACAACACTTCACAACACCTTTACAAGACATCATGTAAAGTCTTAACAATTGAAAGAAATCAAGATCTAATGTGTTGCTACATTAAATCAAGGAAAAATCAAGCCAATGAAGCACAAGAAGGGACAAAAAAAGAAAAATTAAAAGGGTTACTTTTTCTGTGTCCACATTTAGCCCCCACTTTAGTGAGAGGATGAACTTGCTTCAAACTTGCACTAAGGTAGAGTGACACATCTTGAGAGGGGTTCTAATGAACTAATGCTTAGCAATATGAGACAACAATGATCAAGAGGGATGATAAAGCCCCCAGGATGAAGATCCCATGGAAAACTAAACATCAACGCACAAAGAACACACATGAAAGTGAAAGAGAAGAAAGGAAAGATGAAATATGAGAGAAAAAGAGTCAGATCAAGCTTCGACCATTTGTCCAGCTAGTTGTCGATTAGATCCAAGTTGTTTGTATGAAAGGGAAAAATGCATACTCACTTTGGGGCAATGGAACCCATGGTTATCCATCAGGTGAGAATGCCCAAAAGGTGAGAAACATACACTAGTTGGTATGTACTCATAAACACACAGGTGGCTATTGGGAAAGTCATGCCTCGGAATGGGCTTCCCACTCAACCATACTAAAGTTATACCTCCCAATAACTTTAATAAGGTGCCACAAAGTAAAATTTTGGTTCGTGCTTCATGATACAAGCAAAGATTCATATTCTTAGAACTCATGAACAAATTGGATGGCACCACAGGAATGCAAGTTGTGTTATCCAAGGTGGCCATATAAATGCAAAATGCAAAAAATTTCAAAGGAGTCTATTTTAGTTCATGTGAGGTCTATAACTTAGGGAACATTGTGTCTAATGTCTCCAAGAGAAGACCAATCAAAGCATAGAATATTTGCAACTTAGGGGATGCAATGTGTCGCATTAGGTAACTAAGAGGAATGCAATATGCTAAGATAATTCACACTTATGAAGGACATCACACCCAATGTCATCCACAAAGTGACAAAAACATCGTATGAAGTAAAAAGGCTACACTAAGAAGCAAGAAAAAGGAAAATGCAAACTGAATAGTGCCAATGTATGCCCCCACTTTAAAGGAATTGCTACACACCATTCTATGAGAAATTAATTTAAAGTAGCAAATGAAAAATGCAAAAAAATAAGACATGAGAGCCAACTCGAAAAGCCCCTATGCCAAGTCATATGTTTCTAAATAGGCTATGTCATGTGAAGGAGAAATCAAAGGAAAAAGGGGTTTCCCCCAAAGAGGAAAACACCAAACACATAATGGATCTATGGATTTTGGGTCAATATGTTTGTTGCTGCAATATTTTTATTAAAGAGCTCGAAACTGTCATCATTCCCTGAATACATAGAACTAGAAGAATGACACAAAGGGAGAAAAAACAAAATAAAAATAACCCTTTTGGGGAAACATGGAAGAGACATAGGGTGTCTCAATGCTTTGCATCATCCCCAAAAGGAAAACACAAAATAAAAGACAAAAAGAGAAAAGCAAAAGGAGAAATGAAAAATAAAGACTTTTGAGTCAACATGAAGGAGACATTTTAGTCACAATGCCTTGCATCATCCCTAAGAGGAGAACAAAAGAAAAGAAAAAAGTGAAAAAGGAAAAGGGACTTTTTGGGTCAACATGGAAGAGACATAGGGTGTCTCAATGCTTTGTGTCATCCCCAAAAGGAGAACACAAAAAGTGAAAAAGGAAAAGGGACATTTTGGGTCAGCAAGGAAGAGACATAGGGTGTCTCAATTCTTTGCATCATCCCCAAAATGAAAACACAAAATAAAAGGAAAAAATTGAAAGCGATGTACGACATATAGAAGAATAGAGGTAAAAATAGAAGAAGTGCACAAAGAGAGAGAACATCAAACGAACAGCACAAGGGATCACATTACACATGCAATCAAAGAAAAAGGAAAGGAAAAAGGAAAATGTATCAATCTAGTAAGGAAAATTCATGTCAACCATCTAACAAGTCATCCACCTCCCAATCATGGTCAGAAGGTGAAAAAATGGCGAGAGGGACAAGAGAAAGGGTCGTACTAGGTGAAGTTCTAGGCTAATCACTCTGAATAGGAGATATCTCAGTAAAGCTCGTGGATGAGGAAAATAATGTATTAAATGCATCATGTATTTCATCGTCAATCTTTGTGGTTTCCTCATCATTATCTAAGTTGATCACAATAGGAGGATGAATGACTATACCTAAAGGAGATTGCACCTCTTGTTGTGATGGTTGGATTGTATTAGCTTGGGGTGGGTTAGGAGGAGGAGGGTGGTCATGCATTGCTTCTGTCAAATGTGGATTGTGATTTTCTTTTTTTTCTTCTACATGTAACTGACGAGAAAGGAGATGATGACGACGCCTACCTCTCTACCACCATGATTTATATTAATTCTATTTTGAATTTTTTTAGGTGTAAGAGTGGATTGATCCATTGTAGGCTCCTTTTCTTCTAGAGGGGGAAGAACTGAAGGAGATGATTCAATCAATTTCTCTTTAACTTTATAAACTTTTTTAATGCGAGGAGGCATGGTAGGATTGATTTCATTATCTATTGGTCGTTTAGACAATGAAGGTGAAATGTTTATTGTTGGTTGCTTGGGACGTTGCAATGTTTGTTCAAGTTCAAATTCAAGTTGAAGCGTTGTCTCATCTAGGATAGGAATGTTGGAAGTGGATGGGGTCATGTTGTGAAGAGAAAAATTGGCTATTTTTTTGGCTTTGAACTTTTGATATGCAATGAAAAAGAAATCTTTGTGAGGTGTGATGGGTTACATAGGTTCATTCCAAAAGGCTTCCAAGGAAAATTTACCTTTATAAGACAATGGATTAAAGCCACTATGGTGTATAGTATATATCTCATTTTCAAGAAAAAACTTCAAACATTTGTGAATGACTGAAGGGACAACTTTCATTGAGTGAAGCCAAGGATGACCTAGCCATAGATGAAACTGATCCAATTGTGGAATAATAGAGAATGTTACATCCAATTTTTTAGGTCCTACCTGTAATGGGAGTACGATTAATCTAATCGTAGGGCACGCAAAACCATTATGTGTTTTAATCCATGTTGTTGGTTTGTCATAATCATCTTGATAGAGATCATGTAATACTAAAAAATATTTTGTGATCACATTCTCGCCACGGGCAGGATTTATTAATATATCATTGGTGGGCTTATCATAGATGTGGTGAGCTATGTAAAGAGGACCATCAGGAAGTTTTTTAAGTATATCTTGAGGAGAAAAAGTAATATCAAGAGATTTGGTACTTGGGCCCTTACAAGGGATAACGTCTATTGTTCCCACCATTTCATTGATAGGATTAACATGGGTTACATTTGGAGTAATATCATGTTGTTCATCATTGGTATCGGCATTCATCACATTAGTGTTTGAAGGTTCACTAGCTTTAAAAAATGAAATGTTATGTTTAGGCATGGGATTGGTAAATATTTGTAAATTTTGATTAGGAGGGGAAAAAGACTTATTTCCCTGATCATTGACACTTGCAATGGATAGATGGCCAAAATCAATGAGGTCTTGCACTAAGTGTTTGAGATGCTTACATTGTTCGGTATCATGTCCATTTTGGTGATGAAAATGAAAATAAGCATTGGTTTTAAAGGTGGGGGGTAAATTTTTGGTAGGATCAAGTGGTTTAACTATAGGAAAAGTAATCAGTTGTTGTATCAATTGACTCATTATATTATGCAAGGTATCAAGAAAAGGGGTGAACTGTCTCTTTGGGTCCCCATATGTAAAGGGTATGACTACTTTAGTGGCTACCACTTGATTATTAATGGATGGAGTTGGTTGTGGAGGAGGGGGATTGAACTTTAAAAACCCTTTGGTTTGTTTTCTAAAGTTTTGTGAGTTGTTTGGGTTTCTTTTTTTAAACTTCTCAACTTAGTTAAAAGTGGATTTTGTATCACGACTAGTAACCGAGTTGTGATAGTCACAAAGGGATATGCATAAATGCATGAAAGAGGGAAACTTCATTATTATCAATTTATCCTGAATGTGAGTTTTCGATTTTTCAATAAACATCTTTTGGATATGTGAATCAGGAACCTTGATATCTATTTGAGCATACAATGATTGATAGCATGAAATAAAATCAGTTACTTTTTCATCCACATTTTGTTTACACCTCATCAAATCAGCCATTGTCTTTTTGGGAGTCATATGCACTTGAAAATATCTTATAAAGGCATCAACAAGTTAATTAATTGAATGGATTGAATGATTTGGTAAAGAGGAAAACCACTCCAAGGCAGCATCCTTTAAAGTCCTAGGAAACAGTTTAGCTAACAATTTATAGTCGAGGACAAAATCACTGCATAAGGCGGTATAGGCATTAACATGATTAGTAGGGTCTCCTTTTCCTTCATACTTCTCAAATCTAGGAATCTCAATTCCTTATGGCATCAAGGATCTTAATATTTCCAAAGATAATGGACTACTACAGACATAGTAAGTAGATGGTGCATTTTGGTTTTGGTTTATGGTAGATATTTGTTGTTGCATGGAGGAAACAGTGTGAAAGAGTTGTGTGATGAGGGGATCAGTATAAGTGGTATGAGGTGGAAGAGAGAGTGGTGATGGAGTGTATGTAGTGGTGGGACAAGTGAAGGGAACACTTATAGGGTTAAAGGTATTGGAGGATGGAACATTCGATGTGACAAAAGAACTAGCAATACTAGTAGGAATAATGTAAGGAGTCACGTGACTAACCTATTACATGGTTGTTGTAACTTGAGGGGTAGTATAGGTGGGTATGGATGCTACAGTTGAAGGAGGAGAAATGTGGGATCCTCCTTGGCTAACCATAGTGTGTGCAAGTTGAGATGTACTAGAGGTGGAAGAGGCATGTTTTTGATATATCTCAACAATGTGTTTCATAATATCTAAGCCTTCTTCAATTTCAAGCAGTCGATGGATGTTTTCTATATCAGGAATGGAAGTGGTTGAAATTTTTTCAAGACACAAGCTATGTTGAAAATGTGCTAAGTCCTCATGAATGTTAACTACTTTGTCTTGTGGAAGGGAATTAGTTTGTGTGTCAACATGCATTGTATTGGAAGGCAAAGGTGTACTAGTGGTAGTGTCCATTCCTAATACAATGTTGATGCAATGTTGATGCAAGTTAAACCTAGGATGAAAATGAAATGGAAATATGAAAGGAAATGTTAAAAATTCAGTTTCACCATAATGTAAACATGGGTTTTGTAACCCTTAATGTTCACATCCACTTCTAGGGTTTTTCACCTAAAAGGGGAGGAATAGGGCAAAACAACTATGTTTACACTCAAGATTGAGTTGAAATAAATGAATAAATCACAAAGATACTATTTTTTATGAATGAAAAATAAGAAATATGAAGTGTTTGAAAACACAGTGTGATATGCAAAAATGAACTAGAAACATAAACAAATGCAAACAAAACTTAATGAGACTCAATGGAGTGCACATAGAGGTTGAATTCAGATGCTGGAAGGTGTTGGAATGTTTCAAAAATTACTATTGATGGCCACTAGGACTCATTCACCACAAATGGAAAATTAGTCATGCTTCTAGTAAATTCTGTTGAAACAGGTTTCGGAGTGCCGAGAACTAAAAACCTCAAAAATCACTTTTTTTAGAATAGTAGTGGGACTCATTCACCATAGATGGAAAATTATTCCACCTACAGAAATATACAAATTCTGAAGTCAACTCTATGGGTCTAGATCTGTACATGTCTTCTTGTTGGGTTGATGGATCCAAATCTGCAGAAAACGGGATGAACGTTGTCTCCAAGATTGAACTAGGTATTTGTTGACTTGAATAGATTTTATGACTTTTTTGCCACTTTTCAACACCTATTTCTTTGAAAAATATTCCTACAAGACCTGCAAACACACATGCAAAGAGGGTAAAAATGGTTAAGGGTTAGAGTATAGGGGTTTTCCTTGGTCAAACCCCTAGTGTGGTAATCAAACCCTTGATAATGAAATGAAATAGGAAGAGAATGATGAACAAATAACATGAAAATTTCATGCACTCACCAAACCCTTGATGTTGAAGTCTGAAGATATGTCAATGGCTACTCCTAGATACTTGTTGCTTGATAGAATGATGAGAATACTAGAATGATATGATGGATTGAATGCCTGAATGAATGAGATGAATGGGATGATAAAATGAGAGAAAGCATATATTTATACACTTATTCCCTAATTTCCCAAAAATACAATATCACAAGCTGACCTAAGGTCTTAATGAATAAAAACCTGAAAGAAATTTGAATTTATTTTGAATTTTGTGCCAAGAGGGACTCATTCATCAGCCATGGCGAATGGGTCCCACTCAAGGAACGCAAGTGGGTGTCAGGGATTAAGTTGCACTAAATGATATTTATCAGGTTTATATTCAAAAATACACTTAATTAAGGCATGTAAGTGCATAAAGGGGCCAAATAAGTCATAAGAAAGGTGTAATTAGTGATGACAAGCCTAGAGAAGTGTGAAATTTTGTTACAAGATTTTATAACACTTCAAAATAAGACTTGGTAAGGAATAAAAAAGGAATATTTAGATGAATTATAATAAGAAGAGTCTAGAAAAATGTAGAAATGTGTTACAACACTTCACAACACCTTTACAAGACATCATAAAGTCTTAATAATTGAAAGAATTCAAGATCTAATGTAAATGTGTGGGCCGCATTGCTACATTAAATCAAGGAAAAATCAAGCCAATTAAGCACAAGAAGGGACAAAAAAAGAAAAAGTAGAAGGGTTACTTTTTCCATGTCCATAATTACGAGAGGGGAAATTTTGATTGTTGTCCATAATTTCATCCTTTTTTTCTAAGGTATCATTCTCTTGTACCATATTATCTACCCTAGTAGGAGAGATTTTAGGAAAGTAACAAACAAGAGGTTCATCACATTCTGTGGTGAGATGTTGTAAAGTAGCTTCATCACAAATAATGGAGGAATCAAGAGAAGAGCAACTATGAGTTTCATGTTTATCAATGATTGGAATTTTTTGTTCAAATAGGCCTTCCCAAATGGTAGGGGCATTAGGAAAGGGAGGGATAAGATTCTCATGAGTCTCAATGAGGATATCTTCTAACACTAAACTATCTTCTACATGTCTAGAAGAGATATTAGGAGAAGGAAAGGTTTGATTGTCATGATTATCTACAATTATATCTCCATGCCCTATGATGTATTCCCAAGTAGGAAGTAGGATTGTCATAGCTCTCAATTATTGGATCTCTTAATATCAAAATTTCCTCCACACAAATGTGTTTTTCATGATCATTAACGATTGTATCCTTGTTCACTAAAGCATTCTCACAAGTAGGGGAGGTGTTGGGAGATGAATGGAGACTAGGTAAAGTAGTGGCCATGATCTCAGTTTCGTGTGTCATAATATCTTTCCAAGGGGGCGGAATACAAACAAGACTTTCATGATCTTCAATGATTGTATCTCCTTTCACCAAGATACCTTTGTCACCAATGGGAGAGATATCGAGATAAGAACAATTATGATTATCATGATTATCAATGCTTGCATCCTCTTGTGTCAAATCTTTAGTGGATGACCTAGGTGAGATGAAGTCATCAAGGGCTTCATCTAACATGTCAAATTCATCTCTACTAAAGAATTTAAAATTTGATACGCTAAGGTTAACTATTTTTTTATTTGTTTCTTTTGATGTTTTCAATTTTTTGTTTCCATTTTCTAATGAATGTTGAATGTAATTTGATCTAAGTGAACTATGAACTAATGTTGAAATTGAAAAGTGCAAGAAACTAATTCTATCCATAATTGTAATGAATGTAAATTGTGCTAATTCTAATGATTTGAATGTAACAAAAAGCAAGAAAACTGAAATAGAAAAGAAATAACAAAAAATAGAAGCTTGAACACAGGAAATTTAATTCTATAAAATGTAGTTCAAAATTTGGACTGGGATTGATTCACCCAAGGTGGCGAATGAGTCCCAGTAGAGATTTTTTTCATTTTTTTTTGAATTTTTAGTTGATTTTTATGTTTTCTATGCAGTATGATCTAGATTTGAGATGCAAATGCATATTTTCAATGATTTTCAATGAAATTAGATGCAAAAATGCAAGCTATATGAGCTTTCACTAATGCAAAAGTTGAAACCCCATAATGCAAATTAACCAATGAAAATATTAATGTAAATTTAATGCAAGTTAAATCTAGGATGATAATGCACTCCAAATCAGAAAAGAAGGTATTCTAAATGTAGGTTCATCAAAAAATTTAGTTGAAAAATTGATTCTTTATGGTTTTGGACATATAACATCACTTTTCTCTAACATTCAAGGATGCCCTAGAGATCTCAACCCAAGAGTGGAATAAAGGTAAGAGATCTACTAAGGGATTGTCCTAGGGTATGATTCCAAATTACAAGAGTGGTTCACCACCAAGTTTAGACTTGGAAAAGATAATGAAATTCAAGATGAAATGTAAAACCCTAATATGGGGCAAGCTTGCTTTAAATGACCTACAAATGTAAGAAGAACAAAGCAAAAAGCTACAAAATAGAATGTGTGTGTAGACACTCGAAATATCCTAATTGATATCATGCACTCGATTCTAATTCACTAATATCAATTGTTCCTTAATAATCTCTTTACTAACTAATTAATTGAATAATATTTATTTAATTAATTAATTTCATCAAATCTCCTCTATAGTCAGATAATATGATTTATCAGATTATTTCATCATTAACTCCTAATGTTCTTCCTTTAATTAAATAAACCACTCTTATTTAATTAAAACCCTCATATTCTCTCTTTAATTAAATAAATCAACTTTTTTTAATTAAATCCTAAAGTCACCTCTCTTAATTAAGTAAATCAATCTTATTTGATTAAGTCTAATGTTCTTCATTTATTTGGATAAATCAAATTTATTTAATTAAATTCCTTATATCTCAAATTCTTCTCCTTTTGATTTAAATAAATATAAAAATATTAATCAAATGTCAAATCAAACTAACCTCCATAAAATTTAATTAAATCTTGATTAACTCCTAACACTAATCCTCTTTTCTGTAGCATTTGCAACTTACACATGTAAATCAATTTATTTGATTTATAAATTCTTCTATTTTGAGGTCTAAAATGAACATGTGTTTTTTATGTTTTGCAATCTCTTTTACAAAGTACTATCATTTAAAAGGCATATGCACTTCTCTCATGCTTCACAATGATCTTGAGAATCAAAATTCTTTTGGTGATATTAAGTTGTATAAAAGACTGCCTCCACATTTCAATTTTGGGCTTAAAATTTGACAAAATCTTGCTAGTGTGAGAAAATACATTGTGTGTGTTCTCTCTTTGTTCATGTAAACAAAGATTGATCAAACTAAAAATGAACTTACTCACTTTTGTTCACCTTTAGAGGGCCTACCTTGGTGGGAAAAATTACTCACTCCAAGGGAATGACCCAAACCAATAACAGACTAAATCCAAGTATCTTTTGACCGATATATAAGATGGATGCTCGAGGAAAGATCAAGCTCATAAGGGGTTATACTGACAAGATGGGCAGCAATGGTCACTTTTCGTATGTGTAATCTTTGTCAAATAGATGAATTGAATAAACGCCAAACTGTGTAGAAGCCAAAAATCCCTTTTCTATTTGTTGGTGCAAGAGGTTGGACCTTTGAAGCCACCCCACATTTTTATGATTACTAGTAGAGGTGAGAAGTTTTTCAAGGGATATTCATGATAACTGAATCTTGGCTGACCCAAGAAGTGTGTGCCATGAAGGGGAGCTAGTGTGGTCAAGCTTCTAGTCATCTACTTTGAATAGGCATAGTTGGATTTATCCAAGTGGGGATTCGACAAATATTGTCTCTTCCATCCTAGGGTTGTGCCTCATTTTGAATCAAAACACATTTCTTGATCTAAAACATTGGAAAAACAAACATTCAACAAGAAAATAAAATTTCAAACCCTTTAGAGAAAGAAAATACCTTTGAAAAAAATCCAAGTCCTACTGCTTGTCCCTAGGGATTTCATCCTTAGAGGCTTCTAATCATTTGGATTTATCTCAATTTTCTCTCACTAAAGTCAACATTAGGAAACTATTGCCTTGATTTTTTTATTTCAACATAATGGAATTTGTGGGATGAAAAGAAATTGAGACATTATATATTTGGTTGAAAAGCTAAGAAAAAGAGTGTTTTTGGTAAAAGGAACTCATTAAGCAAAGATAAGAAATAATTGAACCTCACACATGTGCTTTTTCAAATGATTTCCCGAAAGATCAAAATTTGAAAACCAAATTCCAAAGGTCTTAGTCCAAAAGGTCTCAAGAAATGTCTTTCAATGCTCTATGAATTTAGAGAGAGATTGGTCTTTAATTTGTACAAATGTGCTTCAAAGAACAACCTAGACTTGCACAAATTTTACTATAGTCAAAATCCAAGTCTTTTTCAAAAGTTTATGTTTCTCACATAGGTATCTTAGCATGTTATTCAATACTGAGATCTTATAAACAAGAGTCTTTCTAGGTTCACTTAGGATCAAAATCAACACCTTCATCCATTTCAAAACATCAATCAAAAATTCATCTCACAAACAACTCTTATAAATCTTCAAAAAAATCCTTCATGCTAGACTTTTGGTAAATCCTTTAAATCAAATCAAAATCATCTTGTTTGGCTAAGTGTGTGTGAATGCATCCTTCTTCATACACTTATTAAAATTATTGCTTTGTGGACAAGTTTATCCCTAGATAACATCCAACATCTTAGGATTTACAAGTTCATTATCAAAACATCCAAAATCAAATCCAAAATAAAATCAAATCAAATATCCAAAATTCCTAAATTCTAGTATTCTCGTCAAGATTTCTCAAGAGTTCAATCACTCACATCATTTGTCCTTCATTTATCTCATCATCACCCTTTGATCCTTATCATCCTAGACTTTCTTTTTTATAACTAAAGTTTGGATCAATCTAAGGAGTTAGAAATTCATCTGCCACATTCCTAAAAATTGATCCCTATTTTATGGTTCAAACTAGATCTCAACACAAGAAGAAAATGGAAGTAAACAAGGAAACACCTACTTCAAGTGATTTGAGTCAAACTGCTCCCAAAATCAATCTCATTGGATCTAGCAATCCCCCGCCCAATCTTCCTCTAATACCACAAGATCTTTGAGAGGGGGATTGTTAACTGGAGAACATCACCAACAATGTCCTTGGAATGACTCAAGATGAAATCATAGAAATGGTCCAAAACCCTGAGACTCACAAAATTGTCAATGCCATGATGAGACTTAATCCTTCGTAATACATGCTAGAATTGGAAAAATAAGGGGCTAGACTCCTTCTAACTATGTTATAAGCACTATTGTGGAGAAACCTTTTGAGAACATGACATTTTTACCATTCACACCATCCTTTCAAGGTGTCATCCAACTCATTCCACAACCCACATCATCTCTTGCTACAACTCAACCCATTTTTAACAAGGGAAGTTCATTACTTCATGCTCTCCAAACACATCCCCTTGTGAACAACCAAAATTTGGACACAAATACCATCTTGGGTATATCAAATATTGTCCCTCAAGATCCAAAGCATCCATACATCCCACTTGTATTCCATGACACCAACAATTCAACCACTTTTGCTACAAAACCGGCATATTCTCTAAACACACAAGTCTCTCTCCCAATGGTAACACCAGGACAAGTGGGTCTATTTGAACAAGAGGGACTCTTTGGGGCCTCATCATCACTTTCTCAAGGAAATCTGCCACCCCCTTCCACTTCTGATTCCATTGCCAATTCCTCCACCACTAGCTCCTCTACCACTAACATCTACATCAATCCTTGGTTTATGGCTACCCCCGTTACCACCAATCCCAAATCAATTAAACCAAAAAAATCCTCCAACCATAAATCAAGTTAGTGTACCAAATCCTTTGAATATTCTATTGATATTGCAACAATAGGTGGAATCCATCCAAACAACACCAACAATCACTACATCTCAAAACATGGTCTCCCAAGGACCCAACTTATTAGTCACACCATCTACCAAGATCACTCAAACCACATCTCAAAAAAATATCATCACCTCAACTCACACAATTCTAAATCCTTCACCACCACTACCAAACCCAAACACGGTGAACCAATATAGCATAACACTACAAGAAGCTCGACAAGCCTATCAAAAGGCATTCCAACAATACCAAAATCAGCAAGTTGCACAAAAAGTGAAGGTATAGAAATCCACACAACAAGCTACCCAAGCACAAGCCCAAGCTTTGTTGCAACAGTTCAGCAAGCCACACAAACTTCTCAAGTTTCTCAAGTAGCACAAGCATCTCAAGCCGCACAAGTTGCACAAGCTTCCCAAGTTGCTCAACAAGCACAAGCGCAAGCTCAAGCACAAGCTCAAGCCCAATACCTAGCACAACAACAAGTGGCTCAATAGCAAGCATACCAACAAGCCTTGCAACAATATCAAGAGCAACATGAAGTAGCCCAACTATTAGCCCAACAACAAGCATTGTTGGCTCAATAGCAGCAAGAGTTGTTGGCACAACAAAAATTGTAGGCATACCAACAAGCATTGTTGGAGTATCAGAACTTGCAACCACCCCTCACAAACACACAAAGCAATCAACCCATCACTCCTACACTCACACCACCTCAAAACGCCTACATTCCACCTCCTGATCCTCAAGATGATGTATTGACACAAATCAAATTTCTATCACAACAAGTGTTAGACCTCCAATCAAGGAAAATGAAAAAAACACCCAAGAATTTGTGCCCATATCCATTCGACAAAAAGTATTGTGATGAAACTATTCCCATAAGGATTTGAAATCCCTAAATTTGAAAAAAATCGTGGGACAGGAAACCCTGAAGATCACATCAGGGAATTCCAAGTACATTGTATAGAGGTTGCATACAATGATTTGTACCTACTATGAATGTCCCCTTGAAGTTTGGCTAGACCCACCATGGAATGGTTTTCTAGTCTCCCCCTAGAATCAAAAAGTTCCAAGAGATTGTGGACACATTCATTAAAAACCATTCATTCAATATAGGCATGGATGTGAGTTTAGAAGACCTATCTACCTTAAAAAAATCCAAGGGGGAGACATTTTCTTCCTTCTTACAATGATGGGAATGCAAGGCCAACAGAAGAAAATGGGTCATTCCATAAGAACAACAAATATGTACCATCATCGCTAATCTCAAAGGGATCTTGTCCTTCCATCTAAAAATGCAGTGCATCACCACATACAACCAATTGATCCCCAAGGTGCTCAATATCAAATGAGCCCTTATCACACAAGGGTGAACACCTACTTATCAAGACAACCACCCATCCACTAGCTATAACTAAAAACCTCACACATGGGTGAAAAACAAGAATGTCACCAACGATGTTGTCATTGATGCCGAAGTTGTGATCAATGCTCCAAGGCCAAACATGAAAAAATATCAGCAACCACAAAATAATAATCTAGGTACCAGATAGGCCAATACGGTGAAACAACCACCAAACAATCAAGTGGCCAATAATTTGAACAATCAAGGGGGGCCACCCCCATGAAACAAATATTCCATCAAGTGGAAATACACACCCCTTGGGGAATCAATTGAATCTATCATGAAGAAACTGGTGCAAGAAAATCTCATTACAATCCCTATCTATGAGAACTATAAATAACCACAAGTGAAACCACCATGGTACAATAAAAACAACCTTTGTGGTTTTCATAAAATCAAGGAGCATACAATGGCCAATTGTATGAGATTGAAAATTGTAATCCAAGACCTTATCAATGACAAAATCATAAACGTTGAACAACTTGCAGGAAATCAGGACCTAAAGAGATACATGAATTTGATTCTAAATCACAATAGGGGAAACAATGATAATGGAAAAGGTAAGTATAAAAGTGTAAACCATGTGTACGACCATGTTATTGCATCCCTAGATGAATGGGTCACTATTATCACTATCAAGGGAGCCAAAGTTGATTGTGGAGTCACCACACATGGTGGAAAAGTTACCATTGTTGGACCATCACAACCATCTAGAGAATTCACCTCAAATCCAAAGTCTATTTCCAATGGTTACAATTTCCTAGACCAGCTAAAAAGAAACCCTGCTCAGATCTCCATCATGGAGTTATAGAAAATCTCACCGACACATAGGAAGATCCTGGAAGAAGCATTGGCCACATCCACCATCCCAACATATCTTGATGTGGATCAATTCCAAGCTATGGTCAGACACATTGCCATGCCACATCTCCTAACATTTTTTGATCAGGACTTCCCCACACAACCATCCCATAATCATGCACTCCACCTTGAAGTCCTAGTGCATAAGAATAAATTCAAAAGGGTCTTGGTAGATGGGGGTGTAGGTCTAAACATTTGTTCCCTTAAGCTAATAAAAATTATGGGATTCTCTAAGGATGTCATTGAAAAAGGAAAAGGTATAACAATCAAGGCATATGATGATCAGGAAAGGGTGTCTCAAGGCACTATTCAACTCCCTATTCAAGTAGGGCCAGCCATTATGGAAGTCACATGTCAAGTTCTTGACCTTGACCTACCTTACAATATCCTCTTGGGACGTCTGTGGATCCATGGGATGCAAGTTGTGGCATCCACCTTCCACCAATGTGTCAAGTTTCCCTACCAAGGACAAGAGATCACCATCCATGGTGATCCCAAGCCATTTTACTACTACAAGAATCTGGAAGCCAAGTACTAAAAAATTCCTCAAGTCCCAAAGAATGGTGAAGGTCCCACAACTTTGTACGTAGACCCAGCTACCCTCGCTTCCACTTCTAAGAAAAAGACACCCACCGTTCCTGAAATATTTGATATCAAGGTCATTATCCAAGACAATTGATGTGGGGATTACAAAATGAAGAAGAATACTTTTGTGATAGGAGAGTTACCACAATCTCCTAGATCTCATAGGAAACCACATTCAAATAACACCTCATCCCAAACTTTCAAAGCAAACCCCTCCAAATTCAGGTGTTGGGGGGACCTAAGCCAAGAATTGGTAGATGAATGGGGCCCATCAAGTCTACTATACCAAGATGACAGGACCACACCTAATCTTCCCATGGACAATGACAACAAAGGATTGCAGATGATGCTTGCCATGGGCTACAACAGGAACAAGAAGATCAGGAAAAATGATAATGTCCTTCTATAACCCATCATTGCTGAGAAGTGCCTAATAAATATTGGCCTCGGATGTACCCCTCTGAAGGTAACCATACTTGGTAGAGCTACCCCAGTTAAAAAATTCAAAACTCCTCTTCAATTACCAATATCCACAGGGTTACCCTTAGATAACTTTACCTTTGACATAATCGATGTGTGTGATGAAGATCCCCTCATTAAATTTCTTGTCCTATTTGAGGACTCTACCATGTGTATGATCTCCACTGTTTCTTTCAAGTCAAACAACCATACCAATGAGCTGAAATTAGTCTATCCCCAACTCATTGACTATGACCAATGAGGACCACCAATTTTGTACACTTTAAAAAATGATGAGGCACTCTCAGAATTCATGGGATTGCAAGATACTATACCATATAGGGATCACAAAGTAGGATTCGACATCGATCTAGACACACATGCCTACTATGTGGAAACGATTGAATCCCTCAGTCACAAAAGTGAAAATCTAAGAATAATATCTAGGTCTTTAAGTGAAAACCACATTGTGGCACTTTTTGACCTAAAAATAGTAAAAATAAAGGACACATCCAATGGTGAAAACCTCTCTGAGGCACTGGGGGATGATGGATTCAATCTTCCTCTTAGTGTTATACATCAGGAGAAGTCATTAGTCCTAGTAGAGAAGTGCAATTCGGTCAACCTAGGAACAAATGAAACCCCTCATATAACCTTCTACACAAAATCACTGTTGATAGAGGAACAAGAACTTCTAGCTACATTCTTAAGGGAGAGGAAGGTTAACTTTGCATGGACCTATGCAGATATGCCTAGTCTTGATCTAGAAATTATGGTTCACCATCTAGCGGTTTATCCCGAAGCAAAGCTAGTGAGACAAAAGCTAAGGAAGATGAATCCCCAAATAGCATTGTTGGTCAAATTGGAATTACAAAAGCTCCTCGATGCTAGCTTCATATGGCCAATTGATTATCCAGAGTGGGTGTCAAATCTCGTGCATGTTTCAAACCCCACTGGGGGCATCCACATCTGCACAGACTTCAGAGATCTGAACAAGGCATGTCCCAAGGATGACTTCCCACTTCCAAACATTGATATGATCATAGATATGACAGTTGTACATGAAATACTATCACTAATGGATGGATTCTTAGCATACAGTCATATCATGATAGCTAAAGAAGACCAACATAAAATGACTTTCACTTTTCCATCGGGGACCTACTCCTAGAACATGATTCCATTTGGTTTGATGAATGCCGGAGCAACCTATCAAAGAGCCATGACGCTAATCTTCCATGACACAATTCACAATACTATGGAAGAATATGTAGATGACATATTGGCCAAATCCAGAAAGAGGCGGGATCACATAACAGCATTAAGTTCCATCTTTGACAGGCTAGAAGAGTACAAGGTCAGGCTCAATCCAAAGAAGTGTGTATTCAATGTAAAATTAGGGAAACTGCTGGGGTATATCATTTATGTGAGGGGAATTGAAATAGATCTTTCCAAGTTCAAGGAAATTATCAAAATGGAGGCACCATGAACATTGAACAACTAAGAGGATTACAAGGAAGACTCTAATCTATCCATGATTTATAGCACAACTAGCTGATAAGGAAATCCCATATTCTCATCTAATCCACAAGGGGGTAGCATACAAATGGGATGAGAAATGTGATTAGGAATTCAACAAGATCAAGGATTATTTTCTCACACCGCCATTCCTTATGCCACTAATTCTAAACAAGCCATTGACCTATACATATCAGCAACAATAGCAACCCTTTGAGCTCTCTTAGATCAACATGATGAATATGGGAAGGAGAGAGCTATTTACTATATCATCCAAACCATGGTGGGACATGAGTTGAACTATACATTCATCTAAAAGGCTTGCCTAGCAGTAGTATTTTCCTCACAAAAATCTAGGCACTACATGTTAGCCCATAAAATAAAACTCAATGCCAAAATTGACCCACTCAAATACTTACTTTCTAAAGCAATGCTCATAGGACAGATGGCCAAGTGGGTTATGATCCTATCAGAGTATGATATTGAGTATGTGGAATGAAAGGATATTAAGGGACAAGTTATTTTAGATCAACTAGCAGAGGCACCAATATATTCAAAAAACCCACTAATATTAAAATTCCCTAATGAATCCATCTTTAACCTGAGCATAACATATCACTAGAAAGTGTATTTTGATAGATCCTACACATAGCATGGGTTGATAGCTAGAGTCCTTTTCATCATGCCACAAGGAAACTACATACCAAGGTCATATAAGTTGTCATTTCCTTGAATGAACAACATCATAGAATATGAGGCTCCTATCATAGAACTCAGAATAGCAGTGCACTAGTAGATCATGGCACTTAAGGTTTATGGATATTCACAGCTAATCATCAATCATGTAAATGATGAGTACCAAAAAAAGGATGAAAATTTGACTCAATACAAGAAACTGGTGGAAAGCCTCAAGGAGTTCTTCATTGATATCATGTTTGAATAGATACCCAGGTCAAACAACAGAGCAGTAGATGCTATGGCAAAAATTGGATCACTACTGGATATCCCATGTAACATCCCTAAACATGAATTCCTCGTAGAGAAGCTTCTCATACAAGCATTCGAGGTACTAGAGTCTGAATTTGTGTGTGAAATTGTTGCTCCTAGTGATCCCTAGTACCATGATATATACACTCACTTGAGAATAGGAGTTCTCCCTACTAATATATCCCCGAACCAAAAAAGAACCTTTGTCAAAAATTCATCCTGCTTTGTTATCCTAGGAGACACCCTATACCATAGGAGTATTGAGGGAACCCTATTATGATTCCTAAATGTTGAGGAGGCATTGACTACTTTAACTGAGGTACACAATGGCATTTGTGGTTTGCATTCAAGTGGTATGACCTTGGCTAATAAATTACTGAGAATGGGGTACTACTGGCCTACAATGGAAAGAGAAGCTCATGAATATCTCAAGAAATTCCTACAATGTCAGCAGCATGGGGACCTCATCCATGCACTAGCTCAGGAGCTCCACCCAATCATTATGCCTTGGCCCTTTTCGTAGTGGGGGCTTGATCTCATTGGAAAAATCACCCCCACCTCATCCAGTAGACATAAGTTGATCATCACCGCCACTAAGTATTTCACAAAGTGGTTAGAAGCCATCCCCATGACCTACATCATAGGAAATCAGATATCCAAGTTCATCCTAAACTACCTAATTTTCCAATATGGTGTCCCTCAAGCCATTATCTCAGATAATAGGACACCTTTCAAAAATTAGGATGTTTGAGACCTATGCCAAAATTTTAATATCCAACACCACTTTTCTACTCCATATTAGCCCCAAGGAAATGGTCAAGTTGAGGCTACAAATAAAACCATCTTAAAAATCTTAAAGAAGACCATCAATGAAGTTGGTCATGATTAGCACCTACAGGTGAATCCTACCTTATGGGTCTACCAAATGGGTATCTACACACCAACAGGTGCAACCCCATTCTCCCTGGTCTATGGATCAGAATCCATTCTCCCCATTGACATCAAGCTCTAGTCCTTGAGAATATCATTGCAAAATCTCATCACAGATGAAGAATATTGGGTCCCATGATTAAATGAGCTATAATTACTGGATGAGTGGCACATGGATGCCTTAAACCATCTATAGGTGTACCAAAACTGTCTCAAGAAGAGCTACAACAAGAAAATCAAGAGTCAGACCTTTCAAATCAGGGAACTTGTACTGAAGGAAAATCAGAAAAATGTACCAAATCTAGATAGCAAGGGAAATTTTGAACCAAATTGGTTGGGTCCTTCCATCATCATAGCAAGCTACAAGTCAGGGGAATATTAGTTATCAATGCTTGAAGGGGAGTCTTTGTAGGAACCCATGAATAGCTCTCATCTCAAAAATTTTTATGCCTAAAAATTTCAAGGTATTAAGCCAAAAATATAAATAAAAATCAAAAAGTAAAAAATCCAAAAAAATCAGAAAAAGGATTGAAAATAGTAAAGAGAAAAATCGTCCTCTAGTGAAAATCACTTTGATGGCGCTTTGGGGAAGTACCTTGGTGAAAACCTAGAAAATAGGTGCCTTTTGTAAATAAGCACTCTCCATCAACATGATATCTACGACTTGTTATGCATCACTCATACATTGAATCCTTTCGTCACTCATTTGCATCTGCATCATAGCTTGATCCTATGTTTGTATCATGATCCCTCCTAGTACTACTCAACCCATTCTAAAGGTCAATTTGTCCTACCTATATTGGGGTAGTCTATAACATCATGTTGTGGGAATGTTCTTATACCTGCATCAGATCATATTCATGTATATTCTTGTAGAAAATCCAAAAACATCATAAAACTAAAAAAATCCAAAAATATTCACAAAATCAGAAAATCCAAAAATATTCAAATCATATCAAAATTCCAAAAACATTCATAAAAGTTAGTCAAAAATTTAAAAATAGAGTCATCTTGTCAAACTATGGGTCTTTGAGCTCTGAATGTAGGAAAGGTTGATCTTTGATCATCCCCCGAGACACTTAGGTTAGTCCTTTAGGAGTCTATCATAATAAACTGGCAATCCATTTGTTCATATCTCATTAATAAACTAGTTTGTGTCAGTAAAACTATGTGGTCTCTATGTGAATAACATAGGCAAGGCTAATCTTTGATCAGCCCCTGAGGCCCCTAGTATAGGTCTTTAGGTTAGGTCCTTGGTCAAAATCTCAGAAAACACAAAAACAATGGAAATTTTGAAAATCAAAACATTTGTAAAACATCTTGAAAATCCCAAAAACAACCTCAAAACATTTCAAAAACACCAAAAACATCTAAATATTTGAACAAATTCACCCATCCCATTTTGCATCCACTCAAAATAAACATCTAGTCATAATAAATCAATCATCACCCTCAACCTTTGGTGAAATAGTCAGAAACAAGTCTAGTGGATTAAAAGTGAAAACTCAAACGTCAAGGTCTCAAGTCTAGGTCAATAGGTAAACAAGTTGGTGAAATCTTCATAACAATAGCCCATCATCTAGTTTTTCCCAAATCATCTAATAACATCATGTCCTAGGATGCATCCTTCCTACAATGGACATCAACATCAGGCATCACTGTAGTTTAGTCTTGGCTAGTGCTATGAAGAACATTAGCTTGTTTGTTTACTTGTTCTTTGTCTTGTTGATTTATCTTATTGTGCTCATTCCAATGACCTCTTGATGATGTCTAAAACAAAATTATTTAGAGAGGAAGGAATGGGGAAACGATCATTATCTTTTGTCATTTGTGCTTGTTGGATATTCTTGTAATATAACTTTGGTCATGCGTGCTTTGTTTGGTTTGTAGGGAGGGTATTTTAGGTATCTTTTTGACCACATAGGAAGGCTTTCCTTTCTATGTTTTGGTCAGAGATGTTTGGAATAGTTGAACTACATCCTAAATAGGGTTCCATATGTTAGGTGTGAACAAGATTACTATCTAATTGTCGATTCAAAGTCCATCACACTAGGTGCAATGCCATTTTGGTTCTTTATACCTTGACGCATTGTATCTATGTGTGTTATCAAACATAAGGTAAGTAAGCCCTTTTAAAATCTCAATTCTTGATAATTGAAACATCATCCATCTCTCATCATCATCTCTAATAAAGTATTTGAGATCATGGACTTGTTGGATCATCTTGTCATCATCTTATTTCTTCTTTCTTCTCTCCACACCAACATGGTACCATGAAAATTAATCAACATCACTAATGCATCCATCCTGCATCCACAAACCGTTAGCATACTACATATCATTGATATCATATATAATAGGAAACATTGATCATCTCACATGCATTGCATTCTCATCATTGCATAATATAGATTGGTTATTTTAAGCACCTCATAAACCATACATTTGCATCCATTTCATAATCATATAGGTATCATCATATCATCCATACATGCATCATCATATTATACATGAAAAGATACTGAAAAAGAAAAGGAACATATCATAACATCTCATAATCATTGCATCATCCATTTTACATAATATAGATCTATTAGTCTAAGTATTTTAGAAACATTCGCATCCATACATCATAACATCATCATCATAAAGAACATAGAGATAATACAAAAATAAATGCATCCATAACATCCATATTCATCTGCATAACCATCCATCACATAAATTAAATCACATCATATAGCATCATATGGCATATACACAAAGCATCAAGTACATCCATCCATAATGCATAAGTAGAATAGACACATTGCATCATAAATAAATCAATCATATCATATGTATATCATCATTGTAATGGTGTAGAATTAGAATCAAGTATATGTATATCAATCAGGTATACAAATTCCCATGAGGTTATCAAAAACAATGCATGTGAGTCTCAAAAATAATGTTGTGATCAAAAAAGCTACATGTGGTAGCTAGCCCTGTTGGTTGCTCCCCTCTCCTGGATATCTCTCTACTTGGTCCTTTGGTTGTCTGTAGCCTATCTGTTGAGAGTACTCTGGCACCTGAGTTGTTGGAGGCATTACTTGTTGATAATGAAGCCTATAGTACTCGACCTCCCTCATAGTGTCACAATACATCCGTGTGGATATTGTACTCTAGGAAGAGGTAGCCATGGTCTCCAACTGATGCCTCCTGCCAACCTCTTGGGCTAGTTGCAGCTCTATCACCTATCATTTTTTTATTGCCTGATCTCTCTCTATCGTGAGGGCTTGGACATGTTGTCTAGCCTAGTCCCTCTCTACTATGATAACCTATAGTTGAGCCTACTACCCCTGAACCTACCCTTGCAATTATTGAATCTAGGTGTCTCATGGGTCTGGCTACGGTGGTTGGAGTGGTGGTTGATCCTGCTACCTATCCCTATCTTGGTCCTAATGACCATCCCTTGGCAGATCCTAATGCCCATCCCTTGGAGCATCCCTTTAAACTCTTTGTTGATCTAGCTAGTAGGTAGGTTTTCCACCACCCCCGAGTGCTCTGAGAACCTATCCCACCCATCCCCTCCTATTTTTCCTACCTCGAGGTCTCCTTCATGGGATTGCTACCCCTGGAACTTTCAATTGTAATGGAGGCCTAAACCAATCATCATAGGCATGTGTGATGCTTGGATCCACTTGTCCCTGCACATAGGCCCATGGCCTAGCCACCAGCTATCTAAAACAATGAACTACGTCAGATGTCAGGATCATCTAAACCCATGTGGTCTCTCTGGTCAAATGAGCAAAGATGGACATGAACTATTCATCGGGTCGATCATGTACATCCCTGAACTGTCAAGCTACCCTATCTAGAAAGTAGCACTCTATCATCATGTGCTCGTGCCCTACATAAGTCAATCCTGGTGGGAATAAAATAGTTGTTGTGTATTGTCATACCAAGTCAAAATCTATAACCAAGGTCTCCATGTAAACATTGTCATCTCATCCAAGACCCTGCACTAGTGAGGCAAGCCAACCTACCTTGTGTGTCTCAAAGTGATGTTTCCCCCATACCTCCAATCTGCAAGATCATCGATCTCAACATCAACCACTGTGACCCTTGGTCAGAGCACAAAAATGTGCTCCCAAGCCCAGATGTGAAATAATGTGACACTGGTACCAATTTTTGGGTTGTCACGATAGGAAAACTCATGAAAATCATGATATAATGAGGCTAGCATCACTGGTCCCCAAGTAAACAAGGTCCTCTTGTATAGCATCCACTCCCAAGCTAGACCCCATCCCAGGCTGAAATATCAACCTCGCTTATCTAGAGCTACTAGTCTGCTAATGATCGCTGCTACAATCAATCGAAAAGTTGACACCCAACCTTAGTAGTACTCTAGATCAATATGGACCTCAATAAATAGGATCTCATTTGTCTGGATAATCTCATAGCATGCATTAGTGTCGGTGTCAAGATCATATATAACTCGGTCACCATGTATCAACAACCGAAGGATCTTCCAGTCATCCTCTAAAGTAACAATTGTCTCACAAGTGCGAAGAGGAAATGATGAGGTCTCACTATGCCACCTCTCTTCCAGCGCGATCATCATCACTAGGTGTGTCTAGACAATGGATGCATATACAACATACCAAAGGTCAATCACACCAAGCTGCTCCTGCAGAAACTCATGCAAACCACTCAATCTACATAGTACCAAGGGTCGATGCTCCCGTGAATGCACAGTCTCTCTATCCTCCTGACCCATAAAGCCACAATGTCAAGTTTTGTGAAAATATTTAATCTCGTTTAAAGTTTTTGACACTAAAACAGAAAATGTGTCACTATTTGAAAATGTGTCGCCCTTTGAAAACTCCAAACAGCGATGCTAGATCCCCCAAAGTGCAAACTAGGTCACGATGTTGTTATTTGCATCTGAGGGCCTATTTGACCTAAATCCCTAAAAATCTTACTGGAGTGTGGCATCACCATTTGCAATGGCATCACCCTTTGACTTTTGGACCCCTAAGACCAAACTGTGATGTAGCATTGCAATAAGCAGTAGCAGCTCTATTTGACCCCTAATGTCGCCAATTTTTCACCTTTAGCGTCACTATATAGCAAAGTTGAAGGTTTTGACTTTTCAAAATGCAATAAATGTGCTAAAAATTCAAAATTCAAGGTCAGGTTAGGGTCACATACGGGTGGTCTTGCACCTGGAGGTCTCTGGTACACCCAGACTCGCTCAGAAATGTGTCAAGGAAGCACTCTTTATGCCATTCTGTAGGAGGTTCAGAGCTCAAAATGCTGGAAATCTCAAGATGTGAATGGAAAAATGAATTGAAACCGACCGCTCCAAGGCTATTTAAGCATGAAAATTAGGGTTGTTTGCCCTGTTTTAGCCATAAAACTAGGGTTTTGCACCCCCGACGCCATTTTTTCCCAACTGAGGCTTGTTTTACATCCTTTTTTCATGTTTTGGCACATTTTCAGCATCTTGGAGCCTTTCTGGACCTATCAAGCAACTTTTCTTTTTTCGAGAAATCACCCAAATATCCAATTTTTTGTCTAATCTCTCAAGGGGGAAATATACTAGTGTAATTCTCCTCACTGGGGCAGCAGTGGGGCATCTAAAAAATCAGAATTTTTTTTGAATTTTCATCTCAACAAGGTTATTCTTTGAACCAACGCAGCAGGTACATTGCTTCAAAGAGGGGAAAAATGTAGACACTCGAAATATCCTGATTGATCACGTGCACTCAATTATAATTCACTAAAATCAATTCTTCCTTAATCATCTCTTTACTAACTAATTAATTGAATAATCTTTATTTTAATTAATTAATTTCATCAAATCTCCTCTATAGTTAGATAATATAATTTATCGAATTATTTCATCAGTAACTCCTAATGTTATTCCTTTAATTAAATAAACCAATCTTATTTAATTAAAACCCTCATATTCACTTTTTAATTAAATAAATCAACTTTGTTTAATTAAATCATAAAGCCACATCTCTTAATTAAATAAATCAATCTTATTTGATTAAGTCTAATGTTCTTCATTTAATTGGATAAATCAAATTTCTTTAATTAAATTCATTATATCTCAAATTCCTCTCATTTTGATTTAAATAAATCTAAAAATCTTAATCAAATGTCAAATCAAACTAACCTCCATCAAAGTTTGTTAAATCTTGATTAATTCTTAATGCTAATCCTCTTTTCTCTAGCTTTTGCAACTTGCACATGTAAATCAATTTATTTGATTTATAAATTCTTCTTTTTTCATTCAAAAGGGGAATATCCTTGGAATATTTCATCAATTTGAAATCTCCCTCCCAAAAGGACTTGTCATCCAACATGGCATTTAAGTATCTTACATGTCCTTTTTCTTGAGCCAACTTGGCATTAACTCTTCTTTCATCCCCCCTAAACATGTCATTTCTCCAAATTCAAATTCCACCTAATTGCATTTATCATGCACATTGATCAAAATGTGCTCCACCTCTCTCTGCATGTTGACAAGTGACACAATGCCATTGGCTCATGCTTAATCCCACATTCTCCCTATTTCTCATTTCTCCATCATTCTTTCCTATAAATAAAGATCTTCTCTATTGTATTTGGATCCACAACTCTATGCAAAGTTACTATCTATAGATTTTGAGCAAGTTCATCCATTTCTCATCCAAGATTTCATAGTTTTTATCATTCCATAGCTAGGTTATTGAGAATTTTTCAAAGAGCAATCATTCTACATCAAGCTTGTCTAGGAATTGGGAAAGGGCTTCTTTCCACATCAAAGAAGCACCAATTCCCCCATGGGATGTTGGGTTTGAGCATTTGGATAGGATTTGAATAGATTTCAATTGTTTTAATTTATTTATTTCTTGTTCATTGTGCTTTGAATGAATTTCATGGGGAATGTTAGTTTATATTTGTTTATTGATGAACATTGTGTTGTCTGTTCATGTTTGTGCAGGTCTAGATCAAGCATTCACCAATGTGTACTTGGGAAACTGAAGAAAGTTGGAAGGATCCCCTAAATGTTAGAAATTCTAACATTTTGACCTAGTGGGACTCATTCGCCATTCTGGGCGAATCAGTCCAAGTTATGGAATTTTGTACAAGTGCGGGTTTCAAACAAAAGGGTATCTAAATCTACAAGAATTTCTAGAAAACACCTATAGTGAGACTCATTCACCAATTGTGGTGAATGAGTCTAGTTTGGATTTTCTAGAACTTAAGAGTTTTTATCTTCACCTCTCATTCTTCTCTATCTACTTCTCCAGGTTTTTGAATCTGAAATCCTAATTTTGGGGTTGTAGATGAACTTTTAGTGAAGATTATGACCTTGCAAATGGGGATACAACTCCAACAATTTTGTGACCTAATCTTCAATGATCTTTCAAGCTCCAAGACACCTAGATCTACAATCACACATGTAAAGAGGAAAAAAACTTGTTGATTGTTAGTGAATGGGGGTTTTCCTTGGTCAAACCCCTTTTAGGTAATTAAACCAAATGATGAAACAATGAAAGATGAACATGAAACATAGAACATAGGACATGAAACATGACCAATGATACCTTGATTGATGTCTTATAAGTCAGCAATGCAACATGAAATGGCTATGAAGGATGTAGATCTTGATCTTGACAATAGGAGTAGAATAATGCTTGATCTTGGATCTTCAATGCTACATCACAACACTAGCTCAATAACATGCTTGATGCTTGATACCCTTGACATGATGATGGATCTTGAATTTCTGCAAAAAATGATGAAGAATTTTTCCCTTGAATGCCTTAGAAATTATCTCGAATGCTCTCTTAACAATCTTGTGAATTCTTGGAATGCTTAAATCTTGCTTGCTTGACTTGATAACATGTAGGATTGATGAAATGATGATTTGGAAGCTTTTCTACATAGGAAATCCACTCAAATGACCATTAATTTTATCCCAAAGGTCGACATAGAATAAATTTAAAATTTAAACCTAATTTTTCCTGCTCAAACTTTGAAAATAGGCCAAATGGGACTCATTCACCAAGTTGGGTGAATGGGTCCCATCCAGATGGGACTCATTCATCCAAAGTGGTGAATGGATCCCATAGGGGCTATTTTTCTTGCTAGATTGTCGGGGGAGTGAAGAAATTAAGTTAATTTGTTGATTTTGTCAGGTTTTTGATTAAAATATGCCTTGGGATGCAAAATATAGGGTCATAGGGGCCTATTAATGATGATATAAAGGTCATAAATGCAAGGGGGGAATATAATGTGAAAGTGTAAATAAATAGACTTTATAACATTAAATTAAGTAAAAATTGGGTCTATTTAGCTTAGAAGGGCCCTAAATCCCATGTGAATGTGTAAAACACATTACAACACTAGATTAAGTCCATTTGATTTACAGGCCTCCTAAATTTAATGTGAAGGTGTAAATAAATACACTTTACAACATAAAATTAAGGCAGATTTAAGTTAATTTAGCTTAGAAAGGGCCCAAGACCTAAAGTGGAAGTGTAAAACATCTCACAACACTAGATCAAGGTGACATTAGGTCCAATTTATCATTAATTATTCCCAAATCAAGTGTGAAAATGTACACGACATTTTTTGACACTACACTTCCTTCATGGATCTCCCCATCCCATCTGTGCAACATACAAGTGGGTCTCTAGATATAACTTTTACCTCATAGGATTTTCCAATGAACGCTAATAGAGAACCCTCTCATTTGTACATTCTCGTACATATCAATGGGAATGCTATAACTGGTGTTCTTGTTGACCCTACATGTTGGGTCAATGTTATCACAGAGGATATCATGTTAATAAACTTCTTACATAATAATGGGTATGATGTGTCTAGAAGAACTATATGTACACACGATGGGATTTCCATCCCTCCCATTGGTTCTATCACCCTTTCAATCATGGTTGGGCCTGGGACTATAAATTCCCTCTTTGACATTATCTCGGTTCCAAATTGTTTAGAGTAAATCTAGGCATTCCTTGGCTAGTTTCTATGAATGCAATCCCCTCAGTAATCCAAAAATGCTTAAATTTCTCTCATGATATTTTTGTGCATGTAATCCATGACACCAATTACAAACCAATGGTTGCATGTGGAGGCTACTCACTTGATCACTTCTTGTCTACCTTTGTTGGCCCACTTCCTCCTAGGACATACCTATTGTATCAAACTTATGTGAAATACAAGAATGGGGTCATTGCACCAAAAGTGACCTACCTTCCTCCTCCCTTTGCCATTTTAGTTAAAGATTCCATGATAGTGCAGCATAAGGCTGCCTCTGTCGCTCAAAAAAAGGAGTAGTCCACTCAGGGCTCTTCTTCTTTGTCCTCTATAGTTTCACCTACATCTACCTCCCACCCTATTATGGTGGCTTTGAATATTACCCCTATGTGTATATTGGGGAGTCTAATGGTTCCTACTTCATGGAAGGTCAATCATCGGGCGTTTGAACTTCCTATCTTACCCATGGTGACTCAATCCATTATGTATGGTAAGGGGAAGGGTCCCCGGTGATTTTCTCCTATGTCTCAACCTTTGCGGCCTCCTACTGTTCCTAATCCTGAGGTAGCAAATGAGAAGAGGCCCACCACTAAATTGCTTGAGTCTACTTCCCTTCCTACTATTGTTTCCATTCCTACATCTCTTCCTCCTATTCCTATCTAGGAGTCATTCCCTCTGCCAGAAATAGCTATGATGGACACTCCAATGATAGAACAAGAGCCTTCCGCTTCTTCCCAAGCTACATCCTCTAGCTCTCAGAGCCAAAGAAATTTCCTTGCATGTGAGCACAATCATTGGAGGAAGGTTTTGGCCAATGAGTAGGCTGCCTTGCATAAGGATGAAGGAGATCCAACAACTCCTACCTCAATGTCTTTTGTTGTGTCCTCATCTTCTGCCCCTTTTGTTTTAGTTCCCTTTTCCTCAATATTTCTCCCAACTCCCCTTATGAGTGTAGATGATCCTCACCCTAAGAGGGTGCAAGTGTTCATTGCTCCTTTGGTTGAGCCTCCTCTCTTGATGTCCCTTTCAAACATCCCACCCTTTCCAAAACCCATGGATATGTCGAACACCTTGGTGGTTTCCATTGTTGTTTCCTCCTCTTCCTCCTCTCCTTTTGCCTCATCTGTGGGGAACTCACATCTTCCAATGAAGCACAAGTTGGAGGACAACCCCACTTCTATGGGGGTCAAAAGAAGGGATCACCTTCTTCAGAAGCTAGTCCCACTTTGGCCTATGTCACCTTAGTGACGGAGGTGGACCCAACATCTCCTGAGTTCATCACTATCCCTAAGTCTTTTGGTGATTCTGGTAGTGGATCTCAAGTACCTCCTTCATCACCAGCTTAGTTGAAACATGGCACTCCCATAAAGAGCATGTTTGACTTTGTAGACAATGTCCCAACTCTATTAGCGATATTTGCAAGATCAATGGTGTTCACCTCATAGGAACTGAGCAAAGGATACCTCAATGGTCCCTCTTCCTTGGCTCTTGTTGTAGGAGAGTCATAGGGTGCTACCCTTGCTATTCTTCCCTTGGAGGCTCGTCTGCCTTCCCCTTACAATGATTTAGATTGGGAGAACAATGACCTCTTGGTTGATGGGGACTAGGAGAGCACCTCTTATTTATCTATAGATTAGATTTTGTGTGTGATGTGTTTCCCCCATGTTTTTTTTACATGTTCTTGGATGACCCTTGTCACCCTCATAGGTTCCTAGATACAAGCATGTTTTTGTGTCATAAAATTCTTCTATTTTTTACATCATTCTTCTCTTTTTTGTGCCTTGATTTTTGATAATTGGGGACAATGCAAAGTGTTGGGGGAATTTAGGCCTCCCTTCCATGTTGACCCCAATTTTTTATTTTTTATTAAAAAAAAAAATAACTTTTACTTACCTTTCTTCACACAATCTGATATAGTATGGTATTGATGATAGTTCATATATATTATTATATTTATCTATTTATATTTATGAGCAGCTTTGACCCTAAAATATTAGATCCCCTGTCTCTTGTCACCTTTTTTTTTGTGTTATATTTTTATCTCTTTTTTCTTTCTTTGTGATGTTGTGGTGCTTATGTGTTGTCCCTCGCATGCACGACAACATTACCACAGTTACATCTTGTCATGTTTCACATACCACAACATCACTTTCACTCTTTCTTTTCTCTCCTTAGGATGCCACGTGCCTCTAAGTTTAGCACACACCATCCTAAGGGGGGGCTATCATACTGCTCTAATTTTCAAAAATTTGTATTCGGCAGCCAACGAATTCCTCACTAAAAATCCTTTTGTTTTTAAAAAAATTGCATTCTTCAACATGGACCCCTAGCAGAATTTTTCCTTCATCAAGGATTCATAAGATAGAATCTAAAAATTTTCCTTTGCGAAGGGAGCACTTTTTCTAATTAATAAATATAAAATTTTTCCCTTGTGAGGGAGCATTCTTTCTTTCAAATTCCTTGATGAAATAAATCTTTCAAAAGGATTCATTGATGCTAGAATCATTGGCAAAAAATGTTATTTGATTTATGAAAAATGTTATCGCTTTCAAACAGAGTATCCCATGAGTGGACCCCTTTTCTTTTGAAGGGTTCTTGAGGGACCCCTTTGAAAGCTCTTCCTTCAATTGTTGACTATCTGTGTGACTATCTATCTATCTACCTATGTGGCTTTTTTATCTAACATGTTTTGTTTGCAAATTAACATGTTGCTTTGCAGGTGCACCTGTGAAGCTACTTTTCAATCAAACTTGTAGGAATGAGTACTTGTAAGGCCCCATTAGACTCTATGGATCCTCTCACATCTAGCTTCCTTTATGACCAAGCAATTGGGGTTGCCTCCTTTGCAAGTCCAAGGACCTATAAAACACTTTTCATCCTGTGGGATCTCTTTGTTCAACTTTATAGGACCGAGCACCTGTAGAGCTTTTTTTTCACCTTCTGTAGGTCTACAAATCTGTGACACATGTTTTTTCAACTCTCCATAGGCCCAAGGACCTATGGAGCTATCTCTATGTTTCCTGCACTTGATTTCACCATATTGTGGTATGCTTCCTTGATGGTCCAGGTATACATTTTTAAACTCTTATAATCTACTTTACCTCGCATTTATTATCACCTATGCTCACTAAAGTGGAGGAAAATGTAATGGAGTGAATTTTCACCCCTTGAAAATTTCCCATTTACACCCCTTTACCATAGAAAAATCAAACCCAAAGAAGTTATTCCACCTCATCTATCTGCTTTCCATCTACTTGGCTATTGTCTATAGTGTCGATGGGGAAATTTTTGTCAGGGACTCTAGTGCGATGCACAGATATCTATGCAACGTGCTGCCATCCTGACATGATTCCAACCTCTAGAATTTATAGAGACGTTACACTTCTCCATTGGAAATGAAGCATAATGCCTCTACCCCTTTGACCAACCTTGAACGACTCTCTTGACCTCCATTTCACCTTCAAAATACTATATTCTTTAGGCAATTTATCTTATTTGCACTTCTTTAATCTAACTTCACAATTCTTCATACTTCTTGAACATTCTACACATCATTTCACAAAACTTTCTCCATTTTTGAAGCTCTAATTCGACACTCTGTTGGTTTTACTCATGTTGTTGTGGCAACATTGGCATCTACAAGCTTGTGAGTTCGCATCTTCCTTCACATACTTGAGGGCATCTCATTGGGGAGATGATATCTATTTATTTAGCATTTTGGTATTGATTTTATGTAGCATATTGTTGTTAGCATTTTTGTATTGATTTTATGTAGCATATTATTGTTGGTATTCTTCCTTTCAGTGCTTTCTTTATCATACTTTCTCTATTTATGGCTATTTTGGATGTTTGTGGAGGTGGGAACACCAAAACGGGGGTTGGACTATGACAAGCCCCAAAATAGCCCCAACATTTTTCTTCATTTTGTTTTGTGTAGGTATCATGTTCATGTATAGCCTACAGGAGAATAGACCGATCGTAAGTTTGATCCTCACCACCTTTGTTTCCATCAACTTCTATCTTTTAAGTTAAATTATTCTTCTTGTTGTTTTAGTATTTTAGTTGTATTCTACTTTCCATCATTGTATTAAACTTTTTCAATCAAGTTGTTAGTGAATTATTTGTAATTCTAGACTGTAATTTGTACTCTATGTCTGTACAGACACCAACACCCGATTGGGACACCAACACACCATGTTGTTGTCCATCTTTTGCATTGGAGTCCCTTGGTAGAGAGTTTCCTAGGTTATATTCCAAACTCAAGAATCTTCTCACTTGGTTTCCTAAGCTCTCAGGTTGATAGAAGGAAAGTGGCAGATCATTTTTCCTTCCTTTTCACCCTCCTAAACATCTAACTTATCTTAAACAATCCTTTAGCATGAGGTAGATCAGGGTAGTTGATTGTTCTAGACCCTCTCATGACCTGGGGTCCTAACCAATCAGTCCACCTCCTATACACATAGATGAATGGATAGAACTTTTGGATCACAAAGGTGTAGGTAGAAAGATTATGAGTCTAAGGATGAAGGACTACAAAATAATGCAGATATTAATGGTTTGACTTGCTCAACATTTCTATAGGTATGTGCAGGAAAGATGGGAAGCTTGACTCCTCAGCGACAGAGTGTCAGCGAAAAGAGCCCCATTCAGTCTAAGATTTTATGGAAATTCTTGAAAGTACACAAAGATATATGGATGTTTCCCAAGACAAAGGAGTTGAATGGGTACCACTCACTTTTCAACCACCAATACTTCTTTATCTGGTACCACACTGGATAGGAGACAAACAAAAGGAATGTGAGAGGGCTAAAATTAATAGAATGAGACGACTTGCATGTTACAAAGGAATTTATTTGAATCAGGGCAATGGAGTGGATAATGTTATAGACTTCAGAGAGATTACCTTGCACTACAACCTCTGACCCTAGCTAATTTTCTTAAGGGCAAGTAAAAGGGTAGTTGGGGGGAATGACGAGCCTAGACATTAGTTAGTTTTCTTATGTTTTTATGCTAGTTAATAGACATTACCAAGACATTTATCCTATACATGTTCATACATTATGCTATCTTTTATACTTATTATGCAACCTTGAACCTACTTTAAAGTATATGGAAATATGGTTATATGTGATGGTTAATGCATAATTTATGTGTGAATATGTATGAAATGTGATTGATATATGTGCTTATCTATGGTTGTTAGTATTGTGTGCATGTTTTTTGAACTAAATCATGCAACTAAGAAGGTGGAATGTAGCCCACAACAACTATGAGGTGCAACCCACAACCAAAGGAGTTCCTAGCTAGCAAAATAGGGGAGGTTCTAGAATAAATGGAATGCAAAAACTACAACATGGAGGAACTTGATGAAGATGGTTATGCATCATTATGATGTCCAATAAAGACACAGGAGGAGAAGAACCCTCTTATAATTGGGATTCTAACATAACTTATTTGAGCATTCAATGTTTTAGTTATGTTACAACAGAGTTATAATCCTATTAGGAATCTTCTTCCTTTTTAGTTGCAACTTAGATTACTAAGTCATTGTCATGCTCTAATATCTAGGGAGTGGTGATTAATGGTTTCAGTTTAGAGTCTTGTTTCAATAAACTCTCTCGTGCCTATATATGTAAAGCTCAGTAGTCTAGGTTTTAGGAGTTAGTCAGTTAATTTGGTTTTTGTTCCAGAGAAAAGATAGTTTCCAGATACTTTTCAGTTAGTTGTTATTCCTTATGTAGACAATGTTATTGTTCAATCATGGTTTTCAATGAATAAGATATCTTAGAATTATTAAAAATTGAAGGTAATTATGTAGCTTTAGAACTTGTAATCCAATGAGACTGTAGATTAAATTAAGTATTCTTTGTCACAATTTCTTTGTGGGTGATTAATCTGATTAATTCAATTTTACCAATTGTAGAAAGAGATAGAAGATTATAGAAGAATGAGACAAGAAGATAGAAGTGACACAACATATACATGGAGAAACCCTTTCGGGAAAAAACTCCACCACCAGAATCAATAGTACTTGTATTATTTAACCTTAGAACAAGATTACAATAATTTTGTATCAATTCTTGATTGGTATGCTTCATTTTCCTTCAACTTGCTTCTTCACAACCTGCAAATAAATTATGATGAAAATCTCTTCAACCTGCTACAATTAATAGACAAATATCTACCTTGTAAACACCAAAGAGTTGAAAATTACAAGAGGATAAAGATCCTCACAAATATCTATGCCATAATAGTGCAAGTAGAGCTTCTTCATGAAAAACAAAGTCAAACCAAGCCCTTCATCAATTTGGGTGTCCCAAATTGAATTCTTAATTGATTGATGATTACGAAGATATCTTATAAGCCTCTCCTCAAAGTTGGTGCCCAAGAATGGGCCCTCTTAACTTAGCCTTGTAAATATCTTCTCATGCAAAAGGTGTTAACTCCAAGATGCCAACTTGGGTGCCCAAGGTGGGTTCAATTCAATCTTTGTTAACTGAAACATATCTCTCCACCATTCATGCAAATATCATGCACGATTGATCATCCCCTATTAATTGAAAGTATCAACTTGTTATCTATCATGCAACTGAAGTCATTAGCCATGCAACTCAAGTCAACTGAATTCAACTACATGCAACTGAAACTAACTACATGCAACTGAAGATAACTGAACCATAACTAAACTAAACTTAATTGAACTGAACTAAAATTGAAATGAAACTAAACTAAACTAAACTAAACTAAACTAACTGAATTGAACTAAACTAAACTGAATTGAAACTGAAACTAAATTGATAGTGTCACTCCACATACATCGTAATTATTCCTAAATGATAGGAACATGTGGGGTCTCATAATCTTATGTGATCTTTTGGATTTGTGCAATGAATTGTTGAGTTATCATGACTATGTTGATCTAAGAAGTTAGGTTTGGTTTCGATTAGTGAAGGCAGCTACTTGAGCAAGGGCCACTCAAGGTAACTTTTATTCACTTCATTTCTTGCTATTTTATTTATGTTTTAGTAGTTACTTCATAAAGGCAAGTTGTATTAAATAGATTCTTTATGTTACAGTCATTAATGGATTCATGAATAATTCTTGTTTCTTAGTTATATTGTAATTTTTTAAGTGTGTTATACTTTGGAGTGTAGTGTAGGTTTAGTTATCAATTCAATTAATTTATAGCATTCATTTCTAAACAACTAGTTAGTTACAATCTTTTACTATAGGTACCTATAGCAATAGTGCCAACTTTACTTTCTTTACTACTTTGTGGTTTTATGATTTTCCAAAATGTGTATCATCTATAATAGGATGAATTAGGTAGTTTTAAGTCTTTGAAAGCACATACAGTGCAGTACCATCATAAACCTACTAGCCCTAGTCAACAATTCAATGAAGGTATTTCCAAAGGTTTAAGTAGACTGTTCAGTTAGGTTTTTCCTTTAAATTATGTGATTGCCACCAAGTTACTAGACAATAGTATGGACTCTACATTGGGTATTCTAACTAACCACCTTGGATTTTACCACTTCCACTAAGGTTGCTTCTACTTTTTTTAGAAAAGAGGGAAAGCTCATCTCCTTTTCTTGAAACAGTCTCTAGTTCCTCTCCTTCCATAGTTCCCATAAGGGAAAATGATCCATAGGCATTAGAATATTACAATCTTGTTAATTATGGTCCACACTTTGAACAAACTGAGAATGTCATTGGCTAGTGCACCAACCCAACTTAATCAACACACAACCACCTCCAACAATCTTATGTGAAAGGGAACCCTAATAATAAATTATTTGCATTTTATTCATTGTCTTTACATAAAACACACTTGGAAGGACGTTGATCCCCCATTTTCAAAAACTTATCTGATTTTAATATCTTGCTTTACAAAATTTCCCAAGTAAAGGTCCCAACTTTTGGAAGGTAGAGCTTATGCAAAAAAAGATGCAGGAGTAATGATGTTACCTCATCATCCTTTTGTAATACTTTGTATTTGTCTTTTGCATTATACTACCTAGACTTTAATCCACACCAAAAAATTATATCCTTACCTTCATGGAGCATAACTACTCTTTTTAAGTATAGCCTCCAACTACTCCACTTCATTAGGTGACAAACCCAGTGATCTCAATTCTTTCCATTTCCAAATTAAAACTCCATCCTTATCAATTTCTTGCATATAGTCTCTTACATGTGTCACCCAAGCTTGCACCAAGAGTCGTTTTATCTTGTCCACATTCAAAATACTATCTGGGAAACACCCCCATGAGTCCTCCCAAAAGAGGGCATATTTCCCATCATGTATATCCCAAGACAAGTAATTTGTAATTTGAGATCTATAGCACCCCTTTTAGGGGATAGGGTTTTTCCTTGATCAAACCCCTTTTAGGTAATTAAACCAATTGATGAAATAATGAAATTGAAGCATGTAACATGGAATATGAAATTGATGATACCTTGAATTTTGTCTTGGAGTACAAATCTGCAAAATAACATGAAGTGGCCATGGAGAATGTAGATCTTGATCTCAAATAGATGTGAAACAATGCTTGCAAGAAGGATCTTCAATGCTACATCAATAATATTCACTCAACAACATGCATGAATACATAAAACCCTTGACATGATGAAATGATCTTGAATTGGTGTAATAAACTTTGAAAATCTTCCTTGAAATGCCTTATAAAATGCTCTTGTAGACTCCTTTAGACTCAAATTTTCTATAAGGATGCTTTCTCAAAGTTGCTAGGATGTCTTGTAAACTTGTTAGCTAAAATAATGTGAATTAACCCGTTATTTATACTAAATTGAGAGATTAACCTCAAAATTCAAAGAATTCAAGTTGACCTCAAATCTAGGTATTAAAATTATAAGGATCTCACCACAATTCCTATTAAGGGAGGACCCATCCACCACTAAAGGTGAATGGGTCCTGGCACAACTTCCAAGACCAAGCTTTGGGGAGGTGAAATAACATCAAAAACCCACCTCAAAAATGTAAAGAAAGGGGTGTCCTATGTGGAGAAGACTCATTTTCCATTAAAGTTGAATGGGTCCTAGCAACATTTTTCAGGATAGCGAATTTTCCAAGTTAAATGTCATATAATATCATTATTGGGTGTCGAGATAGATCCTTGAAAAGGAGGCTTGGATTTGAATTAAAGGGGTCAATTAAACTCAATTAACCACCATTAATTAAGGGGACCCTAGATAAATGTGAAAGTGTGTTACAAAACTTTACAACACCCAAATAAGGTACAAGTTAAATATATTTTATTTAAAAGGGGCCCATTAGGATTAATTAAGTGAATAAGTCCTAGAAAAGTATGAAAGTGTGTTACAACACTTCACAACACCTTTGCAAAGGACCAATTAAGGCATGTTTTAATCAAATAAAAGTCCTAGAATGATGTAAATGTGTACAACACATTACAACACCACTCCAAGACACCATTAGTTGAGTTTTAATGTTAATTATCCAAAATAAGTAAGGGAAAAGGCCTACTTTTTCCATTACTACATTTTTCCCCCACTTTAGTGAGAGGATGACCCCATGTCAAACTCACACTAAAGTAGACATTCAAGACACTTAAGTATGAAGCAATAACAAAGATACATAATCATACCCTGTCAAAGGCCAAGAAAAATAAAGAAAAACAAAGTACCAAGCAAAACTTTTTCAACACGATGTGAAACGGAGGAGCTGAAATGATTGATGAGATGCATGCTAGGGTAAAAATTAGTATCTATTAGAGGAATTAGGTTCCCCCACATAAGGGATATCACCAAACTCCTTAAGATGTTGGATTTTACTACTCAAAGCCTTGCATTCATTAGTAGAATGACAATGAACTCTATGATATGCACAAAATGAACTCTTGTAATAAAATTCCCTTCATGTTCTTGGAGGTAGGCATATCAAATGGTCTTGGAGGAGTCTTGAAAAGATACTCTCTTGATCAAAAGTAGAATATGTTTCATTATTTTGCGACAAAGATATATCTTGCTTAGTATCAGATATCAAACTTACACAAGACTCTTTATATTGCGAGATTTTGTACTCTCCATTATAGGAGGGTGTAATATTTGTCAAATTCGAATCATTAGCGTTCTGTGTGATGAAATTGATGTTAAGAAAGTATTCCAAATGATAATATTTAGGAGCATTAATGTTTATCAGTTCAGGATGGACTAATGTTAAAGTTGTCTTAGAAGATTCTTGTTTAAGGTTTTTGACATTAAGTGAAGGCTTGTTTGATGCTTGTATTTCTATCAAAGGACAATAACCAAGACCACGAGTTGTTTCTTGCATGTTAGACTCTATAGGGACATGAATACCTTGTTCTCTAGCACCACATCCTTTTCCACTATAACCAAGTTGTTTCATAAGTTTGTAACCTCTTCCATAAAGTTTTTTCATTTCTTTTAGATTCAGTGGTTGTTCATAATCAACTTCTTTGAAATGTGTTGTGTAATTTGTTTGATCTTCTAAAGTAGTTGAAGTGGATGCATTTGAATCTTGTGTTGACATTGCCACTTTTTCCTTTTCCTTTTTAGATTCTTTGTTTATGATCTTGTATTCTCCCATGAATGTAGGTGTGAAATCTAAGGAACCCCAATCATCTTCCAATAGCTTAGTGACTTCCTTAATTTTCTTCTCATGTTCTTTTTCTTCTTTTGTGACTGCTTGTGGTATATAGGATTCCAATGATTCCAAAGGATTTCATCCTTCTCTTTCAGCCATCAAGCAACTTTCGGGTTCATGACACGATGCAAAGTAGAGGGGACACCATTCATTTCATGAATCCACGATCTCCCTAAAAGGAGATTGTAAGAAAGAACATCAGGATGGACCAGAGTTTGTAATATTACTTCCCCAACTCTGATAGCTAATGTGATGACTCTGAGCAGTTGTTTTCCCAGGTAAAAGCACAAAGTTATGTCATACTTTATAAAAGAAATGACCCACATTGATCCAACTTTTAAACTCAAATCACTAAAAAGTGGCATATATGTTTTCAATTTTGAAATGATGTAAACTAGTAAAATATGTATGTTTTAGTATATTTTATGTTTGTATTTTTTTTTTTAAATTAAAAAATTATTTTAAACTAGTTTTTAATAAATTAACACTATAATTTAGTTGTTGATAAAATGCTGAAAAATAAAGTTGCATGAGATGTCAACTTTTTATAGTAATTTATTTTTTCTTTCAATTTTTTGTGTATTTATAACTTGAAACTTTAGTGCATGGATATATTTTTATCCAATTTTGATAAATATATATTTTTAAATAAATATTAAAATGTGTGTGAATAAAAAATAGTTGTTTCCACTAGATGTCAACTTTCATATTAAATATTTATGTAAAATGGAAAAAAATTATACTATCTTGAAATAGATTATTTTATCTAGTGCATCATATATATATATATATATATATATATATTAATAATTTTTAGTATTTTTTCTTGGCATGGTAATCAACCTAATATTTTGTGTTGATAACCTACTTTTAGTAAAAATAAAATATAAAATATAAATAATAATTAAACTATTAAAATAAATATATTTTTGAAAACTACACGTATGGATCTACAAAAGGGTATTTTTTATTTATTTTTTAAATATTATTTACATTAGTAGGAGTTATTGAAACTTCAAGTTTTTCAAATAATTTTAATTTTTTCATAAATTGGACTCAAAGTGATGCTCCATATATTTTTAGCCAACAATTTTAGTTAAAAAAGTTGTGGAAGTATCTAACATAGCTATAATGAATCTTACTACATCATATGTTTGACCAAAATTGATTTTTAGTTACAAATACTTAAATTTAGTTGTGTTGATAAGTCATCTGAAAGTGTGACACAACTTTGTGTTTTTACCCTCCTATGTTGTCAAATCCACGAATTGATAGAGAAATAGGTTTAATATCATTTTTACTCATTCAAATCCTTTTCAAAAGGTTCACACTACACACATTTAGGGTCGAACCATTGTCAACAAGGGTTTGTTTTATCGCAATTTGACAAATGTGGACTATTATGTTGAAATCTTTATCTTTCTTTTGAATTTCTAAGGGAGGTAACTCATTCTGGTGAAAAAAAATGTCTAAGTTCATGTCATTCATTCCTACGTCATTTGAACTAGTTTTAGAAGGAATCATAACTTGTTGCAAAGCTTCTTGAAGAATGCTATGATGACTAGGTGATGTTTGAAGCAGTTCCCATATGGAAATCTTAGCAGGAGTATTCTTAAGGTTTTCAACAAGATTATATTCCTTTCCACATTTTAAAGGAAAAAAAGGAGGACTAGGTAATATTGGATTAGGTAATGGGGGGATGTTGAAGGTGTTTATGTTGGTTGTGGATTGTTCCTAGTGTTGCATGTATGAGCAATGGTATTGTGACTTAGTTGTTGTGAAACATTGTTCTTAGGTGGTTCAAGGATGAGGACAAGTTTATTTTGAGTTTGTGGTTTTTGAGAGGGTGGATAAATGATGAGCTTAGGTTCAGGAGAGTACTTCAAGGCATATCTAATGTGCATAACCTCAAAATACTTTTCATGATCTCTTAACGAAAGCAAGTCTGAAGTCTCTTCATCATCTTCATCAAACAAAGCCTCATCAAAATTGTTTGAAAGGCATGTGTCAATTTTCTTATTTTCTTGCACCATGGTATCCTCCCTAGGAGGAGAGTTTTTAGGAGAATTACAAACTAGATGTTCATGACATTCATTGTTTGGTTCATCTAAAATGAATTCATCACAAATAGGGGAATGATCAATGGCTGAATTTTCTTGCTTTTCAATGATGGTATTGTCTTGTTCAATAATGTTTTCCTTAGTAGGATAGGTAGGGAAAGAGAGAAAAGTAGGACTCTCATAACTCTCATTGGTTTGATCTCTTATCACAAAAATATCTTCGTCACAAATAGGAGAGATATTAGGGGAAGACCAAATTTGATTGTCATGATTATCCACCATTGTATTCTCTTATGAACTAAAGTGTTGTCATAGGTGTGAGGGATGGACTTTTTCTTAGCATGCTTAGAAAGGTAGGATACTAACATTGTTTGACCAAAAATGAAAAGTACTTCTAGCCATCCTATGCAATGCTTCACAAATATAAACAATGTATATCCAAAGATGAAAAGTAATTTTATCCAATGTATGCAAGACTTCAAAGATGCAAAAAAAGTGTATCCAAAAATGAAAAGCACTTTTATCAAACTTATGCAAAGCTTTATAAATGTAAAAATTGTTTATGCAAAAGTGAAAAGTACTTTTATTCATGTTATGCAAAGTTTCAGAAATGTAAACATTTTCATATTTGATGACTTTTTCTATTGAAATGATTTCAAAAATACTTCCCTAAATTGATGTTTTTGACCTAGATGCATAAAATAGAAGTTACTGAAAATTTTTGAACTAATACTGTAAGTTACCAACAAGCTTAGGAAGTACAGAAACAAGGTTTTCAATGCTATAAAAGGCAGTTTCAGGATTGATTAGTGACTCATTTTCCTTTACTAGTGAATGGGTCCTGGATAAGGATTTTTGAAATATTTTTGCTGATTTTTAAGTGATTTTTAATGCCTTTTTAGATGCCAGAAGATGCAATCTAGGTTTGAACAGGGACTCATTTTCCAATAAGGACGAATGGGTCCCAAATCAAGGTTTTAAAAAGATGAAAAATGTCATTTTTAAGTTGTTTTATGTGTTTTTCATGCCAAGTTTCAAACTGTAACTTTATGACAGAAATTTCCAGAATTTGATGACCTAATGCAAGTGAAATGAAGGGTAAATGATGACCTATATAACACCTTTTGAAATGAAATTTTGTTTTGATTTTCAAATGCAAATTTATATGATCTAAATGATATTCAAAGTGAATGATTTATTTTTGTATTTTTCATATTTAAGAAATGCAAAACAATGCAATTCTAAACCCTAAATGAGATGCAAGATTACAATGCAAAACAAGAAACCCTAAATGACACCTTTAATTCAATGCAAATTTAAATGCAAGATCTAACCTAATATGCAATGAAAGACTTCAAAATTAGAAAATTATAATATTCAATGAGTTGGGTTCACCAAAATGTTTAATAGAAAAATTAGGGTTTACCACCATGAATGAACAAGATGACAAACCACTAATTTACTTTTCTTATTAAAACACTCCATTATAAGGGCTAAAAGATGCAAATAGCAATCAAAAATGCTACCTAACTGTTATAGCAACTATGGGGGGAGTTTTTAGAGCATAAAAAGCTATGTACGTGGCCAAAAAGTTGTTATTTTTGAGCTATGGAGGACTCATTCGCCTTTAGTGGTGAATGGGTCCCTATTAGGACTTCCAGAAAGTTCCTTCTGGGTTTGATTCCTCTCAGTTTGTAAATCTAGATTCCATATTTTCACTACTTTAGCCCTATTGAGGACTCATTCGCCTTTAGTGGTGAATGGGTCCTTTTAGGGTTTCTAAAAACTAACTTATAGGTTATTTTCCTTGATATTTGCACTTCCAAATCCCCATTTATCAGCTTCTGAAAGTTTGAAATAAATTTCATAGCTTCCTTTCTTTGTTCTTGCACTATAAATGAAAATTTTGCAACTTGACAACTTGACAACTTTTGCAATTTTGCTCCAAATCTTTCTCTTCAACCTAAAACCTACAATCACACATGCAAGAGGAGAAAAATGTTGTTTGTTATAGGATAGGGGTTTGCCTCAATCAAACCCCTTTTAGGTAATTAAACCAAATGATGAAATAATGAAATTAAAGCATGAAACATGGAATATGCAATTGATGATACCTTGGATGTTGTCTTGGAGTACAAATGTAAAAACTAACATGAAGTGGCCATGGAGAATGTAGATCTTGATCTCAAATAGATGTGAAATAATGCTTGCAAGAAGGATCTTCAATGCTACATCAACAATCTGGGCTCAACAACATGTATGAATGCATAAAACACTTGACATGATGAAATGATCTTGAATTTTTGCAATAAACCTTGAAAATCTGCCTTGAAATGCCTTAGAAAATGCTCTTGTAGACTCCAGTAGACTCAAATTTTCTATAAGGATTCTTTCTCAAATTTGCTAGGATGTCTTGTAAACTTGCTAGGTGAAATAATGTGAATTAACCCCTTATTTATACTAAATTGAGAGATTAACCCCAAAATTCAAAGAATTCAAGTTGACCTTAAAAATTATAAGGATCCTATCATAATTAAATTCAAAAATAGGGATCCCATTAAGGGAGGACCCATTCACCACTAAAGGTGATGGGTCATGGCACAATTTCTAGGACCAAACTTTGGGGAGGTGAAATAACATCAAAAACCCACCTCAAAAATGTAAAGAAAGGGGTGTCCTATGTGGAGAGGACCCATTTCCCATTAAACGTAAATGGGTCCTAGCAACATTTTTTAGGACAACAAATTTTCCAAATTAAATGTCATATTGAATTATTGAGTGTTAGGATAGATCCTTGAAAAGGAGGCTTGGATTTGAATTAAAAGGGTCAATTAAACTCAATTAACCACCATTAATTAAGGGGACCCTAGATAAATGTGAAAGTGTGTTACAACACTTTACAACACCTAAATGAGGTACAAGTTAAATATATTTTATTTAAAAGGGTCCCATTAGGCTTAATTAAGTAAATAAGTCCTAGAAAAGTGTGAAAGTGTGTTACAACACCTTTTCAAAGTACCAATTAAGGCATGTTTTAATCAAATAAAGTCCCTAGAATGATGTGAATGTGTACAATTAATTACAACACCACTCCAAGACACCATTAGTCTAGTTTTAATGTTAATTATCCAAACCAAGTAAAGGAAAAGGCCTACTTTTTTCATTACTACAATGATAAAGAGGAATGGGGAGGGCAGGTCACCCTGTTTAATTTCTCTAGAAACTTCAAAAAAACTTCGAGGAAGTTGTTAACAAGCACCAATAATCTTGGGAAAGCCATACAATTAAACATCCAATCTATTGAAAGCTTGTTAATTTTGAATTCCTCAAGTACCTTGAATAGAAAGCGCCAATCCACCCGATCATATGCTTTTTTAATAGATTCAAATTTATCAACATACCTTTTTCTTGGTTCTTTGGACAAATTGAATTGCTTCTTGAGCCATAATTACCCCTTCCAAGATTGATCTACCTGACACAAACCCTAGTTGTTTTCCTGAGATGATGTCTAGAAGAACATGTTTCAATCTATTTGTAATTGATTTTGTCATTATCTTGTATATAGTGTTACATAATAAAATGAAGGGAAAACTATCCAAAGACATTGGTTTTTCTTTTTGGGGATGAGACAAATGAATATATTATTTATTTATTTTAGCACCTTACATGAATTCCTTGAGTCCTCTATCACTGCTACCACATCCTTCCCCACTATATTCTAACAATTCTAAAAGAAACTAGTTGAGAACCCGTCTAGACTGAGGGCTTTGTCTAGATGAAGTTGATCCAAAGCTAGCTTGGTCTCCTCTTCCATGAAGCTTTCCATCAATATTTTATTTTATGTAACTGAAACCAAATGTGGAATTCCCTTTGTAATTTTCCTTTGGGAATTCAAATCTGAAACCAAATTGGAAATCACCACAAACTTATCCCTTAGCATATTGACCTTCAAATGGTTCATTTATCCTCTATAGGGTTTTTTCCTCTAACAACACCATGTAGATAAACCCATCTAAATTGGATGAAAATATTTGAATGGAAGTTTAGATGAATAGAAAATTCCACAAAAGGAAGATGACATCACCATGGGCAAGATGTAGGAAGATGGATTACATTTTTGGGCAAAGACAATCCAATTTTTTAAGTTAACTACACTTGTGTGGATAACTAGAATGTACAATTCACATGGAAAATATTGCAAAATTGGATGGGCATATTTGTCTTGTAGTGAAAAATACAAGTGAATTGGATAAACACCAAAAAGTGTAGTTCAAATAAACATTAGGATCCTGGAAGACTATACTTAGCCAATTTTCATGTTTTCTACCTTTTGAGGGAAAATCTAACTAAACTACACTTGGGCTAGTTGGAAGGAGAAAACTTGCAAGGCATAGCCTTCACCCCTTACCAAATTTCAAAAAATTGCAAAATACAATTAGGCCTAATTTTTCATGCTCTACCCAACCATGCTAAGAATTTTAGTAAAAGATAATCCATGAAAAATATCTCAAATCATCAGTTATTAGCATATGGGTAAATATGGGTAAAGAAAAAAATTAAGCACAAAATATTGGGGTTCCAATAGATCAAAGGTGGAAGTGGTAGCTAGATATGGACTTATAATCCTTAATATCACCATTCAATCACAATTTATATATCCTAATAAGTCTATATCTCAACCAATTGCATAGTTTATCCAAAATGAATGTGTGTCATGTACATAGTGTGGTATGAATTTGGTAGCTTTCCAATAAATTTCATGAGGTTCTTGCGTTAAGCGAAATAACATGACAAAAACATCATAAACATTAGTATGAGTATGTGTGAGGTATTTGAGAGTCCCCAAAAGTTCTCAGTATAAAGTAACATCAACAAAAGAAGTTGAATAATGAGCCTCTAATTTGATGCTTGATAGAAAGGTTGTTGGGGTGGGTGTACACACAACAATCTAGATCCATGGGAGTAGATCAAAAAATATTTGGTTTGGTAAATACTTATCATAGAATTTTTCTAAGTGATCTCAATCCCAAGGAAGTAATGTAACAATCCAAAGTATATATAAGAGAATCTATCATGTAGAGTAGACTATATGGAGCCAATCATAGATGGAGAAATTCATATGATGATCAATTCATAGACATACAAGACCAATTGGAGTTGCTCATTTCTTTGAATCCATATGATAGGGTTAGAGTGACATTTATTAAAACCAAGAGAAAGAAGGAAGGAATCCATCTTAGAATACCAAGTCCTAGGGGATTGTTTAAGAAATAGAGAGAATTTTGAAGTCTACATACCAAGGAATTATCATGAATGAATCCTTATGGTTGTGTCATATATATTTTCTCTTGTAGATCACCATGAATAAATTCAATCTTTACATCCATCTGATATACAATCCAGTAATGGGCAATGGTAAAGGCTAGAGTGAGGTGGATGAAACTCATTTTGGTTATAGGTGTAAAGGTCTCAATATAATCTATGTTAAGTACTTGTGAGAATCCTTTAGTGATAATTCATGATTTACACTTATCAATGCTTCCATTTACTACATGGTTTAAGAGACCCACTTGCACCAAACCATTTTTCTTCCTTTAGGAAGTGGAACTAAATCCCAAGTATTATTGTTGATCAAGGAAGAGTATTTTTCTTTCATGGTTGAATCCAATTTAGTAATGCCCTTTTCTTCTTCAAATGTTTGTGGATTGGAAGCTTAAGCTATGTATACATGAGGTAAATATTGATGTTATGACAAGTCCTTCGAGAATTTGATGGATCCCCAACTAATTTACCTACTATTTGTAAGGTATGATGAGCCCAAATTGGACAAGTAGCTAAGGTGGAAGAATATATATGTGTTAGAGAATTGAGACTAGAAGGTGGAGTGGGAGGATGAGGTTTCTCTATTTGTAAATTAAAACCATTATCTAGGTGAAATACTTGAATGGAGTATGAATGAGAAATGTCAATAGTAGGGGAAGGTGTTTCCTCAACTTGAAACTTCTCTCAATGATCACATCATGAGTATTAAGACTCAAAATCCAATACCATTTGACTCCATTAGGATAACCCTCAAATTTGTATGACTTTTTTATGGTTCCATTTCCTTTCATTTATCTAAAGGTACATGGGCTCAATCTTGAGATCCAAAAACTCTTATAGATTTAACTGATGGTTTATGACCACACCAAACCTTAATTGGACTGATGCCTTTCAATGATTTTTCTGGTGGGTGGTTTTGTGTGTAGCTATCATAGTTTATTATCTCACCCTAGTACTATGGTGCTAATAATGAAGGCTATATCATGCAATTAGCTATTTATTTCAAGGCCCTATTCAGTTTTTCTACTACTCCATTATGCTATGGCCTATATGGAGTAGTGTTTTTAAAATTTATCCTTTTTTAGAATAAAAATATCAAAATAAGAATTGGCATATTCCGTTCCATTGTTAATGTGAAGTTTTTTTATGACCTTGCCTATTTGTTTCTTATTTAAGGCCTTAAAGTGTTGAAACTTTCCAAAAACTTCATTTTTTTGAATAAAATAGACCATGGTAAAATGTGATAAATCATATATGAAGGTGGGGAGATATAAACATTTTCTAAATGATAAAGTGGGAAAGGGGCCCACTAGATCACTATCTTTCAAATCAATAATTGTAGAAGTTTGTATTGTCTTTCCTTTATCAAAATTTTCTTCAAGGGGTTTACCAAAAGTAAAACCATTACAAATAAAATTGGAGAAGGATATATAAGGTAGTCTTGTGACCACTTCATGACTAATACTAAAACACATTGGTAATTAAAGTGACCAAACAACTCATGGCACAGACCAACTTCATCAATGTGAGTAAGAAGAGCCTTGGAAGGTTAATCAAACAAAAAATATGAAAATTATACAAGTGTACCTTGTGATATACCTTTCTAAGGGAATCTTGGGAATCATCTTCAAGATCCCTTATGGTAACTATCTCTAAAGTAAATTGAATTCAAAATAGACCTTGTATGAGTAAGCTATTATATTGAGAGAAGGTTGAGTGATAGTCAAAGTACACATAAAAATTGTTGAAGTTGTCCTCTAATAATCTCAATTGATTCCTATAATATCAAGTGTATAATCATCACCCATGTGAATATTTAGAGGAGAGAATCGCTAAAGTGAATAAAAGTGTTCACTTGATGTATTCATGTGGTGAGTAGTGCCTAGATCAAGTGTACATGTATAATATGATGAAGAGGCAATAGCTATGAGAGATTTACCTCTCCCTTTCCCCATTTTAGAGGAGTAATATTTGTTCCTGTTGATGAGGAGATTTACACTTCACCAACATAGAATAAAATATTGAGTATCTTATCCTCTCTTGAATAAGGAAACCTTATTTGTTGACTTTAACTTGATCAAATAGGATTACCACAAGGTTCCTAAATTTAGTTCTTGACCATTTTTTTGGGATAACTGAGTGAATGATGTGATCTTGTTGGTAATCACAAGGGGTACTTACGCTTGGTAGAAAACTAGAAACCTTTCTGCAACTTACTTTCAACAATCTTTTTAACTTTAATGAGATCTAGCAATCTTTGATTTTTCCTTTTAACTTCTTTTGTTTTTTGTATTTTATAAATTTTAACTTCAAAGAAACTTCAAAAGAGATAGGGTTTGGAAAATACATCTCCATTTTTCAACTCGAGTTAAAAAATTTCATCTATAATTGTATGAATTATAGTTTCAAATGAATCATACAAATCTTTAATTTTTTAAGTGTCTCCCATTGTGAGTTGAATCCTTGCATGTGAAAAAGTATTTCCCCATGAGTAGAGGCTCTTAACAAGCCAAATGCTTTTACATTTTCTATCTCCAAATTGGTATTAGTTTTTGGGTCCTGAAGCTCAAAAAAATTATTGATTTCCATAACATATATCATACCATAATTCACTAAAAATATGAGTATTCTCAACTTGTCTAGACCATTCTAACCAAGTTCCATTTACAATTAAAATTGTACCAACTATGGATGTTATTAAATGCATTGTAACTATTATTTCACAAAGTCTTAAAAATGATACAAATTTATCAAAGATTGATATTCAGCTTCCATCTCTTTCAAAGGCGTCAATCAACTTCTATGATTTTTGGAATTGGTGGGATGAAAATAAAAATTTGAAATACAAAGCTTAAAAAAATCTAAGAAAGAATAAAATGGAACTTCAACAATTATATTACTTGGTTGGATTGAGATTGCTTCAAACAATTCAACTTTTTTTATTAGCTTTCTCATTACTAGATACAAAATTATTCTTTGTGGTTGGCCCTCTTCTTCCTCCTTCAACATCACTTGACTTTTTTCTCTATAATATTTTTTACTACTAAACAAATGAAGTCTTCTTCTATTAATACCTATTATATTACAAACCAATGGAGAGAAGGAAAATAAATGAGAAAAAATAGAAGGAATGTTAATGCAATGAGTGCAAGGATGAGGGTTTCAAATAGCAAGAACTAGAGTATTGAAAAAGTACAATAAATAATACTTTGTCATAGCTTTGATACCAATGGTAGGGTAAGAAATGGTTTGTGAATGAATTTATGAGTGAAAAAGTGAAATCCAATTTTCATTAAATTCAAAATGTGTTATAAAGTATATATTTATCCACATGAAATGACCATTCTTCAAGATGAATGTTCAAATTCTATTATATTTAAGTAGTAATAACATAAATTATTATTATTGCATTTATTAGATAGACCTAAAATTATGTATAATATTATTATAATTTTGGATTCTTTTTAATGTCTTAAATTACTTCTCTTTTATTATATACCTCAAAGACACGTTATTTTGAAAGTATTGAAGTAGTTCTCCATTGTGCTTGAAAATTGGTTAAGATAAGCATTGTTGTTTCAAGCTATGGCTCTTACAAAATTCATAATATAATTGGGAGAGTATGGAAGTATATTGTGGATTTTTATGGTGTTTGACATTTATTTTCTCGGGGAAGTGTGTTTGTTAAGGCCTTGTGAAGGAAAACCATTTGTAATAAATCTCAAGATAGTTGCTTGAGGATTTTTAATACTCACTCTTATGTGATTTCAACCCAAAATAGATTTTCCAAATATTATTGTTATCATTTATTTATATGCTCATTACATGTTATTAGATGATTCCTTACATTTGTACATATGCTTCCAATATTATATTATTGCATGAGCATTTTTCTATTTTTATTTAAATAAACCAATTTTGTCAATCAATTTGCATTAAGGATTTAGATTATTTGTGATGATAAATCATGTAGTAGATAATCCAAACTAATTACATATTAGGTTTTATCAAAGAAAAATTTCTTATATTTTGTATTTTTTTATGTAATCATTTTATAGATTTGTTCTCATTATTAGAGCAACTAGTTCAAATAGGAAATAAATTTTGACTCTATAGCAAGGGATAATCAAGAGATTGGATAAGAAGGATAAATTGCATTGCACATTGTGATACATACCTCTTGAAGGAAAAGAGATGTTTATAAAGCTAGAAGAATATGTGACAAACATAACACACTCTATGGAGAAGTTAAAAAAAATTATGAGAAGTTAAAAAAATTTATGGGATTATTCATGGAGAAAATAGGGATTTCTGTAAAGAATCCAAAAGCTAAGGATCAATTAATTTTGTATCAGAAAGTGCAAAACCAAAGTGAAAAAATATTCACACAACACCTCTTTTCAAAATGGAGGAAAAGATCACAATTAATAAAGGAATTATAGATGCAAAGTAGCTTGATAAATTCCCTTTACTAGATTAAGGCTAGCAAGACATGCTCTTACTTGCTTTGAAAGTCAATCTCACACTTTGCTTTTAATAAAATAATCATTCGTGTTCTTGGGGTAGAGTTAAGAAATGAATCATAATGAAATTATATTCCATCTATCATGAAAAAGAGAGGTCTATTATTTTTAAAATACTATAAGCCAAAACAAGGAAAAAGAACAAAATTACACTAGTACATTTCATACAAGGGTTATCTAAATAGATAAAGATGTCCAAGAAGATAAGGTGAAAGAATGAAGCCATGTCACTATTTTGGGTAACTAATATTTTTGGTAGGATTTCTCAACCCAACCCTCACATGGTGCAAATTTGGTGGCCATGTGGAAAGAGGGTTTCAACCCAACTAGTTTCAACCAAACCAAGTTGGACCAAACTCCTAAATTGTAAAAATGTGCTAATTCCTTTATGTGTGTATATGTTTGGATGTTCGACCAATGTGGATTTGGTCCAACTAGGTTTTTTATTGAAACCACTTTAATCAAACATTTCTAATGGTAGCCTAGGTGGCAAAGTTTTTGTGTCAATTTAATTTGATTTACAAAGTGGGATCAAATTAACTTTGTTTTTCTAGTTCTAATAAATCTTTACACATGCAAATTATATTTTTCAAAAAAATAAAAAAATATTTCATAAACCTCATTGCATAGATTTCAAATATATATTTTTATATTTATTTTTAAAATTTTGACAAGTGAATGACTAACCCAAAATTTGAAGTTGATACATTCATAAAAATAAAAATGAAATAATTATTGCGAGTCTTAATTGAGTTGATATATTTTTTTCATTTTTGACATATAAGCACCAAAGTATTTTTCTAACTATGTACCAAGGGATGCATAGGTCATGCTTATGCTTGTTGCTTTGGGTGTTGATCACTATTTCAACTTCACCATTTTTGTTGTCTTTTGTTCTTGCTTTGTATGGTGTGTTTGGACCACCTACATGTTTGGAGATTATATTCTTCAACATGTTCATTGCCAGTGTTCAATTTGCATTGAGATGCGTGTTTGACAGTGTGCTAAGTTCCTTGTGAGGACTTGATGTATTTCATGGTTGTTTTATTCCTTAAAGTGCATGTGTGATGCTTGTATGTTTCATTTATCATAATGCTTCAGTTTATAGATGTTTATATTATAATTCATGGTGTGATTAAATGTATCATGATTCTAGGTCATTTGGATATATAGTATATGATTTTGTACCCCATTGGGTGATTATGCTATGCTTCAACTATTATATATTGAGTAGGTATACCTGACATCTATGTTGATTGGATACAAATATAGGGTTATTTATCCACCTAGTTACACATGTCTTAGTTATTCCCCAACAATGGTCATTTTGAAGATATCATAGTGGGCCTCTCTATTGTATTCCCCAATCATATTCAAATTGGGTACGAGATATGACATGTTTAACCCTATGTTAAAATATATTCAAATCGAAGGAGATTCTTGAGTCCATCCATGTTGTGAGTTACCAGTAACTACATAATATAATTAGCAATTTAAATTCTTTGTTTCTCGTAAATAGATTTCTAGGAATTAAATAATTGCTTATAGTATCCTTTGAAATATTATTGTGTTTCAAAAAAAGGGAAAACTAAAGTTAATTACTTTTTGAAATTCCTTGGGTTGGAAATATGTATTTATACTTGATTTAATTGTATTGTTAATTTTAATGAAAATGAATTAATGTTCAATGTGTTGTCTTTGTTCAATTATATATTGGAAAAAATGAAAAAAATTGGATAAAGAAAAATAAGACAAGTGGAAATTAGAAAATAGGGAAAATAGAAAATAGAGAAAAAGGGGTTAAATAAAGAAAATAGAAGATATTTTTTAATTTTCATTTTTTGGAAGAAAATGTTCTCCAAACCCCTCAACAAAAAAAAAAGATTTTTTGGTGGATTTTGATCATTTTTAGAATTGTGAAAGATTGGAATTGGATGCATGAAAGATTATTTGATGTGTGTGGTTTCTCAACTCCATCAATTTGGAAGAAATTGGTTGTTTTCATCATTTTGGAATACTTGCAAATTTGAGGTAGTCTTCTTCCCCCTTTGTTTCTTGAGCTCTTTCTCATTTTGTATGTCATTCTCACCCCTAAAGGAGCATAAGACTTCCCTTGTAAGATTCAATTTAGAGAATTAGAGTAGATTTAAATTGTTTTTTTTATTTTTTTGTAAAAATATCATTTTGTGCCCTTATCATGCCAATTTTGTTTAAACTCCTAGAATTCAAATTTTATCATATAGATTATGTGTTGTTCACATTTGAACCAAAAGGACACCTTTCATTTTTAAATTTTTTGAATTTTTGAAAAATGGAAAAATTTAAGCTCCATTAAAGAAGTTTGTATGAAATTTGTTGGTTTTGTGTTGGAAAATATTTAGGAAATTTTGAATTTTAGAAATTATTTTGAATGTTTTAGATTGGGGTATTTCATGTCTCCTTCATGGTTTTTGTAAGGATCATTTTAAGATCATGTTCAAAATTTTGTATGTCATGGTTTTTTGTGCCTTTTTTTCCATGTCATGCTCAATTATGATGAGTCATGATGAATCTAGGATAAAGGTACTAAAGAGTCATGGGGGAGTGGCTCTTGACATCAACTAAGGCATAAAAGGGCCTGAGGATATGATGAGCAAAGAGTCTCCATAATAAGTGAAAACTAATGACATTGGGTAAATAAAAGTAACCAACATAATGATTTCTATCGCATAGCCAAAGTGTTAGTACAGGCTCAATATGAGAATAGAAGGCATGCCTACTCAAGGAGCACTGAGACTTTCAAATTGTGTTCCTCGTGTGGGTGAGTTGATTCATACCCAACTTTGCTTAGCCATCCCTTCAAGCTTTGCAATGACACACCCTACCTCCTCTCTAGCATCTTATTCTTGTGCCATTGGTATGTGTGTTAGGCTAGGTGACATTAACCTTGCAAACCTAGGCCATTCATATGTCTTCATGTTTCTTGGAATGTTTCATAGGGGACATGAGAGAAATTCATTAAATATTGGCATATTGTAATTATATTTCCAAGAGGGAATTTAATGTTGGTGGAGGTTGCACATCATTATGGACAAAGTCTCCCTATTAGGTGTCTACATTGGGGAAAAGTCTTGAGTGGGGCGCCAAAGTTTGGAGGGAAAGGGGTGTCCATTGGTGTTCCATCTAGAAGCTAAAAATTCACTGGAGCATCCTGAAAGGAAAAAGTTGAAAAGGCTATGGGATAGGTAGCCATGTTGGAGCCTTGTGTATATTATTTAATATTTTATCATGACCCTTGGTCTTCCAAGAAAGGGGCATGGTTTTTTGCAAGTTGTTTGGTACCTCTTATTTTGGTTTACCATTGTGGTTTTCCCTCCCACAAGTTCTATATATTGGATCCATTGAATGAGTTTCATATTGAGTTTTTGCAAGTGTATGGAAGCATCTAGGTTGATTAGAGATCACCAATGAATTTCATTATGGTGTATCTCTCTTGTGAATATTAATAATATACTTGCCCTCTTTTCTCGTGTGGATTTTTTCTCGAAAGGATTTCTCCAAATAAATTTGATGTCATATTTTGTTTTTTGACTTTTTTATTGTGGTGAATGTCCAATCGCATACATATAATATGATTTGGTAATCTTATTTTCATATTTAAATTCACATACATAAGTTAATATTGCAGCTTTGTTTCACCTTGTTTACAATAGTGTGTGCCCAATGGGAGTTTCTTCTTTCTTCCATTGGTGATTGTGCCCAATGAAGAGTATCTTGGCTTGTGTCATTGGTTCTTGTGCCCAATAAGTGTGTGTATTTCTTATCCATCATGTGATGTTGATTGCATGAATCTTGCATTATGTGTATGTTGTGTGTGCTTCGTGTATGGCATGTGTAAGACTTATCCCCAATGTGTTTGGTGTGAGTGTGCTTGTGGCTTATGTGACTATCTCCTAGCATGGTAGGAGTGGACCTAAGGGTACCATGTGGTTGGGTGGTGTGGAACCACCATTGTGGATTCAAGGATATTTGGAAGAGCTTTAGGATCATGATCAAGTTGGTAAAGGTTTTTCAATTCATTATTTCATAATTATTCTATTTTGTAAAATGTAATTGAAGGACATTTGAATCCTCTTCTCAATTGTAACATTCTAGTGGAACCTCCTAAGTGGAGTGATTGTAATCTAACCACATAAGTGGTATCAGTTCTATGGGTGTCTTTATATGTTTCAAATTTGGAGTCAAACATGTTTGTCATTTTGTATGCTCTTTAAATTTATTTCAATGTTGGATAAAATGAATGTAGAACACACTTAAATTTGGGTTTTAAAATGAATCTTGTTTAGAAAACATGCAATTCTTAATTGAATCTCTTGTCTTTGTGTGTCTTGAGTTGTGAAGACTCATCTTGTTTAAAGGACGTTTTGGGGTTCTCTATTTGGTCTTGGGTGGATGGGAGGTATAGGTCACCTTCCCCTCCACCCTTTGTATTATTCATCTCATGTAAGAGCATCTTGCGGTCTCCCCAACTCTTGGGAGTTATCTCCTTCGTGGGCTAGTGTGAGGCAAGATCAACTGTCTAGGAACTTTTCAATTCCCTAATCATTTTTGTCATTTTTTAGTCTAATTTTCATCATGACTCCTTCCTTGAAGTTCTTGAGGGTTGTTCTTGTGGTTGTCTTGGGGACCAAAACTAAGCTTTGGTTTGCTTATTGGTCATGACACTAGCACTAGAGTAAAGACTACCAAGCCAGGAAGGACTATAGCTCTTATCTAGGACTCTAGTGCCAAAATAAGAGTCTAGTGCCAGACTAGGACTCCAACACCAAATTTTGACACTTGTGCACTTGTGCTAATGTCTTTCCCAAGTGCTAATGTCATGTTTGGGTTGTAGTGTCCTGTTTCAATTGTTTCATTGTCTATTTAGCCTTTTGGTTATTTCTCAAGGAAATTATGTAGGAAAGTTGTTCCCCTCAACCTAGTGAGTCTTCCCATGTTGTCTCTTTGTCAACAAGTGTCAAAATTAAGGATTTTTGGCACCCATTTATATTGGGAAGCATGTCATTTCTTAGAAGTGACCCATCGTCATACTAGTTGGTGGAGAGCTTATACCTCCTAGTAATGAAACCTCTTGTGAGGGCTTGTCTCTATGTTTATGCATTGTTAAGTTACTTATTGAGTGGACTAGAATTGTTGGTTACCCTCATTCTACTCCTTCAAGAAATAAATGGTGGTCGTCTAGTCGAGGGGTGTTAGTTCCTAGTTGTTCCATTATTTGTGTGGGTTTTTGTGGTGTTGTTGAGTTTGTAAGATTTTCTTGTTGTGGATTTGAGGTAGATGCTTTCATCATCCTACCCTGGTGTTGTGTTTGCAAGAGTATGTGATTGTGGGTTAGTACTCGATCATCATTTGTGTGTCACTCCCCTCTCATAGGTTCATTGTGGAGGTTTCATCCCACGATTGGTAAGTCTTTCACTAGTGCCATCGTGTGTGTAGCAATGGTGAATTCATTTGTGTTGTTGTTTCCCTTGTGTCATGTTTCACATGACACTCATGTGCACATTTTTGTGTAAGTGCAACATGTTCTCACATCTTAGTTGTTGACATTTAGCAAAAAAAAAGGTGGTCAATTGGCTAATTTCCTAGGTATGTTGGCTTGGGGCATTACATGATGTCCCAAGAAAGTGCTTTATTGTTGTGATATGTAAGTTTAAACATTTATTATAAAGAGTAATTTATCAAAATTCAATTTTTCTCTACAATAAAGAATTAAATTCACAATGTAAAAAAGAAAGAAAAAAATGATCTGTTACAAATTTCTTGTTGTCCCATCAAGCTTACTTCATACTTTTTTCTAGCAATTAAATAGTATTGACAATTTTCTTTCAAAAAATTATAAACTAATTTATACCTTTTTTGAAAGTACAATCACAAACTACGTTGAAATATCTACTTTCACTAGTTTACATCATTTCAAAATTTCAAACATATATATTAATTTCAAGTGCTTCAAGCTAAAAATATGGAATGTGTTGCTCTTTTTCATTATAAAAGGGTGGCACAAGTTTGTGCTTTTACGTAATGACATTTTGATAAGTACATAAGTTTCCTTAATAGAAATCTAATGAAGTCCATATTGCTCTTAAAGCCTAAAGATATAGATGAGGCATGTTCTAATGCTCACCATCTCAAAGTGGACAAGGAAAAGAGTCCATCCTCATCTTTAAATAAACAAGGACAAGAAGGTGACTCAAAGGCCAAAGGTAAAGACAAAGGATAAGGTAACCTTGGTGTGTTTACTTGTACTAAATCTAATAAAAAATGTACACAATTTAATGTGAAGCATCATACATATGAATCATATTGAAAGCTACACCTTAAATTGCACCCATGGAAGAATGTAAAAAAGAACAAGAAAAAAAAAGTCACACCTTCCTATGAGGACTAAGAAGTGGAATGTTAATGAGAGACTTTTTTCGTATCCAATTTTTCACAAAAGGATACAAATCAAGAAGAGAAAGATAGGTGCTTTATTTGACTCTTGTTCTCAAGCTAATTTGGTTTCTAGGCAGATGATAGATAAACTTGGATTAGAAACATATTAACACCCCAAACCATATGAGTTAAGTTGGCTAAGAAAAGAAGTAGAATTGTTTATCAAATAATGAAAACTAAAGTTTGGTGTAATTCAATATTTTGTTGAAGTTGTTGTAGATTTTCTTCCTAGCATGTGTCATGTTGTATTTGAAAGCCTTATAATTAGAAATGCTCTCTTATTATACAAGGAACAAAAGAACATGTTAATGTAATATGGTAAGAGCTTCATCATCAATGCTTATAAGGGTAGTTTGAAGATCTGTTTGGTAAGGATACAAAATGGATAGCAATTGATTAATACTGGTGGAAAACAATCTTAGCATCTTTTTAAAACTTAAAAAAATGTCAAATGTACAAAAAAATCTAATACTTCTACCAACCAAAATCAAGATCAAATCAAAGGGTCATAGCATTAGTCTTAAGAAACATGGAAGGATAATATGAAAAGACAAGGTTGCTTAAATTCAAACATCATCCAAGAAGCAAGGTGGGGCTTATCTCCTAATCTAGATTGTCTCTTAACTTTTGTAGGACCAAAAATATTTCTAATTAGAAGGTGTGATCCAAAAATGGATCTTTTTAGTTACTGTAATCAACTAGATTACTCACATAATTTTCTCAAGAACCATCCTTGCACTTCACTCTTAAGATGGCTCACCTAAGCAAGAAAGTAATTCAAACAAAGTTAAAGAGATCTTATTGTTAGGGTGAAATAGATACAAGTATACACAAAATGACCAAGGCACTCAAGGTATTGAAGTTATAGAGGAACAAAGCATGGTGCTAGATTATATGAAAATAGAACTCATTCAACTTGTTCGACCATCATCCTTGTATAGATTTGACAACAATGGTTTCAACCCAAATTAAACTCATAAAATGGGATAAAAAGATAAAGATCGTAGAGTTTTGGGAAGCTAAAGCATTCTAATTTCATTTGTTTTTAGTTATAAATGTCCCATAGGTTTCTTTATGGCATTGGCTTACTTCTATTTTTCAATATATTCAACTAATGGAGCTCATTTTGGAACAAGAAAAAAAAATTTCCTTAGTATACATGCAAAATTGCTTGAGTTTAGCTATTGTTGCTTCAACTTATGGAGCCTATGGAAGTGATAATTTAGGATAGAGAAGATTTTGGACTTGTAAAGTGTTAAGACATTATTTTCCTTCGGAATGAGTGTCCATAAAGTCTTTGGCAAGGAAGTAAATTGATGCAAGGGCATTAGTTCAATTTTTGGGTTTGTTTGATATTTGAGTTTTGGTGTTTGAAACTTCAATTTTCTTTTGGCCAATTTTTGTTTCTAGAACCTTGACATGTGGAAAATTCTTATGGGTAGCACAATTTTGTATTCGTCCTTCTAATTGCACAAAGAAAAAAAAAATAGTTAGCATCATTGAAGAGGGGGGGGAAAGTAGTTTTTGGTGAGAAAGAAAGAAGGATCGACAATGTTTTTGGTGTGTGACGGCTCTACCTAGGAAGAAACAACAGATAGATATCCTTGGAAGAGAAAATTAGTTTTCTTTCTGGAAGAGACAGTATGATAGGACTAGTCTCAGGCCTGTCATATGAGGAAAAAGATAGTGTGGATGGCACACAAGGAGAAGGAATAGGAACTTGGATGCTTATATGTAGTTAAATTCTATTCATTTCATTAGGGAGATGAATCGATGGTTTGGGGCTTTTTGTTGTCATGGAATCCATCACTTGGTTGTAGGTATGCAATAAACTTTGTTTTCTCTCCCTCTTGTTTATATGTTTTGAATCTTGAGAATTGGTAAAGAACTTATAACTATTCCTAAAGCCTACATATGGTGCGGCGAAGGTGCTCGACCCACCTTACCGTTCCATTATTTTTCTTTTTGTTGGCCTTGTGGGCACTAGCAATGATTTGTTCATCTATTATGATAAGCGATTGACTTTTTTTTTATGCTCTGCTATTAATTAACTAGTATGCTTTGTCGCCTTTACTAAGAGTCAACCCCATCGATTGGGAAACTTGTTGTATGTGTAATTTTTGTTTGTTGGTGTCTTTGTTTGTTTGAGATAGCACAAGTTGACTGTGCTATCAATTTGGTATTAGAGCTCAAAGATTTGGGGTCATTCAGGAGTGGGGAAAATGTCACCGAGAGTGTTGAGAGGTAGAGGAGCTCGAGGAAGAGGAAGAAGAGGACATGATGATGGAGTCCTTGAATTGTTACAAAACTTCATTGCACGAATGGATGCCATGGAGAGGGAACATCAAAGAGGGACATCAATGGATGATGCCAATGATGTTTAAGAGGAAGAGCGACCACAAGCAGATGATGATGAAGATCAAGAAGAACTTGAAGGAGTGGAAGAAAGATTGATCAAACCTATGATGAATGTGGGAGCCAAGCCAATAATCGAGGTTCCAACATATTTGGGAAGTCTAAATGGAGAAATTATAGATTGGGTTAATGACCTGGATAAGTATTTTGAGTATGAAGGAGTTGCAGAGGAAAGAAAAGTGAAATTCGCCTGCACAAGGCTCAAGGGCCATACTATTATGTGGTGGGACTATGTCCATTCTGAGAGACGGAAGAAAAAGGAAAAGATTACCTCATGGGATCGAATGGTTGCAAAGTTGAAGACAAAGTTTCTTCTGACAAATTATCAAACTAATATTTTCAAAAGATTGCAGAATCTGAAGCAGAAAGACATGTCATTCAAGGAATACACATAAGAGTTCTACAAGTTGATGATTTGGTCAGGCCATAGCAAATAGGATTTCGAGAAGGTGGCAAGGTATTTGAATGGGTTGAAATACAGTTTACAGGACAAGTTGAGTTTAGTGTCATCAAGAACTTTGGAGGAAGCCTACCAGTTTTCCATTAAGGTAGAGGAGAAGTTGATGAGGATGCAGAATCAACAAGGCCGAGGTAGAGGTTGAGGCTATGCAGAAAAAGAATAGCAACACCATCAAGATGGAGAGGCAAGTAGCTCCAAAGGGAAAGTTAAGTCAGAAAAATGAGGTTATCAAGATAGAGGAGAAAGATCTGTTAGAAGCAATGGTTATCAAGGAAGAGGTAAAGTATTTGTGGGTAAATGTTTCAAATTGTATCAATATGTGGGTCACAAGAGTTGGGAGTGTCCAGAATCTTCTCAAGCTGGTTACACAAGGCCTGAAAGGAGAAATCAGGTTGTGCAAGCGGATCAGGAGAGTGTGGGATCATTTTCTCCAAGAAAGGAAGAACCTAAGTCAAGAGAATCTCTATTGTTCAAAAGAGTGTTGTTGAAACCACCAAAGGAGAGTCATGAACTTGTACAAAAGGAAGACTCTATTCAAAATGAAGTGTAAAGCTAAAGGTAAGTGTTGTAAATTAATTATTGACAGTGGTAGTACAGATAATTTAGTGGCTATAGAAATGGTGGATAAGCTAGGACTTAAGAGAGCTAAACATCCTACTTATAAAGTTTCTTGGCTTCAGAAAGGGCATCATTTGTTGGTAGATGAACAAGCTTTAGTAGAATTTCAAATTGGTAGTTATAAGGATACTGTGATTTGTGACATCATGCCTATGGACATGTGTCATGTATTGCTTGGAAGGACTTGGCAGCTTGATTGAAAGGTTGTACATGAAGAGAGGAGTAACACATATACCTTTGAAAAGGATGGAATCAAGTATACTTTGTTGCCTATGTATGAAAAAGAAGAGGACAGTAGTAGTAGTAGTAGCAGTAGTAGTAAGGTGATGATGATAAGCAAAAAAGAGTTTATAAGTGGAAGGGAATTAAAGGAAGTTGCAGCATAAACCAAGAAGGTGAACCTTCATTTTCCTCAAGGTTGCACGGGTGTAAACAATGTTGATTTGTAGGTAGGACAGCCAACAACATATGTTGGCATAGGTGACTATGAAGTTGGGGCAGCTATAAGTATTCTCAAGGATGCAGAGATATAAGAGAGTTTGAAACAACAATGACAAGATGGATATGTGGGCACAAATTTGTGTGAATAGAGTGTGGAGATAACAAAAGAGGAAGTGGAAGATGACTTAATTCTTCAAATGAGGCCATTGAAAGGGAGTGGCTTGAACTTATAGGTGGGACAAATCGTGAAGCCATCAATAGTGAGGTAATTTGTGAGTTTTTCAAACCCTTGGATATAGATGACAATGATTTCATTGAATATTCCATGATTGTAATGAAGGGGTATTCAGAAGACAAACAATATAATGTAGCAAAGGCAACAAGTCACATTTTAGACACTATTTTTAATTTCTCAAATTATGTGCTTACTGATTTTGGAGTTGAATATTGTTTGAGGGAAAAACAAAAAAAAGGGGTAAGATGTAGCAATGAGATTTTATTTGGAGATTTGATGAATTATATTGAAGGTGATGAGGTGGGGTGTGGAAACAGGAAGAAATGTTTGATGGATATCTCATAGTGTAATGGAGGGGCTATTCCAGCCATATGCTGGAAGAAAAGAAAGAAGTAATGTTACAAGTTGTGTTTATTAGCATAAGGGGATATGTTGCAAGTTCCTGGAATTTGAAAGGGTAGTCCTACTACCCAACTCCCTTTGTGAGCTACACTCACAAACACCTCCCCCGAGGAGCCTGATGCTAGGGCATCGGTTGAATTTTTGGGTTTGTTTGATATTTTAGTTTTGGTGTTTGAAACTTTGGTTTTCTTTTGGATGATTCTTGTTTCCAAAACCTTGACATGTGGTGAATTCTTATGGGCAGCACGGTTTTCTATTTGTCCTTCTAATTGCACAAAGAAAAAAAAATAGTTAGCATCATTGAAAAGGAGGGAAAAAGAATGATTTTTGGTGAGCAAGAAAGAAGGATCAACATTGTTTTTGGTGTGGGACGGCTTTTCCTAGGAAGAAATAGGTGATAGATATCCTTGGAAGACAAGATCGGTTTTCTTTCTAGAAGAGACAGAATGATAGGACTAGTCTCAGGCCTATCACATGAAGAAAAACATAGTGTGGACGACGCAAAAGGAGAAGGAATAGGGAGGAAGTTGGATGCTTATATGCAATTAAATTATTTTCATTTCATTAGGGATATGAATCGATGGTCTGGGGTTTTTTGTTGTCTTGGAATCCATCGCTTGGCTATAGGTCTTGCCTAGAATTATATAAAATAAACTTTGTTTGCTCTCCCTCTTGTTTATATGTTGTGAATCTTGAGAATTGGTAAAGAACTTAAAACTATTCCTGAAGCTTGTGTATAGTGCGGCCAAGGTGCTCGACCCGCCTTACCATTCCATTATTTTTATTTTTATTGGCCTTGTGGGCACTAGCAGTGATTGTGTTCATCTATTATGATAAGCGATTGACTTTTTTTTCATACTATGTTGTTAATTAACTAGTATGCTTTATGTTGCTTTTACTAAGAGTCAACCCCATCGATTGGGAAACTTGTATGTGTAATTATTGATTGTTGGTTTTTGTGTGTGTTTGAGATAGCACAAGTTGGTTGTGCCATCATAAACCATTTGTGGCAACTCCTAAGAAAGTGGCTTGAAGATTTAACACTCACTCTTCTAAACTTATCACCCACATTGGATTGCTCTAGCTGAAACTCTTGTTGTATATATTGTTTCTATGCTCTCTTGGTAGTAATGCATTCTTCCTTTCATTTCTAAGTATACATATAGTACTAGACATGTCGACGTTAGAGATTATTTTCCTATTTTTTTGTACATAAACCAACAATTTCTTCAATTAATTCATATTGAGGATAAAAAGTATGTGTTGAATTAGGTAGTGTGTCATCCACACTAAGTACTGTTGATGGGTGTTTTGCACACTTTCTCAACACAGGTAGTACACGAATGTACTACCTCTCTTGAAAGGAAATTTTCCACAGCAAAGTGTTGAAAATATCCCCAAGGTCTCTCGGGTGTCAAGTCATGACTTGCATGGAACTCCTCAGTTGATTTTTGATGTGATTTTGCTGGTAATCACAGGGCGGACTTGTGTAGCTAGATGCAAGGTGGATCTTCAAATCAAAATTTTTTGAGATGAAGGTCGAGTTCACTTTGCTGTAGGTTTGGAAAGCAGTCTAAAACTTCGGTATTTCTTTAAATTTGGCTTAACAATGTGCAATGAACCTTGGTATAAGTCACTTCTAAAGAAAAGGAAAAAAAAGCGGGGAGGATGGAGGGTTCTTGGACCTGCAACTAACTGTGAATACTAATCATGGAGTTCCTGCAATGGACAGCTTCCTGAAAACAATATTCCACTTAACCAGAAATCTCATAGTCTCATGAAAATTGTGCTATCTTCTAAGGTCTGCAAATATTTCACCTTGCATTCACCATTTGCATGCATGAACAAAGATGAAAGTGAGGAGCAGCTTTAAATTTAAGCCCAGACTAACTTTACACAGCCATCTACCAGTAGCAAATAGAAAAAAGTATGGACTAAGAAGGCATCTACACAGTAGGAATTTTCACAACTATAGAACAGCATTTCTGAAATCTATCAAAACAAAAATACAGCTAACTATGACAGCAATACAAATCTAATTAAAGCATCTAAAAGTGGAGGTTGAATTAAGTAACATGTGAAGAACTCAAAAAATGCACCAAGTCAATGTATTTTCATTATAAATTTATGTAGCATGTCTTTACAACAACTCAACTCCTTTTGCAAATGAGAGGAGAGCCCTATTTATAGTGCCCAAAAAGTTAAATGAATGGCTAAGATTAATTTTCATTGTGTGGCCAAGATTCATTACAAAATAGGGTTTCACCAACCCTCAACATATTACAATTTAAAATTACATTTTGTCACTTCCCTATTTCGTCCTCTAGTGACGGCACTGTAGCAATTTGTCTTTCACTGATTGTTGTTTTACTGTGGCTACTCCTTGGGAAGATCTTTATCGTCAACAGGGTTGTCCTCCTGCTTCTTCAATGCTGTATATTCCATGAATTTCAGGACTACTGGCTGGAGTTTTTCTACCTCGATGATCTCATACTGCAATATTTGGTAGCTCCACTCCTTCGCATTATCTTCCAGCTTCTTCCAGTCCTCATCATATTTTGTGCCCTGATCTCTAAACAACTCTGATTGATTGAAGGCACGGGCAGAAAAACTCATGAATTCCACCATTATTTCGCTAGACATCCCATCCTCCATCTTCTTCTGAAAGTAGAGTTTTACCTTTTATGGATCCATTTGTATTGTAGGCATGTCATACTCCATCATCAGTTTGAGATAACGAGCACATTATGCCCTGATTTCCTTGACCCATTCGATATATGGATCAACTTTACTCATTATTTGCTATAGCCTTTCCTTCCTGTTGCCAAAATCACGTCTCCATACATCCATCAGCCAGTGATCGTCCTTGTTGAATGCAAGCTTCTTTTCCCATGTGGCCTTTGACAATTGAAGGATAGCCTTGATCTTTGGAAATGTGGAGTCATATGTTGTTGGGAAGTCGATGCAGAGCTTCCTTGTGCTTTCCAAGGATTGTTGCACATCCAAGAACTTGTTGGCTGCTCAAATAGCCCAACTAATTCCCATGTTTCTAACGTACAAGACTTGTCAGAACCAGCTCTTAGAACTAGCTCTCTGTAGTCTTTTCCAAGTTATTTCTCCTTTCCATCTTAGCAATCTATTCTTTGGATAGCAGTTTGGGTGGAGTTGCGGATGTGGTAGGCAGGTCATCAATTGAGGACCACTACTGGATGTAATCCATCAAGGCGGCCACCTGTGCTTTGAGCTCATCTTTTGAAATCTTGTCCTGTTTTATCAGATGCACCACCATAGCCACCGACTCCTCAAGGTGTCCTACCTTTTGTTCCCTGGTAGCAATTCCTAAATCAAGGGTGGAGATGTTGTAGCTCACACCAGCCTGGCCCACCACAGGTAATGTTATCTACACGGCTCGAGACCCAGAAGCGTCCATTGTTATCTTGGATCTAATTTTAGGCTTCTTCTCTCTTCTAGTTGTGATCTAAGCTCAGGCTAAGATAGCCTCCAGCCTCGCTCTTGGGTCCTTCAACACAGGGGTCTTTCTTTTGAGCTGTTTCTCCAACCATTCAGGCATAGGAGCCTTCTCCTTAGGTGATTCATGATCACCCTCGCCTTTCTCGGCTAAGACTTCCATTTCCTCACCCCCAAGGGCTCTCCCTTTTGTTTTAGTTGTATCTCCCTCTTCTTCATCGGAGTCCTGGATGAACACAAGGCGTTTAATAGGAGGCTTGGTAGACAATTACTGTCGGGGACTTTCTTCTTTCTCTATTTCCCCTCCCTTCTTTCTCTCGGTTTGTTCAACCTCGTGCACATGTTCCTTGAGCTGCTCAATTTCGAGGCTCTTGACAGTTTGAGCCTCACCCTTAGGTATATCTTCTCCTGGACTATATTCTTGTTTCATTCCTTCTTCTCCAAGAGGTGACCTTTCTGCTTCCACCTCAGTGCCTTTCGGCTGACGGCCCAGTTCTACTTCAAGATCATCATCGAAGGCCTGCACGATGACCTTTCCACCAGCATCCTCCTCCTCATCCCCGCTCTCTGAGGAACCAGTTCCTTCCTCTTCGTATGCAACCCTGTTGATTGTCTAATGCTCATACTTCGAGTGCTCGTGATATTCATCGGCCTATTCCTCAAATAACTTTGAGGCTTCCCGCTCTCACTTCTCCCACTCCTTAGAGATTAACATGGTGGCTTCCATAGCTGGTGGCCCTGTCAGAGGCTGTGAAGGTTTGTCAGTAGCAAGGATCTAAGCTAAGGCTGCTTGAAGAGTGGGATACGTGAGTATCTGGGAGAGCTCGGAAGGAATATTCTACATATGCTTTGAGAAGGCCTCAGGCAAGGTGGGAGCGGGCATTGGTGGCACCATTGTAGGTAATGGGAGTGACGTGGTGGGTGACATGGCAGCAGAGGAAGGAGGTGTAGTTATAGCGGAGGAAGAATCGATTACTATTATAGGCTCAGTCGGAGGCCAAGGGGCAAGATGGACAGAGATGTCCACTGTTGGCGGGGATGCGGCGACAATGGCCAGGGAGGTAGATGATGGGGGAGCCAAAGCAGGGAGAGCCAAAATAGGTTTTATTTGATCAGTACCTTTTTCCTCTTCTTCTTGGATCAAGGGCTACTCTAAGGTGCCCCCCATTTGCTTAAGCCTCTTGGAAGGTGAGCCTCCTAGATCCTTCCTTGTATAAACCTTGGGGTCAGGAGACTGTTCTGTTTCTGTCTCTTTCGTCTTCTTGGACCTAGTGACTGGAGGAGATTTGGATGTCTCACCCATTGAAGTGGTGGCAACAGCATCCTCTGTGGCACTTGGCTCACTTTTGAGTCCCTTGTATGTCACGACCACCCCTCGCTTTTTAATCGGGCCACCTATCCATCCGCCCACTCTTTGGTAGGGGCCAAGATTGGCTTGGTTATGATATCGAGGTCGTCGACCTCCTGTTCATCCCAGTCTATTGTTGGTATCGGCAAGTTGGCGACTGCGGGGTACCTGGGGTCCATTATGGTGCTTTCGTCCTCTTCGACTTGATCTAGTATGGGAAATGGCTACACCTTCCTTACAAAATATGCAGCCATCCGCATATAGTGCCTTGCTCGCACTTCCTTGTCATCCTGAAAATCCACCCAGAAGTCCTCAATGTGGTGCAAATGAGCGAACCCCGATCCTAGTGCATTCCTTATATGCCCATATGGGTCCATTCACGAGCGAGTAGTGTGCATGTGAAAATGATAATCTTTCAATTCTTTCTCAGAGTTACCAGCACACTGGGTAGTTTTTAATTTATACACACCTTGACCAAGGGTCATGGGATAAGAGATCCCTACTACATGTTTGCCACTGAAAACTTCCTGTATGTGTTGGAGCTGCCGAGAAAGCTCCAATAGGATGATCCGGTCGTTGGGGTATCGAGGCAACTTGTTTGGCCTTTTGTTGAATCTTTGGGCGCGGATGTATGTGAACTTTGGATATTGAATAAAGAGGAAGGCATACTATTTCAAGAATGCCCGAGCACTGTGGGAAACCCTTCTCTCAAAATCCCTAGCAATCATTCTGATGATATGGCCAATGAAGGCGTTGTTTACCCTACAGTATTCCTTTTTTATGTTTCGGTGCTGGAGCTGGAGATATCTATTATAGGCCTTCAGTCTTCGACCCTGCTCCTCATCGGGTGCCACAAACAACTTGTTGTACTGCCTCCGGTCTACCAAGGAATAGACGAGATATGAGGTCATGTAGAATTTGGAACTCTTCACATTAACGAACTGCTCATGGAAGCAGTCGCTTATTATACCTCTCCAATAGAACGAGGAGTTTGTGGTGATGTCCTCATTCCCACGAAGGATATGTTTGATGAAGTACACCATCCACTCCTGAAAGAAGGCAGTCGTAGGGAGACCCATAACCCTACTTAGCATTGTGACCAAGTCGTGGTAATCCTCATGGAAATCACTGCGGAAAAGTTTGTGAGGAACCTTCGCAGTGCTGCCCCGTTTTTCTTTAAGCCAATGTTGATTTATTAACCTCTTGCAACCTATTGGGTTGTCATTCCATGCTGCCTAGCATTCCTCGATGGTAGGTGTTTCCATTTCTTGAAAGGTGGGGATGTGTAAGGTCCTTGTGATTCCTTCAACCGATATTTCAGCAAGAATGTTACCATCTCTGTCGATTATGGTCCTTGTGTCAGGTTCGTATGACTGCCGACAAGCCATGACCAACTCAGGAGCTATGAGGGATGGAGGGAAACCTACAGCTTTTGCAATTCCACTTTGTCTAATCAGCCTCGCATTCTTGGTCGTCGGATTGACCCTGACCCTTTGTCTAAACTCGTCAATATTGACATGGCCGATATTGGTATCGATGATTTCCTTCCAATTTGTGGTAATCTTTGAGTGCAGAGGTTTACCCTGGAACTAGTACTTCATTTGATCCTTGTCTTCTTTTCCTCAAATTGTCTTTCTTGACTTCTTTCTTTTGTCCTTTTCTAGAGCTGCCCCCGAAGGTCCTGGGCCCGATTCCCTATATTCTGCAAGCAAAGGCGTAGTCAGTGCAATTGATCATGAAAGTCTTCATGTTAGTCGAAACCCCATGGATGAAATCAACTTTAAGTAATTTATTGTTCATAGAATGATACTTCCACTTCCTGATTTCATTAGTCTTTTCATTAAGGGCTCTTGGACAATCTGGGCCCAGAGACCCGGACTTCCCAGGTAGGAATGCTACTTTGAAAGGGAAAACGGGGCCAAGCAACCCGGGAGATCTTTCCCGACCGAATTTTGATGGTTTAAAGGGATCGTAACAAAGAGGGCCTAATTTAAGCACGTGGGTCGAGATCAGATTTGAAAATTGAGGTCATTTGGACCGATTTAGGAGCATCTGGAGGTACAAGGTCGGAAGGACGTCCAGAGTTAGCCGTTTGGACCGCCCGAGCAGAAACGGAGTTTCGGGAGCGGAACCTTGAGGTCCGAGACCCGGCAGGTCCAATGGCAGTCCGAAATTTTTTTAAGAATTTAAAGCGATCGGGCCAAAGGGGTCAAGACGCGTTGTGCTTTAGTCGTTCGGGACGGCGACAGTCAGGCGGAAGTTTGAAAGGGGCGGCCCGGCGAACCAGACCCGACATCGGGGTCGGACGTCAAATTCGAATTTGAGTTATACGGTGATCGGGAAGGCGGAGCCCGGAGCTCGAACGGGCGGGCAAGAATTTTCCTTTTTGAACCATCAAAGCAGGGACGGAGTCCTGGAGGCCGGAGCCCAGATGGGGCAAGGATGTTCAGATTTCAGAACTCTCAGCAACGAGTGGAGGCTCGGGGCCTGGGAGGGAGAAAGATGCAGCGCATTCGTTGTCGGGAATGACAAACACCACACAGAAGCTCGCAAACGGAAGTCTGCGGATCGGGACTGGGGGCCCCGGAGGGTGGTCGGCAATTTAAACCGCAGACGGCGATTTGCTAGGCGGGCTCTGAGGACCAGGCAGACATGACCTTTTCGCCATTAGAGAACAGAGGGAGCACGGCGGACACTCAGACACGGAAATCCGGAGGCGCGGGCCTACGGAATAGGAATGCAGCCCGACTTCGTTTAAGATTTTGAGTTTGCGCACCAGAGGTGAACTGACAAGGGAAACCCGATGGTCTGGGGCCAGGAGACGGAGTAGCCATTTTGAAATTCACGGTTTTCGTATAAGTCCAGGCAGCGAAAGGGGAGTCTGGGCCCGGGAGGAGCAATTTCCCCTGCGAAGAACAGCCGTGCACGGATGAAGCTTCGGGTTGATCATGAGGGTGCTAAGGAGGTTTTTTTGATTTTTGAGGACATGGGTTTTGTGCGTTGTGTCATGTTTTATCTTTTTAATGCGTTTAAGATTCGGGTTACTCGTCACTTTAGGTTTAAAATCATGGAAAAAATGCTCAGGTAGGGAAAATGGTAAACCTACCTCAGGCACTCGATGCGGCAAGGTGTGAAATCCACTCACGATCAACAAGCACCAGCAACGGGTGCGAGGGCAACAACTGACGAAGACCAGGATCCTCTTTGGCAAACACTTTGACCTCTCTCTGCAACACTAACAAGTGAGAATGATAGGTTTGGGCAAGATATTTATACCCCCACCACCATTAATGGCCACATTAAATGCACATACGACAGACAATTAAGTTGGTGGATTTTGAATTTGTAGACGGCGGCGGGAGGTCCGGGGCCCGGGGACCGAAAGAACGCGAGGTGGCAGCTGTTTATGAAAATTCCGCTCGGAAATCACCGACGGCAAGGGGGAAGTCGAGGCCCGGAGGGCGGAAGTATGCCGCGAGTTTGTCGTTGGGAACGGCGAAAACCACATGGAACTCCGGAAGCGGAATTCCAGAGGTTTAGGCCCGGGAGGCTCGAAGGCAGCCAAAAATTTGCAAATTTTGACGGACGAAGATCAAGATGCCGAGACCCGGCGCCCGAGAAGACAGAAGCCATCCGCCGTTCGGGACGGTGGACACGAAGGGGAAACCTAGCAAGGGAAACCTGAAGGGGTGGGCCCGGCAGAGCCCCAGGCCACTGGTAGAGGAAAACTATCAGAGAGACCCCACAAGGCACCAGAACTTGACAAAAATGAAAGGGAGAAGTATGGTCAAATCATGATGAGACTTTGGAGGTGTGCTGACCACCTAGGACACCAAAATGGGGCACGCAAAATGAGGTGGCAACAAAAACAACCTGACAGGTCAAAAGAAAAAAAGGATCCCTGTTCCGAACGAGGCTTGTGTCCTGAAGGCACAAATGGCGACTCTGCTGGGGAACGCTCCTGAGCATTCTAAAGATAAACATTCATCCAGGACGCAGAATCTCCGGTTTCACAGACCAAGAGTGGGCTTCCAACAGTGAACTGGGAGAAAATTGGGTCAGTCTACAGAACATCTCAGAAGTGTGTGTAGTGAATTCATTCCTTTCCACGGGACAATGACCAGGGACTGCTAATCCAACTGAGCAAGCTACATAAATCATCCAACACCAAAAGTAACATGGAAATTGCTCCACTGCTAGTCAGGCGTCCATAGCCCCAACAGAGTTGTCGCTGCAATCCCACGAATATCGCTTTACTACCGACCGGGTGTCAATAGCCCCGGTAGAGTTATCCACACACCCATACGGTCGCTTAGTTTCCAGAATTCCTTTTCTCTTTCACTTTGATATTTCTTCCAATGTACATTTTCTCATATACCTTTTGCTCGACCGGGTAAGCACTAAAGCCTACAATGGGTTTAGGACCACAGTGGTCACTGGAGCAGACTCAAGATTTTTTGCTCACCAGGGTGTCATATCAGCCATGGTACAATCCCTTAGAAATGATTATTATGTGTTTTGTACAAAATTTGAGATGTGTGTAAAGAGATCCAACCAAGGGTCGAGTTCTAGGCAGAGTTCAAAAAGGAAATCATTCATGGGCGGCCTTTAGAGACCAATGGTCGAGAGTGAATGTTTAGCCGAAGGACACCAAGGACAGACAACAAAGCAACCGTTTGTCAAGCGAGCACGGTCACAGCAAATGGGTGCAGGGAACATCCTTTTGAAAGAAAACAGTCTGGGAACATCCTTTTGAAACAAAACAGCTGGGGAACATCCTTTCAAAACAAAACAAAAAGAACAACGTAAAACAAAAAGACGCAAGCAAATAAAAAGGGCAACCCACCCTAACTTATATACAAATATTTACAAAGAGTTTGAAAGAGCTCAGGCCTGGAAGTAATGCTTCAGGTACTGCCTGTTGACTGGCAATGGGACATTTTCACCAGTTAAGGTCTTTAGGCGGAAGGCATTGTCTCCCAAAATCTCAGCTATTTGAAAGGGGCCAAGCCAAAGCTTGTCGAATTTGTTGTGTCCCCCTTTCTTTTCATGGGCCTTGTCCCAATACAAGACCAAATTTGTGATTCTAAAGGCTTTGATTTTGGCTCGGCAGTCGAACCATCTCTTAACCACGCCTTGATGTTTGGCGAAACTTTCTATTGCACGGTCTCGAACTTCCTCTAAATGCAAGAGCTCAGCTAATCGAGCTTCTCTACAATCTCCTCCCTCATAAAAGTCATTGATAAACTGCAGAGTGGGAATCTTTAGATGGATAGGAAATATGGGTTCTAGGCCATAAATGAGATGGAGTGAGGAATCGCCAATGGTAGCCTTACGGCGAGTACAATCATCCCAAAGGGAAAAATGGGGCTGGGTATGCCAGTCTTTGGATTCCTATCTAGCAGTTTCTTAATCACGGTAATCAGGTTTTTATTTGTGGACTCAGCGAGGCCATTGCCTTGGGGGTAGTAATTGGATGAAAACTTAAGGGCGATCCCGTAGTCGAATGTCCAACTAGCAAATTTCAATGAAGCAAAAGCAGGTCCATTGTCACACACCAAAGCATAAGGACAGCCAAAGCGACTCAAAATGAAACTTTCTAAAAAGTTAGTAACTACTTCAGTCGTGCATTGTTTACATACGATTGCTTATGTCCATCTAGTGCAATAATCAGTTGCGGTAAGAATATACCTATGTCCCACGGATGATGGAGGGCTTACCAGACTGATGAAATTGAGGCCCCATTGCGCGAACGGCCTTACCTCCAGCACAGGTTGCAGTGGAATAGCAACATTCTTCTCCTTGGTGGTGGTTGTCTGACATGTGTGACATGAGCGAACATGACAATAAGCATCCTTGAAGACAGTGGGGCCAATAATATCCCGCTCTCAATATCTGATGTGCAGTGGAAGGCCCAGAACCATGGTCAGTGCCAAATTTGTCATGAAACTCCTTTAAGACTCGGTCTGCTTCTTCTTTGCCCAGGAACCTTAAGTAAATTCCTTCATGATTCCTCTTGTATAAAATGGACCCTTGTAACATGTAACCATTTCTTTTCAATCTAAGGGCATGCTTTTGGACTCCCCGTAGGTGAGGCAAACACTTGTGGTCCAGCAAATAATAAACGACATTCTCGTACCACTCTCCTGGGGAAACATCCTCGAGCTGGTACTGTTGCACAGTGAGTTTAGGTCCAGCCTCTACTGCTGCTTCAGTAATCGTGCGAGTAAGTGTTTTTCCTCTCACCAACCTCATTGGTTGGATCTCCATGTCATATTCCTAGAGCAGGGTGACCCATTTGGCTCTCCGTTCACCCAATTCATTTTGCATAAGTAGCATTTTCACTATTGGGTCGGGGACAATGGCAAACACCTTATTGCGCAGGATATAGTGCCAAAATTTCTTCACCCCTCTAACAAGAGCATATGCCTGCTTTTCTATGTTGTGGTATCACAATTCGGCATCCTTCAAAGGAGCACTCATGAAGGTGATCAGGTGTTCGTTTCCTTCATCATCTTTTTGATTCAACATGCTAGCACAAGAATGCTCTGAAGCAAATGAGTAGATGTAGAAAGGCTTCAGATAATCCAGACTGACTAACACAGGTGCCTCAACAATGGCCTGTTTGATTTCTTCGAAGGCTTGTTTGGCTTCGAGAGTCCATTCAACTTTGGCATCCTATTTCAACATAGCATTGAGGGGTTTAACAATCTCCGTGAAACCCGTGATGAATTTCCTAACGAAGTTGATCTTCCCAAAGAAGGACTTTAATTCTTTCTTGCTGCCTAGTGGTGGGATTTTCAGCAAGGACTCAATACGTTCAAGGTCTATAGAGATTCCTTGTTCTGAAATGATGTGTCCGAGCAATCTTCCTTCAGTCACACCAAAAATGCATTTCTTGGGATTAAGGGAAACCCCAAACTCCCTACACCTCTGAAACACTTTGCATAAATCAGAGTCATGATCACCTCGCCTTTTAGAAAACACGGTTAAATCATCCATGTAGATAATTATGCACTTTCTTATTAGATCCTTGAAGGCGATATCCATGGCGCATTGGAAAGTGGAGTCAGCGTTGATGAACCCAAAAGGAATTATCCTATAAGCAAATGTTCCCCACTTAGTGGTGAATGTTGTTTTATGACGGTCTTCATACTGTACCATCACCTAGTTGTACCCAAAGTACCCATTGAGGAAAGACATCATTTGGGAGCCATTGACAATCTGCAGTACCTCATCCAATGAAGGTACTGGATACTTTTCCTTCTCCGAAGCTCGGTTCAAATTGCGAAAGTCAACACACAATCTAATTTCCCCATTTTTTTCCTGACCGGGACCAAGTTGGCCACCCATGTAGAATGCCTGACCGGGAAAATAATCCTTGCCCAGAGCAACTTTTGCACCTCTTTGTAAATGATGGGCTCCAACAAGGCATTAATAGGATGTTGTCGCTGACGGAATGGTCTCACTTCTATTTTGAGAGGGATGGTGTGCGTGATGATGGAAGTATCATAAGTCTTTAAATCCTCGTAGCTCCATGCCACCACGTCAAGATACTTCTGCAAAGCACCAATGATTCCCTTCTTTTCCTCAGGCATGCACACTTTGCCAATAAAAAAATTCTTGATCTCCTCAGCTGTCCTGAGGTTGTGGGCATCGCAATGGTTGCTTATGGCCTCCTTTGTTTGTTGGGTCTGGTCTTTGATCTGATCCAAATCAAATATGCGTTCCAGCTAAACCATTCCCCTGGGAATCGTATTGGTTTTGAGGTTAATAACCCCCTCTATGTCTAGTTCGGCTTCTCGCGGATCTACTTCATCAATTATTTGGGTTGCGAAGACATCAGAACTCGTGATGAATTCCAGGATGTGTTTGTCATCGTTAAAGACCTTAAAGTGAATAACATTATCCGAGACAGATGGCGTAGATGTCAACTCAACTGTGAATTTCTTAAGCCCGGACAAAGAGAGGGGTTCAAAGTGTTGACTGCTTGAGCCAAGGCATCAGCTGTATGATTCTAAGCATGAAAAATCAATTGTATATTGAATGCATCTAAACCCTCTAAGAGATCCCAAACCCTATGCCTATAGTTTGCAAGCCTTCTATCATGGCAGGAATACAATTTCCTTACTTGTTTAACCACGAGTTCAAAATCCCCAAAACTTGGAACATTTTGACATTTTTCTTCAAAGCCATGAGAAGGCCATGGAATAGCACCTCATATTCCGCTACATTGTTGGTGCAATAAAACTGCAATCTATGGGCGGCAAGAAAGGTCTTACCCATTGGGCTGATAAGCTCGAACCCGGCACCAACTCCCTATTTTGACTTGGACCCATCAAATCGGAGCGTCCATAGTTTGGGAAGTTCTTTGACTCCGGGTCCAACTAAGCTTTTGCCTCTCTTTGGTTAGACGGTTGCCTCCGCAACCTTAGGGGAATCTTCTAGCCCAGTGCGAAAAATAGAGGGTGGTTCTGTCAGTACCTCCTTTGGTATTTCTTTCTGGAGGGCAGTTGATTTCTTAACATGGTCTACTGTTGTTTGACATAAGCAGCAGTCAAATTCAGAGTGAGCAGCATTGTGAATCCTGCACCAATTCGGCAATAAGAGATCCTGGAAATTCATTCAGGCACCCAAGCTGAGCTGATCCCTTGCACACTTTTCTATAAACTCTTGGAAACCAGTGAGTAGTCCCTAGTTGTCATCTTCATCATGTTTTTCATCTGCTTCTACCAACATTTCCGTACTCAGAGGCATTTGAATACAATCTGTCGGAGGACTACATAACACTAAGAGAACTTCGGCAACGCATTCTTCCTGAGGCTCAAACTCATTTTGGCAGGCAAAGTGACAGTAATTTCCCATCTCTGTCTCAACAAACAGTACTTCGCTGAGATTGTTATATTCCGTGATCATATATTTCATACGGGGTTCGCGGTCAATACGGATTTGGTTCAGCAACCCCTTCCACAGCAGGCACATGTGAGAGAGGTCTGTGGCAGTATATCCATTCAATGCCTTGGTGAATTCCCTCCCCAGTATGATCCCATATGCATCAAGAATGTCTGCTACTTGAATATCAATGACTTGTTGTATCCTTGGGTCTATAGCAATTTGTATCGGGATCTGATTTATTTCTCCCACAATGTTGATCTTTGTTTTGTCCAACTAGGTCACTTTCTTTCTTGAAGGCGTGGGAGTGATTCCAAGAGCCTTACACACTGCCAAAGGCATAACATTGGAAGACGCCCCTGAATCAAGAAGGCAGTTATGCAAGTTCTTGCCAAATATCCATATGGTGGTAAGGAAAGTGGGAGTCTCCAACCTTCCTTGATAGATGCCCATAGGCGTATCCATGTGAGCCAGCTGACCCTTGTTCTTATCACCAATTTTATCCCTGGTCTTCCTAGATGGTTGATCCTTAGAACCTTCCTTAATGTTTTGATCTAGTTCTTGTTCTATATGCTTACCTACAGATTGATTTATGGGAACTTCCTTCCTTTTCCCGATATTATCTTGTTTTACCGGTCCTTGCCTCGGTTCTTCAAAGGTGACTCTTTTAGCTGATGTTTCATGTGTTGTGCTGGAGGATGAGGTCCCATTAAGGACCCTAAAGAAGGTGTGCCTTACGACAGGGACTCTGAGTAGCTCAAAGGAAGACAAACTGATTTTTACCCTTTTGAACTCTTCTGCCACGTATTCACCCATTTGCTCAATCTCAGAGCCAAAGGCTTGACCTATCGCAGAGCTGGGAGGTTGGACTTTAGTTTGGCTTGATTGGTTTTGGGGTTGGCCTTGGGGCTGATTCTGCAACTGATTTTGGGGCCCATTCTTATTAAGATATTGGGTGGGTATATGGGGAAGTCCAGGGTTGTTGGCATTAGGATCAGGCGGGGTGGCAAAATTGTTTGGTGGAGTAGAGGTTGTAAAGGGTCCACCTGCCTGCCTATTTCTAAGGAAGTAAGGAGTTGATCTTTGATGGAACATGTGGACCTCATCTACATAGGGTTCTTCTTCGTCAAGCGGACCATTGTCTATAGAATCAAAAAGTTGAGCTAAAGTTTGTTCGTTACTTACCTCTTGCACTTCTTCACCCCTAATGGGAAAAGGCTCAACTTCGGGCTCGTTGCGGTCACTTCGCGGAAACTGTGTTTGGTTGACTACGAGACAGGAGGAATCAAACAGCTCATATGGGATGATGTCCCTGTAGCCGGCACTGTCAACCGCATTTTGTACTTCTACTTGGAATATTTCAGTAGTTGTCTGGAATTTAGGGCAATCCAACTCGAAGCGCCTGCTGGTTTTATGAATCCGGCAACATCTAGACAAGGCTTCCTCGGCCAGGTATACCCCACTAGTTGTCTTTTCATTGTTGGATGATTGGTCAAAAGGAGTAGGGACACCTCTGTTATTGGGCCTTGTATTCCAGGTACGATTTTGCCTCTGAGAAGGTCTCCTTTCGGAACTTTGATTGGTATTTTTTCCTCTATCATAATTTTACCCAGAGAAGGTGCTTGCTTCTCGATTGTCCCTACTGTCCCTATTGTCTTGGTTATCTCGATTAAGATTGGCCTGGAGATTACGCTGGGAGGCCTGTAACTGATTATTCTGATTTTTTAGGTGCGTCATTTTTGTGGACATTTTCCTTATCATCTCTGTCAGTTCCACTAACTTGTCCTTTTCAGTAGTGTTGCCCGACTTCGGTGCTAGATTTTGGAGAAAGACGAGCGAAGCTGCCAGCTGGTTCTGATGTGCTGGAGGAAATTCTGACCCTGGTAGATACAATGGTGCCCGGGGCTGATGTGAATACACTTGTTGTTGTGGGGCAACCTGAGAGTAGTTGTGTTGTGGCTGAGGCTGCAAATAGGAAGGCACGGGAGGCGCATAATTCAGTGGCTACCCCGAATGTGGGACGACGGGCAACTGAGGTATCTGGTTCATAAGATAGGTCTGATGAGCGAATGCCTGATTGATCCCTTGAATCTACATCGGGTGTGCCACCGGTCCCAACGAGTGCAGCGGGTCGAAGATATTATGCCCCAAATATGCACTAGCAATAACAGCCTCTGTATAGGCCGCCACTAATGAGGCGGGCGGCGGATGCATCCTTTTTACCAAGGCCTATGTGAGATTGTCCAATGTCGCATAGTAAACTGGGAGAGTTGTGGCATCATTATGAAGGTACAAGTCCTGCAGCCTCATAAAGGCCCGATGAAAACGGTCATTGAAGGATCCAATGGGTTCGTTGACTTCCCTCCTGACGAACATAAACTGCCTATATAACTCCGAGGGACTAATCCAGATCTTATACTTTTGCAAAAAAGCATTCTTCATTAGGTTCCACGAGGTAACGGAACCCCTCAAAAAATTGATGTACCAATAGAAGGCTTATTCGCCCATCGAATGTGGAAAAAGGCAGCATGCAACATCCTCATGATCAACCTGCATTTCGGTAATTGTTGTCTTGAATATTTTGATATGTTCTTTAGCTGTTCTTTGTAGGTCACAAGGATTGAATTTTGAACAAAAGCCTTCCGAATTCTTGGGCATATCATGATAAGCGGCGAAATGTATCGGTAAAGGATTTTGTGCCAACCAAGCCATGGTGGGAGGCGGAGGTAGTATCTTCTATTGGAAAACAACAAGTTGGGTTTGTGCCCGCAATAGAATAGCAATCTGGTAATGCACCTAAGTTGCAGCTGATTGAACTGTACCCTGGGCCGGAAGGGCCGGGAGGGAAGCAATTCCCTAGCTGCCGGAGATGTGAGGTGGAAATGCAGTTTTGTATGGTCGGGTGGAAGACGAATGCAAGTTGAAGGAGGGTGAAGGTGAAATGGAAGTGGGTGGAATGGAGGAGGAAGAAGCAACGCTACTTCCCTTGGTTCATTTTTCCCTTGTAGGAGGCTGCAACTCTTGGAGTTCTCCCTTATTTGGTGTGTTGACCGCAAAACTCTTTGAAACCTCTTCGAGGAAAATGAACCGATTTGATCCAGCTTCACAAGGCCCTCCTTCTAGCGCCAATTTTGTTGATGGGTGTTTTGCACACTTTCTCAACACAGGCAGTACGCGAATGTACTACCTCTCTTGAAAGGAAATTTTCCACAGCAAGGTGCTGAAAATCTCCAAGGTCTCTCGGGTGTCAGGTCATGACTTGCATGGAACTCCTCAGTTATTTTTGATGTGATTTTGTTGGTAATGACAGGGCGGACTTACGTAGTTGGATGCGAGGTGGATCTTCAAATCCAAAGTTTTCGAGATGAAGATCGAGTTCACTTTGTTGTAGGTTCGGACAGCGGTCTAAAACTTTGGTATTTCTTTAATTTTGGCTTAACAATGTGCAATGAACCTTGGTATAATTCACTTATAAAGAAAAGGAAAAAAGAGCGGGGAGAATGGAGGGTTCCTAGACCTGCAACTGTGAAAAGTAATCATGGAGTTCCTATAATGGACAGCTTCCTGAAAACAATATTCCACTTAACCAGAAATCTCACAGTCTCATGAAATTTGTGATATCTTCTAAGGTCTGCAAATATTTCACCTTTCATTCACCGTTTGCATGCCTCAACAAAGATGAAAGTGAGGAGCAGCTTTAAATTTAAGCCCAGACTAACTTTACACAGCCATCTACCAGCAGCAAATAGAAAAAAGTTATGGACTAAGAAGGCATCTACACAGCAGGAATTTTCACAACTACAGAACAACATTTCTGAAATCTATCAAAGCAAGAATACATCTAACTATAACAGCAATACAAATCTAATTAAAGCATCTAAAAGTGGAGGTTGAATCAAGTAACATGTGAAGAACTCAAAAAATGCACCAAGTCAATGTATTTTCATTATAAATTTCTACAAGTCTTTATAACTCAACTCCCTTTGCAAATGAGAGGAGAGCCCTATTTATAGTGCCCAAAAAGTTAAATCAATGGCCAAGATTAATTTTTATTGTGTAGCCAAGATTCATTACAAAATAGGGTTTCACCAACCCTCAATATATTACAATTTAAAATTACATTTTGTCCCTTCCCTATTTCGTCCTCTAGTGACAGCACTGTAGCAATTTGTCTTTTGCTGATTGTTCTTTTATTGTAGCTACTCCTTGGGAAGCTCTTTATCGTCAACAGGGTTGTCCTCCTGCTTCTTCGATGTATATTCCATTAATTTCAGGACAACCAGCTGGAGTTTGTCTACCTCGATGATCTCATACCGTAGTATTTGGTAGCTCCACTCCTTCGCATTATATTCCAGCTTCTTCCAGTCCTCATCATATTTTGTGCCCTGATCTCTAAACAACTCTGATTGATCGAAGGCATGGGCTCTGAAAGTAGGGTTTTACCTTTTTCTAGATCCATTAGTAATGTGGGCATGTCATACTATGTCATCAGTCTGAGATAACGAGTGCATTATGCCCTGATTTCCCTTACCCATTCGATATCCGGATCCACTTTACTCATTATTTTCTCCAGCCTTTCCTTCCTGTTGCCAAAATCGCGTCTCCATACATCCATCAGCCAGTGATCATCCTTGTTGAATGCAAGCTCATTTTCCCATGTGGCCTTTGAAAATTGAAGGATAGCCTCGATCTTTTGAAATGTGGAGTCATATGTTGTTAAGAAGTCAGTGCAGAGCTTCCTCGTGCTTTCCAAGGATTGCTGCAGATCCAAGAACTTGTTGGTTGTTCGAACAGCCTGGCTAATTCTCATGTTTCCGACGTACAAGACTTGTCGGAACCAGCTCTCTGTAGTCTTTTCCAAGTTCTTTCTCCTTTCCATCTTATCAATCTGTTCTTTGGACAGCAGTTGGGGTAGAGCTGCGGACGTGGTAGGCAGATCATCAATCAAGGACCACTGCTAGATGTAATCCGTCAAGGCGGCCACCTATGCTTTGAGCTCATCTTTTGAAATCTTGTCCTGTTTTATCAGATGCACCACCGTAGCCACCGACTCCTCAAGGTGTCCTACCTTTTGTTCCCTGGTAGCAATTCCTAACTCAAGGGTGGAGATGTTGTAGCTCACACCAACCTGGCCCACCATACGCATTGCTATCTGCATGGCTCGAGACCCAGAAGCGTCCATTGTTATCTTGGATCTGATTTTAGGCTTCTTCTCTCCTAGTTGTGATCTGAGCTCGGGCTAAGATAGCCTCCAGCCTCGCTCTTGGGTCCTTCAACACGGGGGTCTTTCTTTCGAGCTGTTTCTCCAACCATTCAGGCATAGCAGCCTTCTCCTTAGGTGATTCATGATCGCCCTCGCCTTTCTCTGCTAAGACTTCCATTTCCTCACCCCCAGGGGCTCTCCCTTCTGTTTTAGTTGTATCTCCCTCTTCTTCATCAGAGTCCTGGATGAACACAAGGCGTTTAATAGGAGGCTTGCTAGACAATTATTGTCAGGGACTTTATTCTTTCTCTATTTCCACTCCCTTCTTTCCCTCAATTTGTTCAACCTCGTGCACATGTTCCTTGAGCTGCTCAAATTTGAGGCTCTTGACAGTTTGAGCCTCACCCTCAGGTATATCTTCTCCTGGACTATCTTCTTGTTGCTTTCATTCTTCTCCAAGAGGTGACCTTTCTACTTCCGCCTCAGTGCCTTTTGGCTGTCGGGCTAGTTCTTCTTCAAGATCATCATCGAAGGCCTGCACGATGACCTTTCCACCAGCATCCTCCTCCTCATCCCCGCTCTTTGAGGAACTAGTTCCTTCCTCTTCGTAGGCAACCCTGTCGATCGTCTGATGCTCATACTCCAGGTGCTCGTGATATTCATCGGCCTATTCCTCAAATGACTTTGAGGCTTCCCACTCTCGCTTCTCCCACTCCTTAGAGATTAACATGGTGGCTTCTATAGCTGGTGGCCCTGTTGGAGGCTGTGAATGTTTGGCAGTAGCAAGGATCTAAGCTAAGGCTGCTTGAAGAGTGGGATCCATGAGGATTTGGGAGAGCTCGGAAGGGATATTCCGCATATGCTTTGAGAAGGCCTCAAACAAGGTGGGAGGGGGCATTGGTGGCGCCACTGTAGGTAATGGGAGTGACGTGGTGGGTGACATGGCAATAGAGGAAGGAGGTGTAGTTATAGCAGAGGAAGAATCGATTACTATTGCAGGCTCAGTCGGAGGCGAAGGGGCAAGATGGACAGAGATGTCCACTGTTGGCGGGGATGCGGCGACAATGGCCAGGGAGGTAGATGATGGGGGAGCCAAAGCAGGGAGAGCCAAAACAGGTTTTATTTGATTAGTACCTTTTGCCTCTTCTTCTTGGATCAAGGGCTACTCTGAGGTGCCCCCCATTTGCTTAAGCCTCTTGGAAGGTGAGCCTCCTAGATTCTTCCTTGTATAAACCTTGGGGTTAAGAGACTGTTCTGTTTCTATCTCTTTCCTCTTCTTGGACCCAGTGACTGGAGGAGACTTGGATGTCTCACCCGTTGAAGTGGTGGCAGTGGCGTCCTTTGTAGCACTTGGCTCACTTTTGAGTCCCTCGTATGTCACGACCACCCCTCGTTGTTTTAATCGGGCCACCTATCCATCCACCCACTCTTTGGTAGGGGCCAAGATTGGCTTGGTTATGATATCGATGTCGTCGACCTCCTGTTCGTCCCAATCTATTGTTGGTATTAGCAAGTTGGCGACTACGGGCTACCTGGGGTCCATTATATGGTGCTTTCGTCCTCTTCGACTTGATCTAGTATGGGAAATGGCTGCACCTTCCTTACAAAATATTCAGTCATCCGCATATATTGCCTTGCCCGCACTTCCTTATCGTCCTGGCAATCCACCCAGAAGTCCTCAATGTGGTGCAGATGAGCGAACCCCGGTCCTAGTGCCTTCCTTATATGCCCATATGGGTCCATTCGCAAGCGAGTAGTGTGCATGTGAAAATGATAATCTTTCAATTCTTTCTTAGAGTTACCAGTGCACTGGGAAGTTTGTAATTTATACACACCCGGACCAAGGGTCAAGGGATAAGAGATCCCTACTACGTGTTTGCCGCTGAAAACTGCCTATATGTGTTGGAGCTGCCGAGAAAGCTCCAATAGGATGATCCGGTCATTGGGGTATCGAGACAACTTGTTTGGCCTTTCGGTGAATCCTTGGGTGCGGATGTATGTGAACTTTGGATATTGAATAAAGAGTAAGGCATACTATTTCAAGAATGCCTGAGCACTATGGGAAACCCTTCTCTCAAAATCCCCAGCAATCATTCTGATGATATGGCCAATGAAGGAGTCGTTTACCCTATAGTATTCCTTTTTGAAGTTTCGGTGTTGGAGCTGGGATATCTGTCATAGGCCTTCAGTCTTCGACCCTGCTCCTCATTGGGTGCCAAAAACAACCTGTTGTATTGCCTCTAGTCCGCCAAGGAATAGATGAGATATGAGGTCATGTAGAATTTGGAACTCTTCTTCCCATTAACGAACTGCTCACGAAAGCAGTCGCTTATTATACCTCCCCAGTAGAACGAGGAATTTGTGGTGACGTCCTCATTCCCACGAAGGATCTGTTCGATGAAGTACACCATCCACTCCTGAAAGAAGGCAGTCGTAGGGAGACCCATAACCCTGCTTAGCATTGTGACCAAGTCGTGGTAATCCTCATGGAAATCACTACAGAAGAGTTTGTGAGGAACGTTCGCAGCGCTGCCCCGTTTTTCTTTAAGCCAATGTTGATTTATTAACCTCTCGCAACCTGTCGGGTTTTCATTCCATGCTGCCTGGCATTCCTCGATGGTAGGTGTTTCCATTTCTTGAAAGGTGGGGATGTGGAAGGTCCTTGTGATTCCTTCAGCCGACATGTCGGCAAGAATGTTACCATCTCTGTCGATTATGGTCCTTGTGTCAGGTTGATATGACTGCTGACAAGCCATGACCAACTCAGGAGTTACGAGGGATGGAGGGAAACTTGCAGCTTTTGCAATTCCACTTTGTCTAATTAGCCTCGCATTCTTGATCGTCGGATTGACCCTGATCCTTTGTCTAAACTCGTTGATATTGGTATCGGTGATTTCCTTCCAATCTGTGGTAATCTTTGAGTGTAGAGGTTCACCCTGGAATTGGTACTTCATTTGATCCTTGTCTTCTTTTCCTCGAGGCATCTTTCCCAACTTCTTTCCTTTGTCCTTTTCCAGAGCTGCCCCCAAAGGTCCTATGCCTGATTCCATATATTCTGCAAGCAAAGGCATAGTCAGTGCAATTGATCATGAAAGTCTTCATGTTACTCGAAACCCCATGGATGAAATCAACTTTAAGTAATTTATTGTTCATAGAATGATACTTCCACTTCCTGATTTCATTACTCTTTTCATTGAGGGCTCTTGGACAATCCGGGCCCGAAGGCCCGGACTTCCTTGGCAGGAATGTTGCTTTGAAAGGGAAAATGGGGCTGAGCGACCCGGGAGATCTTTCCCGACCAAATTTTGATGGTTTGAAGGGATCGTAACAAAGAGGGCCTAATTTAAGCATGTGGGTTGAGATCAAATTTGAAAATTGAGGTCATTTGGATCGATTTAGGAGCATCCGGAGGTACAAGGTCGGAAGGCCGTCCAGAGTTAGCCATATGGACTGCCCGAGCAAAAACGAAGTTCCGGGAGCGGAACCTCGGGGTCCGGGACCCGGCAGGTCCAATGGCGGCCGACAGTTTTTTTAAGAATTTAAAGCGATCAGGCCAAAGGGGTCGATACGCCTTTGTGCTTTCGTCATTCGAGACGGCGACAGTCGGGCGGAAGTCCGGAAGGGGCGGCCTGGCAGACCGGACCCGACATCGTGGTTGGACGTCAGATTCGAATTTGAGTTATATGGCGACCGAGAAGGCAGAGCCCAGAGCTCGGACGGGCAGGCAAGAATTTTCCTTTTCGGAACATCAAAGGAGGGACAGAGTCCCAGAGGCCAGAGCCCGGATGGGGCGAGGATGTTCAGATTTCAATACAGAACTCTCAGCGGCGAGTGGAGGCCCGTGGCCCGTGAGGGGGAAAGATGTCACGCATTTGTTGTTGGGAACTGCAAACACCACGCAGAAGCTCGCGAACGGAACTCTACAGACCGTGACCCAGGGCCCCGGAGGGCGGTCAGCAATTTAAACCGCAGACGATGATTTGCTAGGCAGGCTCCGAGGACCAGATAGACAGGACCTTTTCCCCGTTAGAGAACGGCGGGACCGCAGCGGACGCCCGGACACGGAAGTCTGGAGGTGCAGGCCTGGGGAATAAGAATGCAATCCGACTTCGTTTAAGATTTTGAGTTTGCGCGTCGGATGGCAAACTCACAAGGGAAACCCGATGGTTCGGGGCCGAGAGACGGAGTAGCCATTTTGAAATTCACAGTTTCCGTATAAGTCCAAGCGGTGAAAGGGGAGTTCGGGCCTGGGAGGAGCGATTGCCCCTACGAAGAACAACCACGCATGGATGAAGCTCCGGGTTGATCACGAGGGTGCTAAGGAGGTTTTTTCGATTTTTGAGGATGTGGGTTTTGTGCGTTGTCATGTTTTATCCTTTTAATGCATTTTAGATCCAAGTTACTCATCACTTTAGGTTCAAAATCATGGAAAAAATGCTCGGGGAGGGAAAATGGTAAACCTACCTCGGGCACTCAATGCGGCAAGGTGCGAAATCCACTCACGATCGACAAGCACCGACAACGGGTGCGAGGGCGATGACTGACGAAGCCTAGGATCCTCTCTGGCAAGCACTTTGACCTCTCTCTGCAACACTAACAAGTGAGAATGACAGGTTTGGGCAAGATATTTATACCCCCACCGCCATTAATGGCCACATTAAATGCACGTACGGCAGACAATTAAGTTGGTGGATTTTGAATTCGCGGATGGCGGCAGGAGGTCTGGGGCCCAAGGGCCAGAAGGACGCGAGGCGGCAGCCGTCTACGAATATTCTACTCGGAAATCACTGACGGCAAGGGGGAAGTCAAGGCCCGGAGGGCGGAAGTCCGCCGCGAGTTTTCCATCAGGAACGGCGAAAACCATGCGGAAGTCCAAAGGTTCGGGCCCGGGAGGCTCGAAGGCAGCCAAAACTTTGCAAATTTCAACGGACGGAGATCGAGATGCCGGGACCCGGGGCCCGAGAAGATGGAAGCCATCTGTCGTTCAAGACGGCAGACACGAAGGGGAAACCTGGCAAGGTAAACCCGAAGGGGCGAGCCCAGCAAGGCCCGAGGCCACTGGCAGAGGCAAACTGTCAGAGAGACCCCAGAAGGCACCAGAACTTGACAAAAATGGAAGGGAGAAGTATGGTCAACTCATGATGAGACTTTGGAGGTGTGTTGACCACCTAGGACACCAAAATGGGGCACGCAAAACAAGGCAGCGACAAAAACGAGCTGGCAGGTCAAAAGAAAAAGAAGGTCCTCGTTCCGAACGGAGCACATGTGTTGAGGGCACAACAAGTACAAATTACATATTGTACAATGATGTCCCATATAATACCAAAGCATTTGCAATACAAATTTATTCTAAAAGAAGCGGTTTTCCAAATAGACTAAGGTAACAAAATCCTTGAAGAGGTCTCACTAGGAAATATACCATGTTTTTCGTTTGATAATTGAAACTATGGGACTTCATAAATACCCTATTGTAGTTAATGATCTCTTGATGTCAATGGAATTATCTTAAATTTGGCAAGATTCACAACATATGATGGATAAAGATTGGTTGTCACCCACTTAAAAGCAATTTCCTATTTGATTTATATTCCATAACATCATCAAATCTAAGGATGAGTTTCTTAAGAATGTTGATCATAGAGTAATACACTCAAGGGTGCAACAAGAAACTTAGTTGCAAGGAATTGCTACCATAAGCTCAAGCAAAGTAATTGTAAATATTCAAATGGTAGCCTACATTTTCTTCATCCAATGAGAAAAGGCTAAAGTGTTGCATGTCCTTGGAAGCACATCCAAAGCTTCAAATAGTATTAGCCACTCAAATCATAATGCATATAGTATTGCAAACTCAAATTAAATATCCACGAAGAGTCTACATTATGTATCTTGTCTAGTACAATAACATTTTTTATCAATGTACAAGCACCTCATTTTATTTTGCCCCATTTAATATTGTAACCCCTAGCCTATACACCAATAAAACCAAAAATTATATAGCTAGAGCAATAATCAATCTCCTATTGAATCATTATAATCACCTCTAAGGTGATTCTCACATTGGATATAAATCTTGCTTCTAGCACCTTTGACTCTATAACCTCACCTCTTGAAAACCCACACATATCCTACTCAAGGAGAAAAGAAACTCTCAATGCCCTTCAAGGATAAACTCTTTGTACTTTGTAACCCCAATGCAACAAATTAAACTCTTCCCAACCCAGCCACATGCAATCAATGTGTCTTTTAATTGCTTGAAGATGGATTTCAATCTTATCTAAATCTCCAATCCATTCCCTCATATTTTGGGAAGTGAAACCATTGCTTGTTGAATACTCGCTTAACAAGTTACATATATCTTCCTCTTATCACTAAAGTTGCAAGAGCAAATACTTAACTTACAATAACTACAAGTATAATTCACAAAGAAAAATCTAAGTAATTAATAATAGTCCTACATATAGATGAAATAAATGTAATTGGATACAAGGACCCCAAAATTTGAATCAAACCTCTAATGGCAAAACCCAAGTCTATTTATGAAGTCAAAAACATTAAATGTGTAAACATGATAAACAAAGCTAAGCCAAAAAAAAAAAAGTAATACCTGAAATCATTGAGAAAGTAGCGATGGAAATGGATCAAAATAATTGCTGACCCCAATCTCTACAAATATACTACTATCAAAAGGTATGAATGAGAATAACTGAAACTTGTAGAATAATATGGCCCAAATAGATAAGATTGTACTAGACTTGGAGACTAGTCTAGGTCAAAGTCCGAGCAAATCAACAAGGGTGAACTAGGCATTATGGTGTATCATATGGAGTAGAAGAAATGTTACGAGGGTTCTATCGAATGCTATTGAATTTAAACAAGTTAGATGATAAATTAGAAACTATGCTACTCTAGTTAGCAACATGTGCTAACAAATAAAAGCTACTAAACCAAATATTGAGTGTAAAAGCCAATAGCATCAAACAAGGACTTAATAAAGCAAAGATAAGTAATGATTGAGGGGTAAATGCCTTTATTCATTCTATTCACGAAGTATTAAACGAAGACCCACAATGAATCTATACCCAAGTTGTCTAAAACCTCAAACAAGGCTCAACCTTACTCATACTAAATGAACTACTAAAACACTTCTTGAGCCTTCAAACCCCAAAGGTTAGATTAATGTCCCGGTTGGAGATTAAGAAAAAGGCTTGTGAATGCAATCATTTCTCAAAAACATGTAATTGTATGCATACAACTTGGAGATGCGGGATTGTTTAGAGAACACATGGTGGACCATATCTTAAGAGACAATGCTACAAGGATGTTTATCATGAAAATGAAGCAAAATGAAAAGTTTATTCAAAAGTTAAATAATTGAATTCCTATAGTCATGTCCGAGCTGACTAATATTATCATACTTGTAATTTACATAAAGATAGTTAACTCTACCAAACATACCTACATGCAAATAGAAATTATTTCAAATTTTGATAAACTTAGAAGTCGGGTACTGAAGAAAAACTTCAAAGTTTTGTAGCTCCATAATAGGGAGCACTTGTTTAATCTGCAAATTATTGGTGGGTAGCTTTCATTTTATGCAATGTCTGAATTAGATATTAGGATTCAGACCTCTACCACTAATGTAGTGGTATAATCAATGTTTGCAAATTGACTTTTTAACGCCACATTATATGAAAATATTTTAATAATAGTCCTACATATAGATGAAATAAATGTAATTGGATACAAGGACCCCAAAATTTGAATCAAACCTCTAATGGCAGAACCCAAGTCTATTTATGAAGTCAAAAACATTAAATGTGTAAACATGATAAACAAAGCTATGCCAAAAAAAAAAGGGTAATACATGAAATCATTGAGAAAGTAGTGATGGAAATGGATCAAAATAATTGCTGACCCCAATCTCTACAAATATACTACTATCAAAAGGTATGAATGAGAATAATTGAAACTTGTAGAATAATATGGCCCAAATAGATAAGATTGTACTAGACTTGGAGACTAGTCTAGGTCAAGGTCCGAGCAAATCAACAAGGGTGAACTAGGCATTATGGTGTATCATATGGAGTAGAAGAAATGTTACGAGGGTTATATCCAATGCTATTGAATTTAAACAAGTTAGATGATAAATTAGAAACTATGCTACTCTAGTTAGCAACATGTGCTAACAAATAAAAGCTACTAAACCAAATATTGAATGTGTAAACGCCAATAGCATCAAACAAGGACTTAATAAAGCAGAGATAAGTAATGATTGAGGGGTAAATGCCTTTATTCATACTATTCACCAAGTATTACAAGAAGACCCACAATGAATCTATACCCAAGTTGTCTAAAACCTCAAACAAGGCTCAACCTTACTCATACTAAATGCACTACTAAAACACTTCTTGAGCCTTCAAGCCCCAAAAGGTTAGATTAATGTCCCGGTTGGAGATTAAGCAAAAGGCTTGTGAATGCAATCATTTCTCAAAAACATGTAATTGTATGCATACAACTTGGAGATGCGGGATCGTTTAGAGAACACATGGTGGACCATATCTTAAGAGACGATGCTACAAGGATGTTTTATCATGAAAATGAAGCAAAATGAAAAGTTTATTCAAAAGTTGAATAATTGAATTCCTATAGTCATGTCCGAGCTGACTAATATTATCGTTACTTGTAATTTACATAAAGATAGTTAACTCTACCAAACATACCTACATGCGAATAGAAGTTATTATTTCAAATTTTGATAAACTTAGGAGTCAGGTACTGAAGCAAATTATTGGTGGGTAGCTTTCATTTTATGCAATGTCTGAATTAGATATTAGGATTCAGACCTCTACCACTAATGTAGTGTGGTATAATCAATGTTTGCAAATTGACTTTTTGAAACGCCACGTTATATGAAAATATTTTTTGAACTTAAGTTCGATGACACATTTTTCTTTGGAATTGCTTGAGGTTTCAGCATTTGGCCATCTGATATATGTAGATGGTCATTGAATTACTTGTTAATTATTATAATCAATATTATTTGATCCTCTATTGCTTAAGATTGTTGTTAAATGATTCGCTTATTATTAAGATAGGATTATATTCAGTTTGAATTTCTGTCGCTTTGAGCAATTCATTGTCCTCAATCCATATTGTAGATGTCTTCACATTCTGGAAATTAATGTTAAGATGTTATTTCCAATTCTTGTAGATTTAGGCAATCACGTTGATAGCTCATACCAAGCCCAATAATGGGAGGTTTTAAACTCCCTTATTGTTAAAAACAGCATCTATTATGTCCAAAGTTCATATGAATCTCAGAATTGGAAATAAATGGAGTCCCAAATTGTCGATGAAAGATTACAGCCAAGAATTTAGGCTCAAGGTTCCCCCACTCAGCGGCAGGCTCTACAACTTTTGAGCCGCTTCCATAAAACCAAAAAAAAACTGCGTGGCTAGCACATTATCCTTGTACTTCATTAATCAATTGTTAATCATTATAATGTCTGAATATTTCATTCTGGTTTTGTGTTCAACAATTCATCTTCACATTCAGTTCTCTTCCAAAACTCCAAGCCATAAATCCACATTTTTAATATTTCCACTTTTAAAAAGTGTTATTTTACAGAAAATTGTGGATAAGGGATATTACATGATGAACAATCATTATAAAGCTTATGCTGTCAATCCTGCTCATCGCTCTTCACATACATTACTACCAATTTACAACACACTCGTTCAATCAACTCTTTTATTTTCCCATTTCAAATATCAGATCATATCTATCCAACATTAACATTCTTCTATCCCTTGCAAAAACCAAAAACAGAATATAGCACTTTCCTTCCTAAATTAAAAAATGTGAGCGAAAGTTTCCAGTACAAAATCCAAGTTTCTAAGAATACCCTTATTACAAAGTTTATCCTTCATTCATCTCTAAATTCCTCTGTTTTTTACAATGAAAAATGCCAATATGGCAAGAAAAATACTTATAAGTAGGAAAAGAAGATTTCCATCTGCGCAGAAAGTATAAATAATTAATTCGTATTACTATCAAAACCAGGACTTGCTTTATAAGAGGAATCAGCCCATACAAGGAAAATAGTCTAAAAAATTGAAAAAAAATACAACCTTTTTGTTTCTGTTCTTGTATTCTAGTCACCCGTGCACTTGAATCCCCCGAGGCAGAAAGCAACATTCTAACATTCATTCCATCTAAGAATAGTTAATTGGACTCCAATGGATATACTATTTGGTGTAAGAATATCAGTTGGACACCAATACGTACAATTGAAAACAAGCTTTTCTAAGAAATTATAATAATAAATAGACCGGAAAAAAAATAATATAAGCTTTTAATGTCTTCTTGATTCATACTTTGCAATGCCATATCAAGCTCATATTAATTCGTTGGAAAAGACAAAATGAGAAATAATCAACTTGTATATGAAAGCTGTGCCTCTTGAACATACCTTGAATCTTGTGAAAAATCAAGCGAAGTAACAAAGACTATATGGGCTCCTTTAACTCTCTGATATATACGCATATTGCTCACTTGAATTAAAGAGATGTCACCCTCACAAGTCCCACTGTGCATTCAAAAACCAATTGGAGTGAACACCTGATTAAAATCCCAACCATAGACCAAAATACAATACAAATACATATACACCATTTTTGTCATGCATCTTGGCAAGTAAATTATTTTCATCTGTGCCTACTACAAAATGTTCAAAATGTCCGCAACTTAAATCAATTAAAGGATTAAACAAATAATCTATTCTTAATATCAGAACGCTGTTATTATTTTTGCATTTCCCACCTTTTGTTGGACAGAATCAACCTCAACATGCAGAAATGCACTACATGCATACTGACTGCAGCAGCCTGGCAGAGGCAAACAAAAGCATCCCAATAACCAAAAAAAATATTACACAACAGAAATATCCCTCACCGTATCAAAAGTTCATTAGAAATGACATGTGAATATGATATGAGATGTATATGCTTAAAAACTAGCATTAACATCCAAAAGAAGTTATAGATAGAGACATGCTAAGGCTACTTCTACATGAAGCTTAATCCAAAGGACAACTAGGGACAAAATAAGGCATAATCCCCTCCTAGAACCACAAAATAGTGTATAACCAATCACATCAATAAATCTGGTCCCCATGATGGATGGAAGTATGGATGACCATGCATGACATCAAGTCTGCAAACTTGTGAAAGAATTACAATTCGGTCTCTACTCATGCTTCAAGGAAGAAACATATTAAGGGGGTGGAATGTTATGATAGAAGAAGCTGGAAAATTATAAACTTATGGCCATAGTATAATGGCATACATGTGGTTATGGAGAAGTAGACTTGTATCAACATAACTCATGTTTAGATAGGACTGGGCCAATGAATATATTTTGAAGTGGGTCAAAGTCTAATATTACTACAGACATTGATGAGATTGTAGAGAAGGAAAAAGAGGAGTCTTCACATTGTCACAAAGCATCGGAGCTGGGCACAGATTAGGAAGGTGGCAAGGTAAAGGTGGATAGGCCTTTGGAGCAGCACTTTGGCTAGACCAACGTGGGTGGAGTGGATAGTCACCCATTGGAAGTCATGCTAAACCCAGTGCTGTTAAATAAGGAAGCAGAACCATTTTTTACTTGGGCTGTGGTAGGGTAGTGTGCTGATATGTGGTTGACAAAAGGAGGAGATTCAGGACTGGATAATGCAGGAATGGAAGGTGGAGGCAAATATGTTTCCCCAACCTAAAGGTCATTTTGCAGTTTTACTCCCTTCAGTGGATTTGAAACTTCAAATTTTAGCAAAACAGATGACTGTATGCTCTCTTAGAAATTAAGTTTTCCACATGGAAGGCTAGGTCTCTAGCTCGCCTCAATTTTCATCAATCGAAAATATTTGGATTAGATTGTATGGGCTTCCTTTGGGATTGTGGAATGAGTCCTATTTAAAGCAAATGGCAGTGGGAGTTTACAAGGAAATATATATTTTCACTCTAGATAAATCCAAAATTGTTTTTGCAAGGATCAAGGTGGGAAAAGACTTGGATTTGCCTCTTCCAAAGAACATTTGTAATAAAATGAGTAACACCCTTTTCTGCAAGAGTTAGATTATAAAGAGGTGTCATTTGGATGCTTCAAATGTCATGAGGTAGGTCAAATTGCTAAGTTCTGTGATGGATGGAATAAATATGCTATGTGCAAGAACGATACAGTATGAAAGATCAAGGAAGTTTTGGAGCTTTGTGAAAAAAAATTTGGGCAAGGAAACATTTCTGGTTTTTTTGAGGCTCTCTCCTCTGAGTTGGAAATCCTTTGTGGACTCCCATAGAAAAGAAAACTTGTAATGTCCCCATTTTAGTCATACGCTCTTCTGTGTCTGATAGCCTATTTCTGAAAGCCCGTAGGCTAGTTAGAAGCTGAAATTAGGGTTTCCACTTTTGGAGGAGGTTTTCACATCTTGCATGTGAGTTTCTAACGCATGTCTGGTGGAGCTTTCTGGGTTTTTGGAGAGCTTCATGATGAGGTCACATGCATGACAGGATATTGACTTTCATTCTCGGCTGCTTTTGGAGGCTTGCATGTTGAAGTTTTTCAGTTTGGATTCTAGATTCCTTATAGGTTTTCAAAGAGCTTTGCGATGGTGTGACAAGCAACTGAATCAAAGAACTTTTCCGGACTTACTATTTTTAGTAAGTTACGATGGCTACTCAAAATGTGGAGAAGATGAGTTTGGAACAACTTACTATTTTTAGCAATATGCTATTTTTAGTAAGTTCTATTTTTGGCAGTGCTATTTTTAGCAGCAGTTCAACAGTTTGGAGCGGTGGTTATTTCAAGCAAGTCAGATTGGGCAATTGGTCTTTCCAACATTCTTGGAGCTATTTTTGGCAAGTTGGAGTTGTGTTGGGCGTCCTTTGGTGGAGGTAAAATATTTAAATATTCTTGGCTAAGGTTTGGAGGATGATTTATTGATAAAGTCATATTTTAATGCTTTTTATTCTGGACACCTAGCCTTGAGATGATAATATTTTATAAAGTGAGATAATATTAAGGCTATTTGGGACGCCACTTGGAGAGATAAGTGATTTTATAATGTTTATTAATTAAACATTTTGGAGGCCTTATTTGATGAATTGATATTTAAGTGAAATTATCTCCTAGGCAAAGTGGACGACTTCATAAGGGGAAAAAATATTATAATGTTTATTTATATCTTGGTGGATGCCTAGGAGAAGAAATAAGTTTTTATTAAAATATTTCACTTTAGCCCTTGGACGCCTAGCCTGGAGGAGATAATAATATTTTATAAGGTATTTTTGCACTTGAAGTGGGATGCCAAAAGCCAATGTTTTATTTGCATTTTTGATAAAGTGACTCATTTATGTAAGGACACCTAAGACAAAGAGACTAATGAAATTAAAAAGAAATGCAAATACAAATTGGGCGCCCAAATGAGAGGGAAATGAAATTGAATTTGGAGACAAAAGGCTATAAATAAGAGTGTTGGGCTCTTTGTTTATCATCCATTGCTTATCATAACAAAATGCTGCTGAAATTATTTCAGAACCCTTGCTAAGGGGAATGCATACCTCCTAGCGTATATCAATTTCGTACTTGAGAGATAGTACCTAGCTAGTTTGAAACTGCTTCTTCATTCAGAGGTTGCAGATAGAGCTTCACAGAGATGGCTTCATTTGATATTTGCTGATTTTGGAGAGTTTTTATCAGTTTTGGTGATGTTGGTGTGGTGCTTGGCTGAAGCACATTTTCGATCATAGCTCCTTGCTCAATTTTTTGTTGGTTCTAGGTATTGGCCCATTGTTCAAGTCTATCTTGGGTGCCCCTTCTAGCTAAAGTTTCACATTTTAATATGCAGATTTGGATTTTATATTGCAGAAGGTGCCCTTCTTGAGGCCATACCACTTCATCTTGCCTAGCAAATGTTTAGATAATTCATAGATTTGTTGTTGCAGCTATTTCTTGGTTTGTACTTGGTCGCCCTTCTCATATGCTTCATTTGCACTTGGTTTGACATCATTCGGAGAAGTATTGGCGAAGTTATGAGCATAAAGGTGAAATATGTACTTGCTGGTTTGAGTTTTCAGTTTGCTGCAATTTTATATCAGACCTGTTATTTCAGTCATTTTGGCCATATTTCATATGTTGGATATCAAGTACTTGTTAGGAGATTATGCTCTAACCATTTGGTGTTCATAGAACATCTATATCTCACTACTTTTGCAAATTATACCTCATATTGTAACACTAAATCAGTAGTACTGATCAGCTCTTTATATTTCTACAACTTACATTTTGTATTCCCACTTTTGGTGAAAGAGGCTGGCCACACCGCCTATTTTACTTATTTGCAAAATCATATTCCCACGATTGTGAAAGAGATTGGTCTTTGCTCAGTCTTCATTGTACTGCATTTAGATCCTCAGCACCATATGGTAGCGCCTTACCCACCTCGGGTTTGGAGAGCACATTCTTGGTGTTGAGTTTTCTTTAGCATTGCATTACTTTCAATTGCTTCTAACGACCCTCAATGCCATATGACAACACCGTTCTCATCCTGAGTTTGAGTGTGCATTCTTGGCGTAGAGTTACTTTCCAGCAAAGTTTGGTTTTGAGCTAACCTTAACGAGTGACTGTTGTTATTGGCTTGATCATTGCAAAAAAACAAAAAAAAAATTGGTTGGCTCATTACAAAACTTGATTAATTCAAAGAGGGCCTCAGAGCCTTAAAAGGAAAGGGAATGTATGCAGCCTCAAGTTAAACCGGTTGATAATTTTCTAAGTCAAGAAGAAAGTGATGGCATCCTTCAAAAGGATTATCAGAATAGATTAAGCCCAGTGGGTCAATAGGAGGCTTAGCAGCAACTCAAATAGGTAAGGCTTCAAGTCCCCAAGTGGAAAAGACGAAAAGAGGTAGGAAATCAGAAGCTACTGTATTAAAGGAAAAGTTGAAGGAAGAGATTAGAGTTGGATCTCAATCAACCCTAGAATATTTTCTCTCTTTGATGCTGAGGAGGTTGTGAGGGCCTCCACTTGAAAGATGAAGGTCCTCTCACGGAATGTTGACGGCAGCAATGCCCTTAATAAAAGAAGGTAGTTTAGGAAATTAATCCTAGACAAGGATTCGGATATTATTCTCATTCAAGAGACTAAATGTTTGAAGGATTATTTTTTAAGTTTATCAAGGAAGTATTGAAGTAAATGGAAAGCGAGGCGATTGATGCTAGAGGTCTAGGGGTAGGGGTATTATGGAACCCAAGCAGATCAGCAGTTAATTTGGTCACAAAATTGGATTTGTTGGTCATTCCATAGCTATTTGGAAAATATGTTTGGGTCTTTTTTTGTGTTTATGGGCCAAATGTAGTGATGAGGAAGTTTATACCATGAAAGTCAAGTAGTGAATCTCTTCTATTGGTGATCAACCGGCTTTTCTAGGAGGAGATTTTAATGCAATCCTATCCTCAAAAGATAAGTTTGGAGATATGAAGCATGTCTCTAAATCCTCAAAGGACTTTAATGATCTAGTTCAAGAATCCAATCTATTTGATCTTAAACCCAATGTTACAAGACTTGAATAGACTCGCCAAGGCTCAACGAATGACCCTGACCAAGTCCTCAGGACTTGAGACTCAAGTACCCGACGAGTGACATTGACCAAGTCCTAGGGACTTGAGACTCAAGTATCAGACGAGTTTTCCAAACTTGTCAGACCTTATGAGTCCAACAAGCTACACTTGGCCATGGTTGGTGAAAGAAAAACTGACATTTCAATTACTTTTAAAAAAAAACCGTTCCATGCTTGTTTGGTTTATGACATGCCCATCTAGGATCTACAAAAAAATATGGAACTACATATCCCCTATTGTAAATCTCTGCATCTTCGCAATCAAAGCCACAATCAAGGATTATCATGTTTCATACATTGGACAACTTGTTTAGTATACAAGACTGCAATAGACAAAGTTGGCATGCTACAATCATTATACTGCTGAGTACAAGTTAAGTCAATAGTTGGCAGGAAATGACATTTTCATAATGCAAAAATATATCAATCATGCCCTACATAGATAACTCATAGAACAATCCCATCTATTAGTATCCCATCTAAGGTCAAATTGGAACATAAAATCTTTTTACTTAACCATTCCTCTTTGTTAATGAGTTTGACAACAAAACAAGAAGTCTTGAAGGCTTCAAGGGAACTTTAATAAAAAAATCCCTTACTCGAATATACACACAAATCAGGCATGTCTTTATTAACTCATGCTCATATGTATATATAAAGAACATCATTGTTCCTATTCAATCACCCATGCTCACAAAGGTTTTGTAATGTCTATGATGAATGCTTTATCAATGTTATCATATTAATATTTAACATTTTCTTATATTTTAAAAATTTCCTTATTTTTTCAATATTTATCCCTTGTCCCCTAGAAATTGGCCAAAAAAAGTCCCCATAATGTAAACATGTCCCCCATCCCTTGCCATCCACATCCGGAAAACTTGGGGGAGCATATAGAAAAAGTTTTAAAAAAGAGAAGATAATAAAAAAACATAAAGCATTAAAACAAAAACACTTAAAATCATCTCTTACACTCTAAAAAACACATTCATTTTGTTTTCAAATCTTAGGCATGGACCTATATCCCATTAGTCTAGAGGATGTTGATCAATAGTCAAATTGGTTGTTATGCCCTTAATATTAGAGTACATCAGGTTACGAATAGTCGGCTTGTGGCTATCTTAACTCCCAATTAAGTCATACTATCATTATTATATTGTTATTTAGTTAATGAGATTGGCCTAGGGCTTATATAGGGTTATCTAAGTCAGATTGGGTGATATCCTAGGCATAAATAAGGTATATATAGGAGGTTGTGAGTCTTATTTCATCAGTAGATTGCAAATTGTGTACTCATTGGAGATATTTGGAGGTTTTCCCCCTCGAAGTGGCTTGTTATTCTCAGTTATTATCAATTATTTGCAAGCAATAGTAATGGCATGACAAGTTGAGAAGTTTTTGGCTAGTAGGCAAAAAGGGATTGTCAATGTCAGCGAAAGATCTACACATTCATTACCACAACCTACTAGATTGACTCAACAAATTGAGCAAAAGAGAGAAAAATGGTTATGTTTCAATTGTGATAGCAAATCTAGTTGAGGACATAAATGCAGTGAAAAGAAATTGTTCTATACTGAAGGTCCAAGTGAGGAAGAAACCAATATTAGAGGGTGATAAGGAGTTAGATGACGAATCACAAGATCCCCAACCAATCATTTCTTGTCATGCACAAAGGTTTTAGTGCCCCCAAAAATCTCAAGGTAATGGGTTTCTTAAAGAAGCAGAAAGTAACAATGTTGACTGAATCGAATAGTACTCATAATTTCATCAACAAAAAGTTGGCTACTCGTCTAAATTGTTTTATATATCCAGCTCCAGAATTTCAGGTCTTGATTGTAGATGGTGGTATTGTTAGTTGTTCTGGAAAGTGCCATAGCATTAAATTATCCATGGGAAGATTATCATCTTGATAGCCCAATCTATGATATCTCCATGGGTGCAGCAGATATTGTTTTGGGAGTACAATGGCTTACTACTTTGGGAACAATTGAGATGAAATTTCAAGAATTATTCATGAGATTTCAATCAGAAGGAAAGGCAGTACAGCTAAGAGGGCTTAAGGCAATGGTAAGCTCTCATCAAATGCAAAGGTTGCTTAAGAAAGGAGTTGATGGATTTGTAGCTCAGTTATGTTCATTAGAAGTCTCTCAATCTAATACTCCCACCCATCCAAATTTACAAGCAATAATTGATCATCACTCAGTGGTTTTTGGAGATATGCCTAGAGGACTTCCTCCTAAGAGGGATCATGATCATGCCATACAACTAGTTCCAAGAGGCCAACCACCCAACATCAAGCCTTACAAGTACCCACATCTACAGAAAGGTGAGATAACAAAGATTGTTGAGGAGATGTTAGAGGCAGGAATTATTAGGCATAGCCAAAGTGCTTACTCCTCACCCGTGGTGATTGTGTGGAAGAAGGATGAAACTTGGTCCATGTGCCTGAACTATAGAGTGATCAACATGTACACCATCAAAGATAAGATTCCTATTCCAATCATTGATGATATGCTAGACGAATTGAATGGAACTATGTATTTTACAAAGTTAAATCTTAGATCAGGTTATCACCAAATTCAAATTAAGGAAGAAGATATTTGTAAGACAACATTTAGGACTCATGAGGGTCATGATGAGTTTTTGGTGATGTCATTTGGTCTTACCAATGCACCATCTACATTTCAAAGTTTGATGAATTCCATCTTTAAGAAATTCTTGAGGAAATTTGTATTAGTGTTCTTTGATGATATATTGATTTATAGCAAGACATGGGAAGAACACTTGCAACATGTCGATCAAGTATTACAAGTTCTTCAAGATCATAAACTCTATGCTAAGCCATCCAAGTGCGCTTTTGGTCTCAATGAGGTGGAGTACTTGGGACACAGTTTCACATGGAGTTAAGGTGCATCCTAACAAAATTAAGGCTCCCATGGAATGGCCTATTCCCAAAACCATTAAGAAATTGAGGGGTTTCTTGGGATTGACTGGATACTATAGAAGATTTGTGAAGAATTATGGCCGTATAACAACACCCCTCACAACTTTATTGAAGAAGGATTATTTTCACTAGAATGAATCTGCTAATGGAACATTTCAAATATTGAAGTAGGCTATGTGTAAAGCTCCAGTGCCTACCACTCCCGATTTCACCAAGGATTTTATTGTGGAATGTGATGCTTCAGGAAATGGTATAGGCGTAGTTCTCATGCAAGAGGGTCGGCCCATTGCTTTTGAGAGTCATCAATTAAAGGGTAAGAATCAACTCAAACCTATTTATGAGAAGGAAATGCTAGCTATTCTTAATGTAGTAAACTAAGTTGTCGGTTTGGGTGCGAGCTTAGATATGGGTACAGGTACGGTGGTATGACAATTTTTTTCCTTGGGTACAAGTACATGATTGCCAATAAATAGAATATTTAAATACCTCATATAATCATATTCATGATTTGCAAAAAACTAAATTCTCAAGTCTCAAAATGTCATTACACAATGAAAATTCAAATTACAATCAATATTTAGTAGTCTTCATCAAAAGCATCAAAGTCATGGTCAACACTTGGTTCAATTTCATTTGAACCACAATCAATTGGATTGCCACTCCCACTAGGTGCGTCAAGTGCAATAGTTGCCTCATCTATAGAAGTTAAGCCAAGGTGTGCAACTAAAGCATCTAAATCAGCACACTCAGGGGCTAGATCCCAATTCTTTGTCATACCCTCATTGTATTCAAGTTTCTTATGTGACAAGAGACAAAGGTTCGAGTGTATATATAGACCAAATCCTCTACCTTTTTTGCACCCAAAAGGTTGTGCTTGATCGAGTGAATGAAGGAGTATGTACTCCAATTCCACTCAGCTAAAGAAGAACTTGCAACCTGTTGAGTTTGCATACAACATTTAGTATTTAAATTTACTTGCCGATAATATATAGCATAATAGCATCAAATGTAAAACAAAAAAATAAATAAATAAAAAGATACATACTTGGGAGAGTATTTTAATTGCAAGAGGCTGCAAGTAATTGGAGCCTTGACCATGTAGATACCACCACTCATCAATATTTTTCCTATATTTGTCTAGAAGAGCAGAAACATCATGATGTTTTGAAGATATGAATTGGCCAGACTCACTCAAGACAATACTTTGGATATCTTCATCTGAAAATATCTTTCTAAATGCTGCCTTATAGCCAACAGCAACCTCCCCATCCCTATATGGTGGCACCCTCCACGGCAATGAAAAAACCTCTTTGCTATATTACTTTGGTGACAAAGAAAATGCTAAGAGATGTAAAGGGGTGGTCATCTTGTTCCAACAGTCAACAATAATCTTTTGCACAGTTTTGAAAAAATGTTTTTGTTGGGTCATGTTCCTTGTCATCTATTATTGATCTTATTTTCTCAACCATGGAATCCATGCCATCATAAATTTCACACAAACATGGGCGATCAAGCATACCTAATCATGCTCATGATGGGCTTGGTGAAATTCAAAACATATTCCACACGAGCCCACCACTCATCATCTAAGATCAATGCTTTCACTTTTTGGGCTCTTTTTGTGATTGATTGCCTCCATACACTCCATAGGCTATTGATGACCATAGAACTCAAGGCCTCTCTCACCTTCACAAGCCATCTTAAGACGATTGTATGAGATGCAAATCGAGTTTCGGCAACCTAACATGGTATAAAAAATGCATGTCACAAATCAACAATGAAAAAAAAATTATATTAAAAATTCAAATTTAAATTACCTTCAACAACTCCAACTTGCAGAAGGTCCTGAAGGTGCCTTGTGGCATAAGATGATTAGTCGCAAACATTTGGATCTCCTCGCCCTCCGCATAGATTTGTTTGACCCACTCAATTTGTCTGCCAATCTTTTGCAATCAAATTGAGTGAGTGGACTGCACATGGTGTCCAAAAAATGTGACTATATGTACCCTACACTATAGACGCAGCTGCCCTACAACTTTTAGCATTGTTTGTTATAACTTGGACAACATTTTTCAGACCCCTCACAATCGACTACCTTCAAAAACATCATCCCTTTAGGGACACTACTATAACATTAATCAATGGTCTATTTTTCCAATCTTCCCATCCATCAGAAATGGACACACCTGTTTTGAACCATGTATCCTTGATTACTCTCAATGATGCCTTGACTAAAGCTTTCTCCTTCGCCAATAAGGTGGTTCGCACCTTTTCATACCCAGGACTAACATAATCAGAAGTTGTATTGGAAATGATCATCACCATTTCCCACCAATAAGGTGATCCAACAAGGTTGAAAGGAAGCCCATTGCCATAAATGCAACGGGCAATGCTCTGATCTAAAATCTCCCTTGCTTCATTTTGAAGGCATTCTCCAATGGGCCTCTTTTTTCATGTAACCAAAATATTATCTCCTTCAGAAGATGGTGGCATTTGCATGAAAGGATGTGGGCCAGCCAGTCGTGATAAACCACTAGGTCTTTGCAAGCTTCTCTTGGAAAGACAATGAGCCATAGCCTTTGATTTATAAAATGACATGTTAGGCTCCTCTTGTTCTTTAATATAAGCCAATATTTGGTGTTTTGCCAACCCTTTTTTATTTGGCCTGAGGCAAACCCATTCCTTGTAAAGGAATAGCGCATAAATGAGCTTTCACTCGAAATTACGAGCTCTTATACTGAATTCCACATTGGCTACAACACCAAACATAACTCCCACCAACAGGAATTTGTTTAATCATTGTCATATGTCGCCAAAGAGGTGACAATGCATCATATTTCAATTTACTCTTTGCATCTGGACCAACTAAATTAGAACTACCGGCCATTTTGTATGAACCTAAAATAAATAAATAAACATAACAAATTAACAACACAACTAATCTTTTTAGAAAAAATTAGCATTATAACCCCTTATCATGCATTAAAATTCTTAAAAAAATCTGAACTTATCAAAAAAAAAAAAAGGAAAATCTTAAAAAAAATTATTGAAAATTTGAAAAAAATGAAAGATTCACTCACCTTTGATGGTTAGATCTTCTTTGTGCATCTATTTCTCCCTTGTTGATGTAGGTTTAACTCCTTCATAGCTCTCACCTTTGAAAATAAAGATAGAACCTTCAAAATCCAACGATGGCAACTTGGAGGCAAAAAATGGTGTTTTGGCCTTTTGTGTTTGTGAAATGAGTTCTTTTAGGGCAACCAAGGCATTTTATGGTTTTTTTGGTTTTAGTCACTTTTTGAGGGACTTAGGCCACAGGTCCTCCTGGGTACGCTCGGGTATAGCTCGAGTATGCCCACGGTTCTGCTCGAGTACCATTTGGGTCCTTCACAAGGTACCCACAACGTTCGAACAGAACCCTAGGTGTACCTAGGGGAGTACCCGCAAAGTACCCTGACCCAAACCAAACTCAGTCGGGTACAGGGGGCATATAACCGAACACAACAACTTAGCAGTAAAACAATGGAGGCCTTATCTAATGGGTAGACACTCAAAAGGTTAAGATAGATCATGATAGCCTAAAATATATTTTGGAACAAAGATTATCTTTTGAAGAACAACAAAAATGAGTTACTAAGATGTTGGGATATGATTTTGAGATTGTATATAAGAAACGGAAGGAAAATGTCGTGGCAAATGCACTATCAATGAAGGGTGAGAAGGATCAAACTTTATTGTGTTCCCTTTCAATATTACAAGAAGATTGGGCAGTAGAAGCCAAACCAAAGTGGCAGAATGATGTTGCTACAAGTAATCTCATTCAACAATTACAGAGTGATCCTAGTAGTTTAGATAAGTTTTGTTGGAAGGGAGATACTTTGTGGTATAAAGAGCAATTATATCTTTGCAAGAATTCCTCTCTCAAACAAAAGATTCTCACAATGGTCATTCAGGATTTTTCAAGACATTATCGAGTCAAGAAAGAATTCTTTTGGGAAGGGCTAAAAGGGGATGTTCAAAAATTTGTGGCAGAATGTTTGGTTTGTCAAAGAAATATATTACGAAAGTAATTGGTAAAAAATTACTTGATGTATTTACAATGAAGCGAAAGCTTCAATAAATAATTTACACAGATTTACAAATATAGCAGGTTTCTAAAAAGAAACTGCAGAGAAGATCTAAGACGATCTTATCAACACAATTACATTACAATACAACATTATTGAGCATTAATAAATTAAATAATAAATATTATTTTAATACCCTCCCTTAATGCTCAATTTGTCAACTACACCAAGATGCCCCCTGAATTTTACAAACTTATCTGGATTGAACGACTTGGTGAGAATATCTGATGTCTACTCCTCTGTTGGAACATACAGCAACTTAACTGATTCATCTTCAACAAGCTTCCGAATGAAGTGACAATGAGTTTCCACATGCTTAGTTCTTTCATGGAAGATTGGATTTTTGGCAAGTTTGAGAACTCCTTGATTGTCACAGAACAAGGGAGTCAGACCTGCTTGAGATATTTGCATATATGCAAGCATCCGGCAAAGCCAAACTACCTCACAAGCTGCCTTAACTGCTCCCTGATACTTTGCTTCTGTCAAGGAGAGAGCCACTGCTTGCTACTTCTTACTAGTCCAAGTGACTGCACCAAATCCCAAACTGAAAACATACCCAGATGTTGATTTTTTGTCATCAACTGAACCTTCCCAATCTGAGTCTTTGAAACCAGAGAGTCTAGGATCGTGACTCCAAGCGTAAAGAAGTCCATAATCAAAAGTGCCCTTCACATAACACAGCACACACTTTGCTACTACCGAATGATCAGCCTTGGGGGCTGTCATGAAGCACGAAATGTAGCTCGCTACAAAACTGAGGTCAGGTCAAGTGGCAGTGAGATAGATGAGGCTACCCACTAGTTGCCTAAACAAGGATTCATCTACTACAGGTGAGTCTGACTTAGCTAACAACTTGAGCCCTTTTTCCATGGTTGTGGAGGCAGGTTTGCAATCCTACATTCGGAACTTATCCAATAGACTTCGAGCATATTTGGACTAGGAGACGAATATACTGCTCTCTGTCTGCCAAACCTCAACACCTAAACAATAATGTAAAAGTCCCAAATCTCTCGTGTCAAATGTGTTGCACAAATCCTATTTGATCTCAGCGATCAAATGTGTCGAGCTGCCAGTAATGATCAAGTCATCCACATAGACAACAAGAATAAGAATATCACTACTAGTATGTTTGACATACAAATTAGAGTCAGATGGACTCCTCTAAAAACCATGATCTGTGAGGTACTTGTCAATCTTGATGTACCAAGCCCGAGGAGCTTGTTTCAGGCCATGGAGTGCTTTCACCAGTCTGCACACCTTGTGTTCTTTACTAGCAACCTTGAACCCTGGAGGTTGCATCATGTAGACTTCTTCCTTCAACTCACCGTTGAGGAAAGAACTCTTAACATCCATCTAATGGCCTTTCCAACCAAACTGGGCTGCTAAGGCAAGGACGAGTTGAATGGTACTCATCTTGGCTATAGGAGCAAAAGTCTTTTCACAGTCAATGCCTTCCTTCTGTGAGAACCCCCTAGCAATGAGACGAGCTTTGTACTTGTCAAGGGTTCCGTCAACTTTGTACTTAACCTTATACACCCATTTGTAGTTAATGGGCTTCTTCCCTGGAGGAAGATCATAAAGGACCCAAGTGTGATTTTTCTTAAGACTATGATATTCAGCCTCCATAGCCTTTTCCCACTCAGGAATTCCCTTAGCCTCTAAATATGTTTGTTGCTCATAAACACTATGAATGTTGGCCATGAGGGAAAAATTGACTGTATGTTCTTTGCTCTTGTTTTTGGACGATCTCTCCTCAATGAGCTCATCATCATGAAGATCACCAATAGTCCTAGCCCACCATTTAGGTCGAAGAGTAGAAGTGCCAACATCAGATGTAACAAGAGGAGCTAGAACTGGTTGTGAATCTGGAACAGGTTCGTTAGGTGGAAGATCAATATCATCCGGAGGAAAATCAGGTTGAGCATCATCAAAGATAGAATCTTCATCATCCGTCCCATTAGGTGAACCTAACGGAAGACAGACACCCAAATCAGAAGCCTTCGAAGGCTGATCCTCAGAATGTTGTATAGACGAGGAAAGGTCAAAAGGTCCTCGTTCTTCATCAAAGACAACATCCCGACTGAAGATGAGACGATTATTGTCTACATCAATCAACCGGTAAGCATTATGGTTGTCACTATATCCTGTCAACATAAGCTTTTGACTCTCAAAATCCAACTTTGAGTGCTTGGCATCTGGAATCCATACATATGCTAAAGAGCCAAAGATTTTTAGATGATTGATCCTAGGCTTTCGACCAATTCAAGCTTCCTCAAGAGAGGAGTCTTCCCCTTAACAACATGGGTAGGAGACCGATTAAGGAGATAGACAGCAGTGTAGATTGATTTTGCCCAAAATTTATTAGGAATACTCCTGTGTAGTAACATGGAGCAGGCCATCTCAATGATTATACGATTGCACCACTCTACAACACCGTTTTGCTGAGGAGTGTAGGGAGTGGTTAATTGGCGTTTGATTCCATGTGTATCATAGAAGTTGGAGAAGTAGTAGAACAAAATTCCCCTCCATTATCTAACCTAAGAGTGATTATGGAACAACCAGACTCTTTTTCTACTAAGGCCTCGAACTTCTAAAATACAGTACACATCTGATTTCTGTCTAAGAAAGTACACCCACATTTTATGATTGAAATCATCAACAAAAAGCAAGAAATACTTGAAACCAGTAACAAAAGGTGTATTCATTGGCCCACATACATCAGCCTAAACCAACTGTAGTACCTTAGAGGCTCGCCATGAATCACCATCCATGAATGGTGTCTTGTGCCACTTTCCAGCCTGACAAGCTCCACAAACACTATGATGTTGAGTTTGGATTTCAGGTAAACCAACTACAAGTCCCTCCTGAGCTAGCTGAGAGAGATAGTGCACATTTAAGTGCCCATACCGTTGATGCCAAAGACTGGTAATAGTAGAATTTGTGGCTGCCATGGCTAACTCTAGAGAATCACCTGTATCCACAAGTCGGTATAGACCATGATCCTCAATACCAACAGCCACAATGGTGTGAGTCTCCCAATCAACAGTCGAACATTTGTGTGCACTGAATACCACATCCAACTCAGGAGCATGCTACATGATCTGACTGATAGAGAGAAGGTTTGGTTCCATGCCAGGGACGTAGTATACATTGAGGAATATGAGATTGCTCACATGATACTAAATTTGAGCAGTGCCCTTATCGACAACTGTATACTCTTGAGTCAGTGAAAGGAGAGAAGTTTGTGAACCAATCACGCCGATGGGTGAAGTGTCACGAACCACCTAAATCAATGTACCAAGCAGAGGACTTCACATGATCTGCAAGTCTTTTATCCATAAATGCGTAAAAGGTAGATTCCTTTTGCTTAGTGTGCTCGACAGCATTCGCTCTTTGTTGAGACCCTCCCTGCTTCTTCTGTTCAAAATCCAAACACTAACGACAATCCTTCTTCATATGACCATATTTGTGGCAATAATTACACTGAATGTTTTTTTTTCTTAGGGTTGCCCGGAGGTTGACCCAAGCCTTTCTACTATGAAGGCTGACCTTTCCCTTTGTTCTTAGGCTGAGTTTTGACTACAAAAGCTTGCTCTCTAGAGGACGATGAGGCACTACTACCAAACTATTGTTTCCAACATTCCTACTACAAGAGGATGGTACAAAGCTCCAAAAACTTCAGATCAACATTAGATGTAATGTTGAGGTTTTCAACAAAGTGCTCATAAGACTTCGGCAGACTTTTCAAGGTGATTACTACCATGTTTTCTTCCTCCATCTTCCAACCAATCGCCTCCAACTAATCACGGTTGTCTTGAATCTTTGTCAGATGCTGCTATAAGGACATTTTCTCATCCATCATGTTGGAGAACAGTTGGTTCTTCAAAAAGAATGCACGGCTCTTGTCAAAGGTTTCATGCAAGGTTTTCAAATGCTCCCAAATCTCGATAGCTGATTTGTCAGATGGAACCTGTGGAAGCTGATCATCAGTAATTGAAAGCTTAATGAGCATCACCATTTCACGATTTTGCTCGTCAAACTTTTCCTAGGTTTTATCTGCTGTTGTGGGACAAGTAACATTGCCTAGAACAATCTGATCAAGGCAGCAATATTCAAAGATGGTCATCATTCGCTACTTCCAGGTATTATAATTTTTTCCATTAAATCGCTGACTGCCTTCCAACATAATGTTGGTCAAAGATGCCATCTTTCACGCTTTCCAAGGCACAAAAAACAAGATACAATGAAGAGGTTGAATGCACAGAACCCAAGATACAAATTCCAATGTACTTAGGCAGTTTTAGGCACAAAAATCAAGACAAATCCATTGGCATAAATTCCAAGGCACTGATTTTGAGACATCCAAAAACATCTGACGACTACCCAGAAAACTTCTCGAAAAACCTAGAAAGAATTTTCTGTCAGAAACAAATTTCGACTTCAAACAGAGGATTTATTCCAAAAACCCTAGTTGATTTTTATTTCAAGGTTCTAGAAAAAATGTAGAGAACCCATGCAAACTTGGAGGTTTTGAAAAACGTGCCAGAACTTGGAGAAATCGAGGGTTTTGCTTTTAGAAAAAACACTCAAAAGAAAGACCAAGTCGTGGCTCAAAAAATGACCAAATCCGGGCTCAAAATGAAGAACAAAACGCACGCCCAAAAGCTCCTCATGCGGCCCAGAAAACACTTAAAAACATACCCAAAGAGATACACGAAATGCAACCAGGAGTTACAAATTGCGGTAGAAATTACCAAAAGATCATGCCAAACAAAGAAGATTTGTGGCCAAAGCGAACCCTAAATCGCGTCTATCAAAGAGGTCGCACAGCCAAAAAAATGCAGAAAATCGTGTCTTAAATGTAGTAAAAAAACGTGGCCTAAGGAGATGAAAAATTGTGGCCATAAGAGAGCTTAAGAATCTGCACGATTTTTGACAGGAAACTCCCACATAATACCCACAATTTTGCAAAAGAAGAGTCACGCCAGAAAAAAACAAAGGGTTCCAGAAATCGCGAGGAAAAAATCTACACCCAAAAGGTTGCGTGATTTTATTCAGAAACCCCATGAATTTTTATTTTATTTTTTTCAAAATACAAAGGCGCCCAAAAACGATTTCTGTTTTGATAGCATATTATGAGAGTAATTGGTAAAAAATTACTTGATGTATTTACAATGAAGCGAAAGCTTCAATAAATAATTTACACAGATTTACAAATATAGCAAGTTTCTAAAAAGAAATTGCAGAGAAGATCGAAGACGATCTTATCAACACAATTACATTATAATACAATATTATTGAGCATTAATAAATTAAATAATAAATATTATTTTAATAAAATAAAGGGGAGATGATCAAGACACTTGATCTCTTGCAACCCTTATTTATTCCTAGCCAACATTGGGAAGAGGTTTCCATGGACTTTATCACAGGGCTTCCAAGATTTAATGGTAAGAATGTCATCATGGTAGTAGTGGATCACCTCACTCAATATGCTAATTTTATTGCATTATCACATCCTTTGACAGCAAGTACAATAGCAAAAGCATTTTTGGAGAATATTCAAAAGCTACATGATATACCTAAGGTTATTGTTAGTGACTATGATCCTATTTTTACTAGTAACTTTAGGACAGATTTATTCAAATGTTTGGGTACTCAATTAGCTCATAGTTCTTCATACCATCCTCAATCTAATGGACAAAAAAAGGTTGTTAATAAGTGTTTGGAAGGATATCTATGTTGTTTCACTTCAAATAAACAGTCTCAATGGGTATATTGGCTACCACTAGCCGAATGGTGGTATAACACTTCCATAGTTCATCAAAAATGTCTCCACTTATGGCATTGTATGGATATCATCCTCCTTCCATCCTACGTTACCGAATTCTTCTATTTTTCCCAAAGAACCCGCTTCAAAAGCGTTTGGGAGCAAGAGCGGGCTGGGGAGCAGTTGGTAGTGCCCAGGCACTCCCTAGGTGCTCCCAAACGCTTCCAAGAGAACCCAAACACGCCCGCAGCCAAAGTTGTAATGTCCCCATTTTGGCCGTACGCTCTTCTTTGACTGATAGCCTATTTCCGAAAATCCGTAGGTTGATCAGAAGTGAAATTAGGGTTTCCTTGCTTGGAGGTTTGTGGCATTTCTAGTTATTTACTATTTTTAGTAAATACTAATTTTCACAGTGGTTCAGTTGTGAGCCTTCATTAAGTCATTTTCAGTTGGAGCAGTTGCTTGAGTTTGATTTTGGCTTTAAAAAAGCATTATTTTGGTGAAATAATATATTTCAAGGCATTAATGTTTTAATTTCAAGTTGACCCCTTGGCCTAGTTCATTAACTTTAAGTTGTGTTTAAAAGGTGGCCATGAAGGGGGACGCCCTCATGAGGGAGATATTAAATATTTAATAAAGTTTTCTTGTGCCTTGAAGTGGACGCCATTCTAAAGGAGGATTTAATATTTTGAATTTTAAAATATTTCAAAAGGGGACTTTTGGCATCCCATTCTTGGAGGAGTTTTGGGAATTTGAAAAGTCACCTCTTTTTCTATAAAAGAGAAGTTTTGCTCCAGCTTTTATCATCCAATGTTTATGCTAATGTTATGCTGTCAAAATGACAACTTGTTTAATACTTCGAGGGATGCTTACCTCCTAGTTCCAATCCAATTTTGTGTTTGAAAGACAACACCTAGGTGGTCTTATTGCTGCTTCTCAATCAGACTAGCAGATTGTGCTTCAAAGTTGGTGAATTTTGGTGAGAATTTCAGTTTTAATGTTGCTGGTGTATACACAGCTGAAGGTGTTTTTCATTTACAGCTTTTGATGTGAATTTATTTTGGTTATGGCTATTTGATCCTTGCAATTCTATGCTAATGGCGACCATATTTGGAGTATTTCATAATTTAATTCCAAGCATTTGATTTTTAGCAAGAGAAATCGCCCCTCTTGAGGGCCGTACCATCTTGAGAGTGCATTGGGATTCGTGCAAAATAATATCTTGAGTTTTGATGCAGTTTTGTGGTTTGAGTTTGGGCGCCTATCTTCCAAAGAGACTTTGCATTTCATTTCATTCAATTCAGAGGTATATTGAAAGAGTTGTGAGCATTTCATTGTTTTGCAGGTTGCTAGTTTACAATTTCAGTTTGCTGGTTTTTATTATCAGACGTCAATAAGTTCAGAATTTGGCTTCAATTTCAGTCTTTGAGAGTTATATAAACTAGCTAAATTCTTCCTTCACATATTTGCATTCATTCTTCTATTGTAACACTTGTAATTTGCAGTTTTTCTTAATTGTAAGGTTGAGAATTAGTAGTACTAATCCAACCATTTATTTACTGCATTTACTTGTGATCTTTAATGCAAATATCATAACCCCTGGATGGTTTACCGCCAATGTGGAGGAATCTGATTTGTATTTACTTTCTATCACCCACTGTTAAGTGGTGAATTCCCACTGTTTAGTGGATGCCCGCCGCAGAGGAGGAATTAGTCTGGATTATGTTGTTTTCTTCCCCCCACTGTTTAAGTGGTTGAGCGGATTTCTTCATGGCTGGTCATCCGCCTATTTGTTTCAGTTTTCATTTAATAACTCCGTCATATGTTAGCGCCTCACCCTCAGTGGGATCTTGAGTGCACATTCTTGACGTTGAGTTTGTTTCATTTCAAGTATTGTTCTTTAATTTCTCTGCCATATGACAACACCTATCCTTCCTTGGGATTGAGTGTGCATTCTTGGCGTTGAGTTCTTTCAAGCTTGGATTTTAGTTTTGATGCTAACGCTAATCCATTGGCGTAGTGTTGGCTTGTGTTATGATAGTTCAAAAAAAAAATTGGTTGGCATATTTCAAAAGTCCACCAAAAAGAAAAGAAAAAAACATTTTTTAAAGAAAATAAAGTGCTCTAAAAACCCTAAAATGCCTCCATAATATATTCATCACTCCATTCAACATTTTATTGCTCTAACAAACATATTTTCCCTCCATTTTTCTCATTTTGAAGGTAGCTAGCTTTTTAAAGGAGATTGAAAAGGAATAGAGGATAGCTTGTACAAAGGAGATCTAATCACCTAAGGTATGCACTTTAACTCATTCTTTCAAGTTTTTGGGATTCTTTCAAGTTTTTGAAGATTTTTTTCAAGTTTTTCTTTTTTTACCATTTTTTTTTTGAAAAGAAATAAGTTTTGCTATTTGTTTCAATGTGTTTTGGTGTTCATTTTGTAATTTGTTTCAATATTTTATATTTCTTATAACAGCAAAATCAAATTGCAAACTACTTCAAATGGCTACAAGTTCAAGTTCAGTGGGTGTTGATAGAAACCAAAAATTTAAAATTGATCAAGCATCTCCTTTATGGAATTATGTTACTATGCTTGAACAACGTCCAAGGGGTGGGGCATTTGTTTGGGATAATGGTGAGTGTGGAGTCCAATTATGAGCTCATATAGTCGAGTGAAAGCTCACTTATGTGCACAAGGTGGGAAAGGGATTAGAGTATGTGCAGGGCCAACTAAGAAGGGGTTGCCAAAGGAAAAAATTATGGCATACACTAGAGAACAAGAAGCTGATGCTATGTGTGAAAGAGCAAGCAAAGAGAGCAACAATGACTTTATCTACAGATTCAGTATTGGCCTCTCAACATCCTTTCTTGGAGACACCCTCTATCCAAGTAGAAGACCCCACTCCTCACAAAAGAGGCCCATTGGATAAGGCATTTCAAAATGAAGTAAGAGACATTGCAGAGGAAAAATTTGCACGTTGCATTTATGCCAATGGTCTTCCTTTCAACTTGGTGAGATCACCATATTGGTGTGATATGGAGGCAATCAATACTACAGCTTCTAGTTTCAAAGGTCCTGGGTATGAAAAGGTGTGCACCACCTTATTAGGAAAAGAAAAAAATCATGTAGAGACATCACTCAAACCAATTAGGGATTCTTGGATTGAAACAAGAATGTCTATTGTTTCCGATGGATGGAAAGATTGCAAAAACCGACCTTTGATAAATGTTAATGCAATGTCCCCCAAAGGGGCTATGTTTTTGAAGGCAATTGATTGTGAGGAGCAAATTAAGGATGCAGAATTCATTTCAAAAATCCTCATTGAGTCCATAGAAATGGTGAGTCTTAAAACTGTTGTTCAAGTCATTACAGACAATGCAAAAAATTGCAGGGCTGTAGGTATTTTGGTTGAGCAAAGGTATGAACACATTTTTTGGACACCATGCACTATACACTCCCTTAACTTGGTGATGCAAGAAATAGGCACTCAAATAGAGTGGGTGAAAGATATATACCGAAAGGTTGAGAAGATCCAAATGTTTCTAACAAACCACAATATGTCACAAAGCATCTTCAGGACTTTCTTGAGATTGGAATTGTTGAAGGTAAATTTAATTTAATTATGTAATTTATTTTTTAATTTTATGGATTTATATTTTAATGTGTTATTAACTTATGTTTTACATGATCCTAGGTTGCTGAGACCTAATTTGCATTACACACAATCATTTTGAGACAACTTGTGAAGGTGTGAGAGGCATTGGGTGCCATGGTTATTAGCAACCAATGGAGTCTTTTGAGGACATCAAGTTCAGAGAGGACCCAAAAGGTCAAGTCATTGATCCTAGATGACGATTGGTGGGCTCGTGTGGACTATGTCTTGAGATTCACCAAGCCTATCATGAGTATGATCAAGTTTGCTGATACAGATTGCCCATGTTTTGGGGAAATCTATGATGGCATTAACTCCATGATAGAAAATATATAGGTGATTATAGCAGAAAAAGAGAATGCCCTCCACGAAACATTTTTTCATAGAGTTGAAAAAATCATTCATCACCATTGGGACAAGATGAACACACCATTGCATCTCCTTGCATATGCATTGTCTCCCAAATATTATAGTGCATAGATACTTGCTTTTCCAGGAAGAACTCCACCATATAGAGATAGTGAAGTTGCTAATGGGTACAAGAGAGCACTCAAAAGACTCTTCTTAAATCAAAAGTGGTGGAAAATGTTAGGAAAGAGTTTGGCTTGTTCATCTCAGGACAGAATCATAGTCTTTGTGCTCTTCAAGACCAATACAATGTAGATGCTCATACATGGTGGTACATCCTGGGCAATATTTTATGTTCCTCCAACCTCTTGCAATCAAGATTCTATCACAAGTAATTTTTATGTTTTATTATTTAACATTTGTATTGTAGACTTTAAGTTTAGTACTTACCCTTCTTTAATTTATTTTACACTTTTTATTTTTTAGATATTTTGGTTTTCTCTCCAATTTCAACAGGTTGCAAGTTCTTCTTCAGCTGAATGGAATTGGAGTACATACTCCTATATCCACTCAGTGAAGCATAACTAGTTGGCTACTAAAAAAGCAGAAGACTTGGTTTATATCCATTCCATCTTGCATCTTCTATCACATAAGCAAGATGAGTACAAGGATAGTACAATGAAGAATTGGGACATAGCCCCTGAGTGTGCCAACTTGGATGCATCTATTGCAGAGCTTGCTAGAGTCACTATAGATGATGATGATAATGAGACTCTTGCACATGATGCGCCTATTATGAGTGGCAATGCATTTACTTGTGGTTCAAATGATGTTGAACCAAACGATGAATTTGATCTAGATCCTTTTGATGATTGATGAATAATTGTAATGATCTTCAATTGAATCATGACTAGAGAGACCTATATGATATATGACATATGTATTGGAATTTTGAACTATCAATTGGCATTTATCTTTATCACTAGCATTGATCAATGATTTTAGATTTAATGATGATTGATGATTGATTAAGTATAATAGTTCATTCTATCAAAATGTATTTACAATTCTGTATATTTTATATTTTTTTGCATATATATATAGCCGTACCCAATGTTAGTTTTTATGATCAGATGTAAAACTCAGAAGTTAATTCAAAATCAGTCACAATAACACAGCATATACCCTGGTAAAACCCTCCACTTGAGGGAGAAAAACCCAACAAGAAATATCTCTTCTTATATTGCAATATAAACAACAATGTTCTCTTTACAATAATGCCAATCTTATGGCACTTATCAGCATCACACTTTGATGCAAATACAAGATAAAGAACTCGAACTCTTCTTGATAAATGACGAACTGCTGTAGGTGATAATCTGACTTGAAGATGGAATGAATGACTTAACTTGATGATGAAGTGAATGAAATGATCTCATATAAATACACAACGGTGGAAGAGACACACCTCTTCATAATGCAAGGTCGGCCATCAAAGGATATGGGTCAAATGAAATGACGCGATTATCAAGGAGAGTCGGCCTTAACAACAGATAATAATTATTAACAATAATTAAATATGATTTTCCAAATGGGGTGCCTCCTCATTAAATCAAAATCCATACAAATTAAATAGCCGATGGCTATCATTTAATTTTTTCTTCATAGACGATCTTGGCTAGAAGTAGAAGCCCGACACTGCTCCTCTAACATCAACACTCCCTCTCAGCTAGGGAGGATACTTCCAGCTGTATAAGACATATCACCTCATCGTGATGTCGACCACAATGGCTACTCCCATATGTGGAAAGGAAAGATATCACCTCATTGTGATATCAACCATCATGGCTACTCCCATGAATGGTAAATGTGCACAAGTGTTCATCACTCAACATGATGTTGTCACCTCATCGTAACATTCACTATGGCTACTCCCAAAGGGTGAAAAACACAAGTACAAGAAAATCATCACGGACTCTCTCACGTGATGTTGTCATGGAGTCACACACATGACATCCACCATGGCTACTCCTAAAGGGTGGAAACAAGGGCTTTCACCTCAAATCTCTCTCAAAAAGAAATATATTAACAAGGGCTTGCACCTCAAATCTCTCTCACAGAGAGAAATGCATTAAAGAAGATCATTGATACTGACACTCCTTCTCAGCTAGGGCTTCATTCTCCACCATACCAAGCTCGTCTCGGAAGTACACAAACTTTATCCTGGAGAGAGGTTCGGTGCGAATGTTTGTCGTCTGCTCTTCAGTGCTAATATACTTCAACTGGATTGCTTTCCTCAATACCATATCTCCGATATAGTGGTATTTGATCTCAAAATGTTTAGTTTTGTCATGAAACAATAGATTGACATAAAGCTTCACACAGCTTTGATTATCACAATGAATGATAGTCGGCTCCATCGATTGTCCAAACAGTCCTGCAAGGAGCTTCTGAAGCCACACTGCTTCTCAAGCTGCCACACAAGCTGCAATATACTCAGCCTCTGTTGTACTTAGTGCCACTAAAGACTACTTCCTGCTAAACCAAGATATCATCACAGACCCCAAACTGAAACAACATCTAGAGGTGCTCTTTTGATCAATGACACACTTTGCCCAATCAGAATTAGTATATCCATGCAGTTGTAAGTCCACACCAGAAGAATATCTCAAGCCATACCCAACTGTGCCATGCAAGTATCTCAGGGTATGCTTCGCTGCAACTAGATGTATTTTCCTTGGTTCACACATGAACTGACTAAGTGCACTCACTGCATAGCAAATATTTGGTCTAGTATTGGCTAGATACATCAATGATCCAATCAACTGCCTATACATCGTAGAATCCACCAGATCTGAACTAGTTGCAGCCTCTTTCAACTTATGCAAGTTGGTCTCCATAGGCGTAGACATGGATTTGCAATCCATCATACCAAATCTCTTCAAAATATCAATGGTATACTTCCCTCGACTTAGAATCATCTCATCAGGCTTCTGCAATACTTCTAAACCAAGGAAGTAGTGCATGAGACCAAGATCCTTCATTTCAAATTCTAAAGCTAACTCCTTGCACTTGATAATGAGGTGATCTTGTCCAGTAAGAATTAAATCATCAACATAGAGAACCAAGATTAATGCTTCACCATGAATTACCTTAAAGTATAGGTTTGAATCCACATCATTCTTGGAGAAGCCCAAGCTCATCAAGTAACGATCAATCCTTTCGTACCAAGCACGAGGAGCCTGCTTAAGACCATACAAGGCCTTCTTCAGCCTGCAAACATGAGACTCCTTCCCATGCACCTCAAAGCCATCAGGTTGCTCAATATATACCTCTTCCTCGATTACACCATTCAGAAATGTTGTCTTCACGTCCATCTAGTGAATCTTCCATCCTTTAGATGCTGCAATAGCAATGATGGTCTTGACTGAAGTATAACGAGCAACTGGAGCAAAGGTTTCCTCGTAGTCAACTCCCTCTTTCTGAGAGAATCCTCTAGCCACGAACCTAGCCTTGTACTTTTCAATGCTCCCATCAACCGCATGCTTGATCTTGAAGAGCCACTTAGAAGAAACAACAGATTTTCCTTCAAGTCGAGGTACGATGTCCCAAACATCATTCTTGAGAATGGATTGATAGTCTTCATACATAGCATCTCTCCAAACTTGTTGACTAGTAGCTTCCTCAACACTAGAAGGTTCTACCTCAATGATTTGACTCATCAATGCAACATAGCTTGAAAATTTGTGAGGCCTATTGCTTTCTCAAAATGTTCCTCTCGGGGCTGCAAACCTTTTTGCCTCCTACATAGTTTGCCTGGCCCAAAGAGGTCTTTTTCTTCCAATCACAATATCTATAGGCCCATCAGTAGGTTACAACAACTCAACTAGATCTTCATCTTCTTTAGAATCACTAGCCTCCCGCTGAATTTCAGGAGTATGGTCAACTTCCATATCTTGAGGAGACTCTTGGTCTTCATTATCTATCTCCATATGAATGCCCTTGGATCTCCTAAATGCAACATCCTCTTCAAATGTAACATCCCTACTGATCTCAATCAACTTTTGACCTGGAATGTAGATTCTATAGGCTTTTGATGTCTCACTATAGCCCACAAATATTCCCTTCTTGCCAGAGGGTTCCAACTTAGTCCTTTTATCTTTTGGTACATGAACATACACTGGACAACCAAAGATCCTCAAGTGACTTACTTCTGGCTTCACCCCTGTGAAAGCTTCTTCGGGAGTCATGTTCTCCAAAATTCATTTGAGGGCGGATTGTGTTCAAGAAGAATCTAGGTTGGCTACGAGAGGTATTGCTCAAAGCTCTACTAATGAAGACATTCATGTTCTTGTTGCTCAATCCTTGAAGAAAAAAGGGAAAGGAAAGAAAGGCTATTTTAAGAGAAATAGAGATAAAGGATCAAATGGAGCTCCTTCATCGAAGAAGAAGAAGGATCTTTCTCGTGTTCAATGTTTTAGATGTGACAAGTATGGTCACTATGCAAAGGATTGCCCAACCAGGCCCAAGCAGCAGGCTTCTCTTGCAAATGTAGATGAGATCTCCCCTCAAAAGGATTCAAGGGATAATGGATTCCTATTCATCTTAGCTCTTTCAAGCAATGTGCCTACCGACAACAATACTTGGTTGATTGATAGTGGTGCTTCTTGCCACATCACCAGATTTAGAGAGCATCTAACGGATTTGGTGGAGAGAGATTCTAGTGTTCAAGTCATTATTGGAGATGATGCCAGTTATTCTGTGAAAGGAGTTGGGACCTCCTCTCTTCACTTGGATTTCGATATTTCCTTACAATTGAGTGATGTTCTATTTGTTCTAGGTATCAAGCGAAACCTTGTCTCTATCTCAGCCTTGGAGGACAAGGGGTACCAAGTTGCTTTCTCAGAAGGCAAAGTACTTGCATGGCCAAAGAACTCAAGTATCAAGACTGCTCGAGTGATTGGAGTTCGACATGAGTGCCTCTACAGACTTTGCACTCGTCCACTTTAGGCTTTTCTACGTGATTCTTCAAGCTCGTGTGAACTTTGGCATAGAAGATTGGCTCACCTTCACTTTCAAGCATTACCGCTTTAGTGCCATTCCTCTTCCATTGTAATCTCTCATTCTCATCGGATGGTTCGGGGACTTCACCCTCCACGAACGCTGCTAACTCATTTTCCTCCAAGGCGAGCATGACTATGAATCTCCAAGATGTGAAATTAGATGCTCCCTCAAGTCTATCTTTGATCTTGAGCCTGTTCACCGTCTTGATGATAAGGTAGATGCAATCAAAGATGAGAATAAGAATGGAGGATATCGCTGCTTGACTTAAATTTGATCACAATCTTCTTATACCCGCTTTGATACCATGTTAGTTTTTATGATCAGATGTAAAACTCAGAAATTAATTCAAAATCAGACACAATAACACAACATATACCCTGGGAAAACACTCCACTTGAGGGAGAAAAACCCAGCAAGACATATCTCTTCTTATATTGCAATATAAACAACAATGTTCTCTTTACAATGATGCCAATCTTATGGCACTTATCAGCATCACACTTTGATACAAATACAAGATAAAGAACTCGAACTCTCTATTGGTGTACGTTTTATCATCCACCAAACACACAGAATAAAATGTCCAAAGACACTCTATCCTCTCTTGAAAAACCACCGCGTATACTAAGATTGCGAGAAGTTCATACTGAAATATTCCGAGCCAATTTTTTTCGTTTTTTCAAATTACAGATTACAAACAAATGCACCCGTTAAGGTTAGCAGCTAAACCAAAACGTGCTGAAACAACTCTAACCAGAATGTACACCAGGATCCCGATGTGGGCAAGGTGTGAGCATTGGTCAGAGGATCTAAATCAAATTGCTTATGCAGGAACTCTAACCAAGAATGGCGCCGATGATGGCGAGCATATGGTCAGAGGATCTTCTACACTAAGTGCTGGAAGGGAACTCGACACCAAGTATGTGCTACCCAATCCAAGATGGAGTGAGGGGCGACCATATGGCGGAGTATAACAGATTACAATACTTGAAAGAAATAACTGAAATGCTGAAAGTACTCAACACCCAGAGTGGGAAAGTAGCTACCATAGGGCGAAGATGTAACTATTACAAAATAACTTCACAATGAAAGTGAGCATTACAAATCAGAATTGAACAAGTTGAGAATCACTGCCAGTACTACTGTCAGTTTACAAAATGAGGATCATTCGCCTGCCAAGAACGTAGGAATTGGAAAGATGAGTATTACAACATATTAAGAACTCCCCTGGCTTGATTCAAGATGCCAAATCAGTAACTCTCACAATGACTGAAATAATACTTCTGATTTTTTCAAATCTGCATTTTAAGTTTCAAACCAGCAACCTATGAAATTACCCATATGCTCATAACTCACTTATAACTCACTCAAAAGGCATGAACTCTGATGCACAATATTCCTAGTATGATGGCGCTCAAGCTAGTAACCAAAAACAGACTTAAAATGCAACTATCCCTTAATGCACAATTCCCAAGACAAGCTGAAAAGTACAGCCCAGCAGAAAGGGGCGATTTTCTTTTAAAAATTACAGCCTTCACTTTAAATTCTATAACCTTTGGAATAGGGTCGGCCTTTACAAACAAAAAGAATAAGACAATAACCAGAAGCAATATTTTTGTCTTTTTTGATTTACGAATAGAAACAATAATCTGCTATAGCTAAAAATGCAATAACTGGAAATTATCTAATATGCAAGAATCTGATCTAGACAGCCACAAGCTGATTACAATGCACACAAGTAAATGCAAACTCACAAACGAGACTGTTTCACCACTAGTTGCTGTATTGCAAACAAGAAGCAATGCCCGAGCTAGGAGGCCTTCATTCCTCGAAGCAGTTCCAGAGCCAAACCAGCAACATAACAATACTGTAGACAAAAGATAATCCAATGATGACCAAAGGCTCCCTTTTATAATTTTCGGTTGACTCTTCTCGAAACCCTAACCTTCTCTTTTGAGTCAAACCCTAATTCCTCCACAAGTGGCTTCCACTTTTCCAAGCAACTTTGTCTTTTAATATCATTTTAATCTTTCCTTGAAAATGGCGTCCACTTTAAGCTTATAATAAACTTCATAAAAGATATAATTAATTCTCTTTAATGAAGCGCCACCCTTAAAGAACATCTTTTAAAAAGACTTAAAGTGAAGAAGCTAGGCTAAGGGGGTCAACGTTAAATTATAACATTAAAACGTGACTTTAATTAAATAGCTCAACTTATCTCTCCAAATGTGCCCCAAAGCCATAAATGAACAAGCCAACTAATCAAACTGAAGTAGGAAGCCAACCAAGCCAAACCCAACTGAAAAACTGCCAGAAATAGAATTTACTAAAAATAGTAAATTCTTGAAGATGCTCAGAATGCCAAGACGAACATACCACTGCGAAGCTCTCTAAAAACCCAGAAAGAATCCGCAATTGAAACAATCAACTCGAAGCCAGAACATCCTTCAAAATAGGAAACCCTAATTTTACCTTCCAACTAGCCTACGGTCTTCCTGAATAGGCCAACGGAACAAAAGGTCAGCTTGAGACTGACATACAGCCCTCCCCAAGATTGCTTGTCCTCAAGCAATTGCAAACCTGGATGCTGCAGAACCTCCTCATTCTCCCAAGTTGCATCCTCCAAAGGCAAATTTTTCCACTTCACCAAGTATTCTCTGATTGTTCTTTTCCTCAAAGAACGTTCTTTGAAATCAAGTATCTCCTTTGGAATTAGAACCAACTGTCCTTCTTCATCCAAAGGTGGCAACTGTGATGAAGCAACCACATTATGTCCAAGTGCCTTCTTGAGGCGAGACACATGGAAGACATTGTGTACTCTGCTGTCAGAAGGTAGCTCCAACTCATAAGCTACTGCCCCAACTTTTCTGATGACCCTGAATGGCCCATAGAAGCGAGGTTTGAGCTTCTCAGCTCCACTCTTCTTGAGAGTAGACTGTCTGTAAGGCTGTAATCGGAGATAAACCATATCCCCAACCTCGAATGAACGCTCAACACGCCTCTGATCAGCATACATCTTCTGCTGATTCTGTGCAATCTGCAGATTATGCTTCAATGATTTCATAATGTCTTGACTTTGTTGCAACAAGTCTTTGGCTTGAGGTGCTTTGCTATCACCAAACACCAAATCGGCAAAGCTAGGTGCTTCATACCCATAGAGAGCCAAGAAAGGAGACATCTTAATAGACATATGAAAGGAAGAATTATAGCAGTACTCGCCTATGTGCAGCCACTTAACCCATGCTCTTTGCTGTTCCGATACATAGTTTCTCAAGTAGCCTTCCAACCACTTGTTCACTATTTCCGTTTGTCCATCGGTTTGGGGATGGTAACTAGTGCTTGGAGTGAGCACAGTACCACTCATTCTGAAGACCTCTTGCCAAAAAGTGCTTAGGAACTTGCTGTCCCTATCACTCACAATGTTTTTTGGTAACCCATGCAGCCTAAACACCTCATGAAAAAACAGATCTGCAACTTGGGCTGCTGAAAAAGAGCTGGTAATGGCGAAGAAGTGAGCAAATTTGGTTAGCCTATCCACTACCACATAAATACAATCCTTCCCTTGGGCCTTGGGCAACCCTGTGATGAAATCCATCGAGATGCTTTCCCATTTTTGATTGGGAATAGGGAGTGGTTGCAGCAACCCGGCTGGTAATGTATGCTCATTCTTATTCACTTGACAAACAGGACACTCCTGAATGTAGCGTTGTACTTCTCCTTTCAATCCTTTCCAAGAAAACCTTTCTCGGATCTGCCTATATGTCTTGAAAAATCCTTGGTGACCAGCAACCGGAATATCATGAAACGTCAAAAGAATCTTCTTCTTAAGCTTAGAATCAACCACCAGGAAGATTCTCCCCTTATAATGTATCAATCCCTCAATCACCTTGTACCTTTCATCCTGAAAAGTACCTTCAATAATGCTGGTTGCAAACTGATTTTTGGCATAATCAGCAAGCAACATGTCCCTCCAATCTGCAGTAAACTCACACAATGAGCTAAGATGGGGTCTTCTGGATAGAGCATCAGCCACGATATTATTTTTCCCTTTAACATATTCAATGTCAAAGTCGTAAACTTGAAGCTTACTCACCCACTTTTGTTGCCTCTCGTTTAGGTCCTTTTGATGCATGAAATGTTTGAGGCTATTGTGGTCAGTCTTAACCACGAACTTGTTCCCCACCAAGTACTGCCTGAACTTGGCTAATGCATGCATAATGGCAAGCATTTCCTTGTCATAGATAGAGTATGTTCTTTCAACACCCCTTAGTTTTCTACTCTCAAACACAATAGGGTGTTTGTCTTGCATCAAGACAGCCCCAACTCCTTCACCGGATGCATCACATTGCAGCTCGAATGGCTTGGAGAAATCCGGAATAGCCAGAACCGGACACGAGCTCATAATCTTCTTAAACTTGTCAAAAACAATTTGAGCCTTTTCTGACCAACAAAAGGCTCCCTTTTTGGTGAGATCAGTAAGAGGGGCAGCATTCTGTGAGTAGCCCTTTACAAATCTCCGATAAAATCCACAAAGACCCAGAAAACCTTTCAACTGAGTCAAGTTCTCAGGAGGTGGCCAATCAACTACTGCTTTGATCTTTTCAGGATCCACCTTCACTCCCTCAGCACTGATTATGTGACCAAGGTACAGTAACTCCATTCCAAATTCACATTTGGATGCTTTTGCGAACAAACTCTCAGATTCCAGGATACTAAGCACTTCCTCCAAGTGCTTGAGATGATCTTCCCAAGTCTTGCTGTAAATCAAAATGTCATCAAAAAATATCAATACAAACCTCCTTAACTGATTCTGGAAAACTCTGTTCATGCAAGACTGGAAGGTAGCAGGAGCGTTAGTCAACCCAAATGGCATGACTAAAAATTCGAAATGGCCATAGTGACATCTGAAAGCTGTTTCTCCACATCAGATCCTCTCATTCGAATCTGATGGTAACCCGATCTCAAATCGATCTTCGAGAAGAACTTGGCCCCATGTAGCTCATCAATGAGCTCATCTATCCTTGGAATGGGGTATCGGTTTTTGATGTGCTTTGATTCAAAGCACGATAGTCCACACACATGCGCATGGTACCATCCTTCTTCTTCACAAGAACCACTGCAGAAGCAAAGGGGCTCTTGCTTGGGCGAATGAAACCCATCTCCAAGAGTTCTTGAATGTTCTTCTCAATCTCATCCTTTTGCCTCTTGGGGTACCGATATGGAGTTGTAATCACCGGTTTAGCTCCTTCTTTGAGCTCTATGATATGTTCTGAACCCCGTTCAGGTGGAGGTCCAGGAGGCAAATCAGCAAAGACTTTGCTCTTCTCTGTGAGTAGAGACTGAACATCAGGAGGATAGTCTCTTTTAGTCTCAACCGGACTAGCAGGAAGGATCATGCACTCTGCAACCCACTCAGCTTGATCGTGACGGATCAGCCTTGCCATTCTTTTGAATGACACAACCCGAGGGCCCCCATTGGACATTCCCCTCAGAACTATCTTCTTCCCATCGGATTGAAACTTGAGCTCCATAGTCTGCAGATTCAAAGAGATCTCCCCAAGTGAACGCAGCCATTGAATGCCCAGAACGGCATCAGTATCTCCAATGTGGACTACATAGAAGTCATCCTTGACTTCGTAGTTTCCCAATTGCATGGTCATGTTCGAGATTTTCTTGGTGCATGAAATATGGAATCCATCAGCAACCATGACCTTGAAGCCTTCAAACTCCTCTGTTTGCAGCCCCTTCTTTGCTACCACAACTTCATCAATGAAGTTATGTGTTGCTCCAGTGTCGATCAAAGCAACGATTCGCTGCCCTTTGATCATCCCTCGAACCTTGAAGGATTCGTTTCTTTGGAAGCTAGAAAGTTGAGCCAAGACTCCTCCACTTTCCTTCTCATCTTCGGACTCTTCTGGAGCTCTTTTACTTCACTTTCTTCAAAATCAGATTGCTGGTCGGAAAAATCAGAACTACTTTCACCAGCAGAATAGTACTCAATCTGATTGAATTTAACTCCCTTAGGGCAAACATGATCTTGAGACCATTTTTCCCTACACCGGAAACACAACCCCTTTCTTCTGAGTTCGTTCAGGGTCTCCGGATCCAATCTTGTGACATGGGGATTATGATGTTTGAACTCCTTATGCTGAGGTCTCAAAGGAGGTCTATGCTGAGGTCTTTTCCCTTTATCCCTTTTCTGAAAGGGGGAATTGGATTGAAACTTTGCCTTAGGAGCAGCCCACTCCATGTTTCTTGCCTTCTTCATGGCCTCCTGTAGGGTTGGTGGATCAAAGGCTTTAATCCAACCTTTGAGTGATTCCGTTAAACCTTCGCTGAAAAGGATCACCAATCTCCTCTCCGTGATTCCAGTAACCATGACTGAGAGTCTCTGAAACTCAGCTATGTAGGCATCAACTGTGCCATACTGCCTCAACTATGCAAGTTCTCTGAAATGTATTTCAGGGTCCTTTTTCTCAAACCTCTCGATGAGCCTAGTGGTGAACTCATCATAAGTTGTGATTGACCGATGACCCAAAGTAACTAGGCCATGGTACCACCACTCGTGCGCCACCCCATCAAGGTGTAGCGTAGCGAACTTGATCGCCTCTTCTTCTGCCATGGGTCTGAGAGCTAGATAGTTATCCAGCTTCTGTATCCAAGCTCGGGCTGAACTGGTATCACTCCCGTCAAAGTGTGGAAGTGTAACCTTGTTGACAACTTGGTACAAATCTCCTTGAGTTGATGGTCTTCTTTGATCATAGTGTCTCCCTTGTCCTTTGTTTTTCCTTTTATGATCCATAAAATCGTTATAGGACATATCCATCTTGATGTCGTTAGGGAGCGACTCATACTCTGCACGACCAAGTCTCAACTGCTCCACGAATGAAGCATTCTCTTCGGGATCCGGCTGAGTGTTAACAAGTGCCAAGAAGGTGGGTTTGAATGGCCTAGATGAGACATAAGTGTTGTTTGAAGTATGCTGAGCAACATGTCCATCATGCTGGTTGGAAGCACTGTGCTCTCCTCTATACCCAGTGTTGTTCTGTGGAATGGTGTTTTGGCCCACTTTCCCCATCATGAGCGAAACCATATCCATTAAAGCATCCATCTTCCTTTCAAATCTCTGTCCTGGACTGATGGATCTCTCTCTGCCCTTTCCACTATCATCTTTGGTGCTGGTAACTCTCTCGTTACCCCCAACTGATCTTTCACCTTCTGCCATGTCGGTTTCCTGAGAAGACTCCCAATGAGCCCTCAAGACTTCTGAAGCCGTCTAACCTTCTGGAGCCTGATAGGGCTGGAACTGTTTTCCAACCTTTTTGTCTTCCCTTGCAATGTATCTCTTTTCTCTGTCACTCATAGACAGATTGATCACAGGATGGCAAGATCTTGGCTCTGATACCACTGAAATATTCCGAGCCAATTTTTTTCGTTTTTCAAATTACGAATTACAAAGCAATGCACCCGTTAAGGTTAGCAGCTAAACCAAAACGTTCTGAAGCAACTCTAACCAGAATGTACACCAGGATCCCGATGTGGGCAAGGTGTGAGCATTGGTCAGAGGATCTAAATCAAATTGCTTATGCAGGAACTCTAACCAAGAATGGCGCCGATGATGGTGAGCATATGGTTAGAGGATCTTCTACACTAAGTGCTGAAAGGGAACTCGACACCAAGTATGTGCTACCCCATCCAGGATGGAGTGAGGGGCAACCATATGGCGGAGTATAACAGATTACAATACTTGAAAGAAATAACTGAAATGCTGAAAGTACTCAACACCCAGAATGTGCTTTCTAACCCAGAGTGGGAAAGTAGCTACCATAGGGCGGAGATGTAACTATTACAAAATAACTTCACAATGAAAGTGAGCATTACAAATCAGAATTGAACAAGTTGAGAATCACTGCCAGTACTACTGTCAGTTTACAAAATGAGGATCATTCGCCTGCCAAGAACGTAGGAATTGGAAAGATTAGTATTACAACATATTAAGAACTCCCCTTGGCTTGATTCAAGATGCCAAATCAATAACTCTCACAATGACTGAAATAATACTTCTGATTTTCTCAAATCTGCATTTTAAGTTTCAAACCAGCAACCTATGAAATTACCCATATGCTCATAACTCACTTATAACTCACTCAAAAGGCATGAACTCTGATGCACAATATTCCTAGTATGATGGCGCTCAAGCTAGTAACCAAAAACAGACTTAAAATGCAACTATCCCTTAATGCACAATTCCCAAGACAAGCTGAAAAGTATTGCCCAGCAGAAAGGGGCGATTTTCTTTTAAAAATTACAGCCTTCACTTTAAATTCTATAACCTTGGGAATAGGGTCGGCCTCTACAAACAGAAAGAATAAGACAATACCCAGAAGCAATATTTTTGTCTTTTTTGATTTACGAATAGAAACAATAATCTGCTATAGCTAAAAATGCAATAACTGGAAATTATCTAATATGCAAGAATCTGATCTAGACAGCCACAAGCTGATTACAATGCACACAAGTAAATGCAAACTCACAAACGAGACTGTTTCACCACTAGTTGCTGTATTGCAAACAAGAAGCAATGCCCGAGCTAGGAGGCCTTCATTCCTCGAAGCAGTTCCAGAGCCAAACCAGCAACATAACAATACTGTAGACAAAAGATAATCCAATGATGACCAAAGGCTCCCTTTTATAATTTTCGGTTGACTCTTCTCGAAACCCTAACCTTCTCTTTTGAGTCAAACCCTAATTCCTCCACAAGTGGCTTCCACTTTTCCAAGCAACTTTGTCTTTTAATATCATTTTAATCTTTCCTTGAAAATGGCGTCCACTTTAAGCTTATAATAAACTTCATAAAAGATATAATTAATTCTCTTTAATGAAGCGCCACCCTTAAAGAACATCTTTTAAAAAGACTTAAAGTGAAGAAACTAGGCTAAGGGGGTCAACGTTAAATTATAACATTAAAACGTGACTTTAATTAAATAGCTCAACTTATCTCTCCAAATGTGCCCCAAAGCCATAAATGAACAAGCCAACTAATCAAACTGAAGTAGGAAGCCAACCAAGCCAAACCCAACTGAAAAACTGCCAGAAATAGAATTTACTAAAAATAGTAAATTCTTGAAGATGCTCAGAATGCCAAGACGAACATACCACTGCGAAGCTCTCTAAAAACCCAGAAAGAATCCGCAATTGAAACAATCAACTCGAAGCCAGAACATCCTTCAAAATAGGAAACCCTAATTTTACCTTCCAACTAGCCTACGGGTCTCCGGAATAGGCCAACGGTCACTGAAAAGGTCAGGCTTGAGACGGGGACATTACACATACGACGATTCCAAGGTTTCTTTAGTCAAGTCTTGACGTGTGGATAAGCTCAATGGGCGTTGTGATTTGCTGGTAATAAACAAGGGGACTTACGCTAAAGAAATTTTCACAAGTTTGGGACTTAGGCGGATTTATCATTAAAGGCTTCTCAATTAGGACTTCAATTGGATCTCAAAAAAAAATGGCAAAAGGATAAGGGTTCAAAGAATCTATTCTATGCCTAGGAATTTGAGAGACAGCAAAGATTTAGGCGAAAGGAAATAACCGCACTTTGTTTCGCCTCCTACAGGACAACATACGCAAAGTGGGTGCAATCTTCTAGGGGTGTGATAATAATTTTCAAACCTCGAATGAGGCTGAAGTTAAGCTTCCACGATTATAAGCTCAGGCTAACTTTACGCATCGAATGCAAATCATCCATTCGAAGAAAGTATGAGCTATACTTCACCATTGAATCAATACGATCAATCTCTCATTCACTTAACCAACTTTCAAAGCAAATTCTATTTAGCTTAATTCTAACTTTAATCTATGGCGGAAGAAGATATGCAACCTCGCTTACTATTTGACAATAAAAGTTATTCAAAGCAAATCATGCATAAGAGCTTTTATTATTCGAAATAGTCTCAATGCAACAATTTCATATTCTGTCTCCACACTTTACAAATGAGGGGCGAGCTCAATTTATAGGCTCCCCAATTACAATTCAGTGGCCAAGATTGATTTTGGATCAACGACCGAGATTACAAAATAAAACCCTAATTAGGGTTTGTCACTTTCGACCAATGAGAAAATTTCATTTGAGGACACTTGTCCTTTTGCTAAATATAAACCAACAATAAAATAGAAAGTTGTTGCATGTTGATTTGGAAGAATTTGATTGGTTAGAAGATGACAAGGCGCCACCTCAGCGTGCTGGATGCCTTCCTTGGTTGCTTCGTTTTTCTTCCACGTGCTTGCCTTAGAATATTTTCCCTGCCGATGACTCTGTCCGTTGTGCTTGTTCCTTCCTAACTTTGATCTTGGATTCCTTTTGAGACTTCGATTTCTTCTTCTCACTTGTACTGGAATCTTTGAGGTCTGGAAGTCTCCTCTTGGAGCAGGTGTCTGGACTTGAAGTGGGTTGCTTTGAGATTCCTCTTGCTTGAACTGGGTTGATGTTATTCCTCTGGATTTCCTCTCTGAATTCTCCAATTTGTGTTGAGAAATTGTCTAAGTATGGAGATGTGTTTGGAACACTTCTTGTCACCATCTGATTCTGATTGGAAGCTTGTTTTTAATTCTTCAGGAGATGAAATCCCTCAAGAAGTTGTCTTGATTGCTTCTTTCAAGTGCCTAGAATTTGGAGAAGAATGCCTCTGTGCTTTTGCCACAATGGAGGAAATTGGAATTTCCTCTATGAAGTATTTCCCAGACTTAGCCAAATTTTGGCTATTTAGGTTCATTTTGTAACATCTACATCTGGACCATTCAACACCATGCTCGAACGAACTTTGCCTGTGGATTTGCCTTCAATTTTGAATTTGGCTTGTGCTATGTAGGACAAATTCCATCTCTGGACAAGGATTTTATTCATTTCCTCTTTACTCCTCTTCATCCTTCCTGTTTTTTGTCCAACACTTGGTGAATTCTTCTCCCCAAGGTATCAACACTTAGCCAAATTTTTAAGTTTTAGCTAATTTTCTCATCCTCTCCTTGGGCGGACTTCACATGAGCTTGGACGTTTTCTCTCTCGGCCTAAGTCATACTTCAAGCCACTTTGGACAAACATCTCTAGGGAGAAGTCGAACTTTCTCTAGTGCTTACCATCTTTTCTCTTACACTGGGGCGAACTTTCTCAACACTTTGACATTTCTTTTCTTGGTCCAGGTCGGACTTTGCATTATGTTTGCCATTGTACTTGGCGGATCTTATGGATGTCTGGACATACTTTCTCCAAGCAAAGTCGGACTTTGTAAAGGTTTAGACATGCTGTGCTTGGGCAAAGTCAGACTTTCTTGTGCCGTCCACCCATTGAGCAAGGTCAGACTTCATTGGTGCCTTTCCAAATTTTTGAATTTTTACTAAGCCAATTCTTTGAGTTTCCTTGGCTTGGCGGACTTCATCAAGCCTGGGACAAGTGCATGGCGGACTTTGAGAACTTCTTTCCATTTATCTTCCCAAGGTAAGGCGGACTTAGAGATTTCTTGCCAAGAGATAGGTCGGGCTTTCCACTAAGCTTGCCATTTTTCATCTCCCTTCTAGGCACTTCATGCCTTAGAGTATTTTCCACCATGATTGAGGGCGGATTTTGGACTGTCTTGGACACTTCTCCAGGTGGACTTTGCACTTGTCTTGGACATCCATCCTTGGGCAGACTTTGCTTCATGCTGGACATCTTCACCTTGGGCGGACTTGAAACTTGCCTTTCTATCCATTATTTTGTCCAAGGCATTTTATATTTTGAGTAGTGGGAATAAATTATTAAAATATTAAAATATTTTAATTTATTCCAACCCGTTCATTTTGGACCCATGGCTATTTTGATTTTCTCTTCGTTTTCTTTGGCTAAAAGTTTATTTTCCAATTTTGTCCTCAATTTTGTCTAGCCAAGTCAAAATTTAAGCCATTCCGTCATCAAATGTTATGCCAGATCCTTATTTTTCTTTGCCAAGGCGAAATTTTAGTTGCACTAAGCTTATTTTCTTCTGCCAAAGTCAACTTTTTTCTCACTCAGACGAATTTTTCTAGGAAAAATCCTTGTCTGGACATCTTTGTTAGGCGCAATTTTGTGATGCTCGACAAATTTCCATCTCTTCTGGCCAAGGGCGATCTCTCCTTTCTCTTTGCTGTGCATTTTTCTCTGGGCAAAGTTGTCAATTTCTTAACATTTTCTCCAGACACCCATACTTAGGCAATTTAATTTCTCTTCCATTTTCATGCTAGGCACATTTCATTTTATTTCTTGCCATATCCCAGGCGGACTTCCTCAAGTCTTTTCTACTTTTCTCATACCATGGCGCACTTCCTTTAGCACTTTGCCTCTTGAAAATGCCATAACACTTAGCCAAAAATCTTAATTTTTCCATCCTTTGGCCTCTATACTTAGGCAAATTTTCGAATTTCTCTTGATTGGGCACCAAACACTTAGCAAAGATTGTAAATTTTCCCTTTCATAGACCATGGCAGACTTTCCAAGCACTTGGACTAGGTGAAGGCGGACTTTCTTTGGTCTTGGACATCATCTCTTTGAACATGGCGGACTTCCAAGTCTTTTGGCACTTTGCTTAACATTTTATCCCTTGGAAATGTCATAATATTTAGCCAAAAATCGATTTTCCACCTTTTTAGGCCCTCACACTTAGGCTAATTTTCGAAATTTCCTCTCTAGGCACCCAACACTTAGTGAAATTTTCAAAAAAATTTATCTCCCATGTGCCTAGGCGGACTTTCCAACCTATCTGCCAAGTCAAGGCGGACTTCAAAGGGTCTTTGGACATGCTTCCTCAAGGTTGGCGGACTTTGAGCATGCCTTGCCAAAGTCAGGGCGGACTTTGGATAGTCTTGGCACTTCCTTTCAAGTGTATGGCGGACTTCCTAATAGTCTTAGATATTCCTTCCTTAGTGCTGGGCGGACTTTGAAGACTTCCAGACATTCCTTCCTTCTTTCCGTCCCACATTTCAAGGACCATCCTCCTTATGGCGAATTCTTCAGACTTAACCAGATTTTCATGAATTTCATTCTTTTTTGAGTTGATTTTCTGTGATTTTGCTTCAGATCTGATTTATTTTGAACTGATTTTTCCAGAATTTAATGTTTTTCAGTCTGATTTTCTCATACTTTTTACTGATTTTTCATGCTTTTTGCTTGCTTTTCCAGATTTTTCAATTTTCTCTTTGATTTTCTGAGTGATTTTTCGATTTTTTTGAACTTCTGAGTGGATTTTTGAAATTCGAGACCTTTCCAAATATAGAAACTTCTAAAAATAGAAAAAGCAAAATCCCTAAAAAATAGGGAACCCCGTTTGGTCCAAAAATGCCAAAAATGAAAAAACGAAAAAGCAAAAAAGCAGATTCCCTAAAAAATAGGAAGTGTCAGAATTGGCTGAAAGCACAGGCGATCTTCGTCTCCCGGGCCTTCTGAGTACTTCCATGACGTTTATGCATTGATTCAAGCATGGATTCTTGACTTGGCTCAGATGACTTGCAAAAAGACTGACTTGGAACCCTCAAAATGATGACCTCATTGTAAAAAGACAAGTGATAAGCAGTTGCAACACCGAGCCAAAAAGCGAAAACAGGGGGTCCCCATTTGCAATGGGATGATGTGTGAAATGGTCACAACACTCTCCTTGATAAATGACGAACTGTTGTAGGTGATAATCGCACTTGAAGATGGAATGAATGACTTAACTTGATGATGAAGTGAATGAAATGATCTCATATAAATACACAACGGTGGAAGAGACACACCTCTTCATAATGCAAGGTCGGCCATCAAAGGATATGGCTCAAATGAAATGGCGCAATTATCAAGGAGAGTCAGCCTTAACAACAAATAATAATTATTAACAATAATTAAATATGATTTTCCAAATGAGGCGCCTCATTAAATCGAAGTCCATACAAATTAAATAGCCGATGGCTATCATTTAATTTGTTCTTCATAGACGATCTGGGCTGGAAGTAGAAGCCCGACACTGCTCCTCTAACATCAACACCCAAAAGTATTGTACCCAAGGAAAAAAAATCGTCATACCGGCATACACGTATTTTGTACCCATGCACATATTGAAATCCAAGACCTATAGAAAATATATACAGTTACAACATGAGGAGACCCCTTGGATGTTGCGTCACTGAGACATAGGCAAATATCATGGTTGCATCATCATCCAAGACCTATTTTAGACACCAACGTAGGACTTGCCATGATGTTGGGATAAGTGATCAAGCTCCTCTAAACCATAGACTTATAATTTGAGTTTTGATATTTGTTTTGATGACATGGATTTCATAATCCATGAGATTTGTATACATTTGATAATTAATAATTTTAAATTTATGTATCTAACAATGTTGTTTTCTCCAACTAAAAATTAAAATTTGTTTTTATACTCACATGATCGATTTATACTTGTGTATATGGTCAAAGTAGCTTCAATATGACTAGTTTATTGTGTCTTTAAAGTCCATTTTTTAAAGGGTGCATGAAACATGTTTTAAATCCTTAAAAACCTCTATATTTCATGGTTTTTTCAATTTGTCGAGTCTAGGCACCAAGTCCAAGTCAAAAATCAACTTGCCAAGTCTAAAGCGAGTCCAAGTCAAAAATCAACTTGCCAAGTCTGAAGCAAGTCCAAGTCTTGTAACTATGCTTAAACCCAAGCAAGAATATTTACTTGAAATAAAAGAAGGAAAGGCTTTTTGTATATTGCAAAAAGGTTGGATGGTTTCTTGATTTCTTCTTTGCTCTTGAATGAGTGGCATTCTCCCTCTCTCATTCTCCCTATAGCTTGCTCAAATCACATCTTATTTGGATGGAGGTACAAGTTCCTAGTAGAGTAGCAAGAGCCCATTTTGGTTGCAGCTGGTTAGAGCATCGTGAGTTTCATCAAATGGTGGAGTGGTGGGAAGCTAATAGTGTTTCAAAATTCAGCTATGTTTAGCCTACATTAAGGTTGAAAATGTTGAAAAGGAAATTGAGGATTTGGAATATTAAAGTTTTTTGGTAATATCTTTGTAGAGAAGAAAAGCTATTAGTGAAGTGTTGGAGGTTAATGCTAGTAAAATTCAATTGGAAGAATTGATAAATGGTCTATTAGATTTGGAAAAGGAGTTATTGCTTATACAAGAAAACTTGTTGAAGATGGAAGAAATATATTGGCATCTAAAAGCTAGAGACAAACGGGTGTAGTTAGGGGATATGAATTCAAAGCATTTTCATGCGGTTTCTTAGGCTCATAAACAAGTTAAAAAGGATTTCTCTAATTGAGGATGGTAATGGGGTCTTACAGTGCAAGAGAAAATAAGGCAGAAGGTAGTGGAATAATTTGAAAATAGTGAAAGGTAAATGACTCATTTCAATAAAGGACAAGGTGCAAAATACAGCTTTTGGTTTGAAGCGGGGTAGTAGTCTTGGTCAAGATGGTTTGTTTGCTAACTCTGTTCAAGAGTTCTGGGACTTATTAGGGCAGAATGTTATAGAAGCTTTAAATCAATCCATCAAAATCAAGTTGGGTCCTCAAATAATTCAAAACTACATTGTTGGCTCTAGTGCCAAAAAATGAGACGTGAAGAGTTATGGGGATTTGTTGTGACCATTTCACACATCGCCCCATTGCAAATGGGGACCCCCTGTTTTCGCTTTTCGTCTCCTTGCAACGGTTACGTAAGATCACCTGTGTTAAGAGTTTCAAGTCAGTTTGCCGAGGGTTACCCGAGCCAAGTCCGTAATTCATGATTGAATCAGTGCGTAGACGTCATGGAAGTGCTTAGAAGGCCCAAGAAACGAAGATCGCCTGTGAATTCGGCCAATTCTAACACTTCCTATTTTTTAGGAAAATTTGCTTTTTCGATTTTTCATTTTTAGCATTTTTGGACCAAACAAGGTTCCCTATTTTTTAGGGTTTGCTTTTTCTATTTTTAGAAAGTTTCTATTTTTGGAAAGTTTCTATATTTAGAAGGTCTCGAATTCCAAAAATGCACTCAGAAGTCCAAAAAAATCAAAAAATCTCTCAGAAAATCAAAGAGAAAATTGAAAAAATTATTGAAAAATCTGGAAAAACAATTCAAAAAGCATGAAAAATCAGACCAAAAACATTCAAATTCTGGAAAAATCAGTTCGAAATTAATCAGATCTGAAGCAAAAAGTCACTGGAAAATCAGCTCTTAAAAGATGAGATTCATGAAATAAATGGCTAAGTCTGAAATTCGCCATGAGGAAGGATGAAGAAATGGTGAAGTCCGCCCAGCAGCAAAGGGGATGATGCCAAAGTCTTTTGAAGTCCGCCCAGCAGCAAGAGGCAATGTCAAGGACCTTCCAAAGTCCGCCAAGGATGTCCAAAAAGTTTTGAAGTCCACCATGTTCAAGGGAGCATATCCTAAGATCATCCAAAGTCCGCCCAGCAGCAAAGATGCTCATCCTAGGATCCTTTGAAGTCCGCCATGTACAAGAAAGGAAGTGCCAAAAGGTCTTGAAGTCCGCCCTCAACATCCTAGGACCCTTCAAAGTCCGCCATGCAGCAAGGAGGCACATCCTAGCATCATCTAAAGTCCGCCCTCAACATCCTAAGAGCCTTCAAAGTCCGCCTAACCTTGTGGAGGGATGTCTAAACACTTAGAAAGTCCGCCTAGGCATGTGAGAAGAGGAAAAATCAAAATTTCTACTAAGTATTAATGCCCAGCAAAGAGAATTTCGAAAATCTACTAAGTGTGAAGGCCTAAAAGGGTGGAAAATTGATTTTGGCTAAAAGATTGTGACACTTCCAAGGGATAAAATGTTGAGGCAAATGCTAAGAAGCTCTAAAGTCCGCCCTAGAAAAGTGGGACATCCAAAATGCTTGTCCAAGATGCTAACAAAGTCCGCCATACTTGTCCAATGTGCTAAAGAGATCCGCCTAAGCACATGAAGAGGAAAAATCAAGATTTTTGCTAAGTGTTGATGCCTAGTCCAAGGAAAAGTTCGAATATTTGCCTAAGTATAGAGGCTAAAGGATGAAAAAGTGAGATTTTTGGCTAAGTATCATGGCATTTTCAAGAGGTTAAGTGCCAAGTTTGGAAGGACACGTGCTAAAGAAGATTGGGATATGGCAAGAAATAAAACGAAGTATGCCTAGCACAAAAGTGGAAAAGAAAGTAAATTTTCCTAAGTGTGGGTATCTAGAGAAAATGTTGAGAAATTGACAACTTTGGCCAAGTACACAGAGAAAAATGCGCAAGGCAAGGAGAAAGGAAAGATCGTCCTTGGCCAAAAGGAGTAAGAATTTGTTGAGCGTCGAGGAAGCTTGCCTGATAAAGACATCCGGACTAAGGATTTTGCTTAGAAAAATTTGCCCGAGCAAGAAAAAAATTGACTTTGGCAGAAGAAAATAGGCTTAGTGCAAGAAAAAAGTTGGCTATGGCAAAGAAAAATAGGGATCTGGCATAAAGTTTGTCGACGGAATGGCTTAAGTTTTGACTTGGCTAGACGAAATTGGGAATAAAATTGGAAAATACATTTTTAGCCAAGGGGAATAAAGAGAAAATCGAAATAGCCATGGGTCCAAAACGAACGGGTTGAAATAAATTAAAATATTTTAATATTTTACTAATTTATTTTAAATGCCTTGGACAAAATGAAGTTTGCCAGAGATGCTTTGGAGGAAAATAATTTGTGCCGGCCAGAGATAAAATCCGATGGGCAAAATTAAATTCACCGTGACTTCAAGAGAGAGAGTGATAACTTCGGAGCTAGAATTCAGGAGAGAGAAAATCTGAATTTGTTTATTTTATTTCTTGCAGGTGGATGACGACACGAGGCGAATCTTCAAAGAAGAAGCAATGGCGTGGAATGGTGGCAAGACTGCTTCAAGCCAAATTGAGTGAAGGAAAAAGGATGGGACAAAGCCTGAGAAAGTCCAACTTTCCCTAAGCATAGCATGTCCAAACCTTTACAAAGTCCGACTTTGCTTGGAGAAGGTACGTCCAGACATCCATAAGATCCGCTAAGTACAATGGCAAACATGATGCAAAGTCCGACCTAGACCAAGAAAAGAAATGTCAAAGTGTTGAGAAAGTTCGACTTCTCCCTAGAGATGTTTGTCCAAAGTGGCTTGAAGTCCGACTTAGGCCGAGAGAAAAAACGTCCAAGCTCATGTGAAGTCCGCCCAAGGGGAGGATGAGAAAATTGGCTAAGTGTTGATACCTTGGGGAGAAGAATTCACTAAGTGTTGGACGGAAAACAGGAAGGATGAAGAGGAAAATAAAGAGGAAGCGAATAAAATCCTTGTCCAAGGATAGGATTTGTCCTACATAGCACAAGCCAAATTCAAAATTGAAGGCAAATCCACAGGCAAAGTTCGCTCGAGCATGGAGATGGCCAAAAAATTGGCTAAGTGTTGAGTGGTCCAGATGAAGATTTGGCTAAGTCAGGGAAATACTTCACAGAGGAAATTCCAATTTCCTCCATTGTGGCGAAGGCACACAGGCATTCTTCTCCAAATTCTAGGCACTTGAAAGAAGCAATCAGGACAACTTCTGGAAGGGTTTCATCTCCTGAAGAATTAAAGACAAGCTTCCAATTAGAATCAAATGGTGACAAGGAGAGTGTTCCAAACATATCTCCATACTTAGACAATTTCTCGGCACAAATTGGAGAATTCAAAGAGGAAATCCAAAGGAATAACATCAACCCAGTTCAAGCAGGAGGAAGTTCAAAGCAACCAACTTCAAGTCCAGACACCTGCTCCAAGGGGAGACTTCCAGACCTCAAAGATCCCAGTACAGGTAAGAAGAAGAAATCAAAGTCTCAAAAGGAATCCAAGATCAAAGCTAGGAAGGAACAAGCACAACGGACAGAGTCATCGGCAAGGAAAATATTCTAAGGCAAGCACGTGGAAGAAAAACGAAGCAACCAAGGAAGGCATCCAGCACGCTGAGGTGGCGCCTCGTCATCTTCCAACCAATCAAATTGTTCCAAATCAACATGCAACAACTTTCTATTTTATTGTTGATTTATATTTAGCAAAAGGGACAAGTGTCCTCAAATGAAATTTTCTCATTGGTCGAAAGTGACAAACCCTAATTAGGGTTTTATTTTGTAATCTCGGCCGTTGATTTGAAATCAATCTTGGCCATTGAATTGTAATTGGGGAGCCTATAAATTGAGCTCGCCCCCTCATTTGTAAAGTGTGGAGATAGGATATGAGATTGTTGCATTGAGACTATTTTGAATAATAAAAGCTCTTGAGCATGATTTGCCTTGAATAACTTCTTATTATCAAATAGTAAGCGAGGTTGCATATCATCTTCCGCCATAGATTAAGGTTAAGGTTAGATTAAGTAGAATTTGTTTTGAAAGTTGGTTAAGTGAATGAGAGATTGATTGTATTGATTCAATGGTGAAGTGTAGCTCATACTTTCTTCGAATGGATGATTTGCATTCGATGCGTAAAGTTAGCCTGAGCTCTTAATTGTGGAAGCTTAACTTCAACCTCATTCGAGGTTTGAAAATTATTCTCACAGCCCTTGAAGATTGCACCCATTTTGCGTATGTTGTCCTGCAAGAGGCGAAACAAAGTGTGGTTTATTCCCTTCATCAGATCCTTATTGTCTCTTGAGTTCTTAGGCATAGACTAGATTCTCCTAAACCCTATTCCTTTTGCCATTTTTTTTGAGATCCATTGAAAGTCCTGATCGAGAGCCTTTAATGATAAATCCCCTAAGTCCTCAACTTGTGAAGATTTTCTTACGTAAGTCCCCTTGTTTATTACCAGCATATCACAACGGCCATTGAGCTTGTCCACACGTCGAGACCCGACAAAAGAAACCTTGGAATCGCCATATGATCTTCTCGCAATCTTAGCATACGCGGTGGTTTTTCAAGAGAGGATAGAGTGTCTTTGGACATTCTATTCTGTGTGTTCGGTGGATGATAAAACGTACACCAACAGGATTTAAGACCTATAGCCCTATGTACTACTATTAATAAGATATTTTTTTAGGGCTATGTTGACTATGTAATGCCCCACCCATTTCTTGCCTCGAGAAGTTTTGGTTTCAGCATTGTTTTCCAGCTATGTATCAAGGGATGCATATGTCATGCTTGTGCTTGTTGCCTTGAGTGTTGTATGGTGTGATGGACCACCCGCATGTTTCATGATGGTACTCCTCAACATGTTAGTTGTTGGTGTTTTGGTTGCATTGTGATGCATGTATGGTAGTGTGCCAAGTTCCTTGTGAGGACTTGATATATTTCGTTACAATTGTATTCCTTGAGATGCATGTGTTATGCTTTATATGTCTAGTTTAACATAATAGTTTTAATTCATGGATATCAATATATGTATCATTATTATGTTTATATGATTTTGAATCCCATTGGATGATTTTCATGTGATTCAACTATTATATATTGAGTAGGTATGCTTGACGTGTGCATTAAGTGGGTGTAGGTACAAGGTTATTTCTCCACTTGATTATACAAGTTTGAGTTATTCTCCAATGGTGGTTATATCAAAGATATCGCTTTGGAGTATTGTGTTTGGTAGCCACTATTGCACTCAATTGAGTGCAAGATGAGCCCTATTTTCCTTTATTGTATCGTATCTGAATCAAAGGCAAATTTGGACTCCATGTGTTGTGGAAAACAAATAAATGCATGATTTTAATGTGGTTCTTTATTCCACTTGTGTCAATTGTATTTTAAAGATTAAATCTTGCGTGTGAATAGTGCTTGATGCATTGGAGATTGGGAAATTGGGAAAGAAAAGAAAAAGAAGGAATTGCAATTTAGAATGCATTAGAAATAGTATTTAATTGTTGCAATTAGTTAAATGGTCATTTGAAAATTATTCCTTTGGCTTTGGAAAATTAATTAAATATTTGAATTGCCTAGGAAAAGATTAAATGGTTATATTTTATTTATCATTGGAAAAGAATATAACTTACGCAATTTAAATTAATTGCCATATGTATTTTGTGAAATGTGAAATTGAAAAAATAGAAAAGTGAAATAAACAAGAAAAAAAAAAATAAGAGTGAAAATAGAAAGAGGAAAAGGATTTTCTTTTCATGTTTGAAAATCTCTTCCTTTCTCTCTCTCAAACCCACTCTTCTCAAAATTGGAAAATGAGTGGAAATGCTTGGTTTTGGATTTGGATTTGCTTGGATTCGGAATTGAATTGCGAAGGGAGGATTGTTGGATTGCTTGCATTGCAATTGGATATGCTTCTTAAATCTGAAAAAGAATGGATGAAAATGATGAATTTTCATTTTGTGATTGCATACTTGAGGTATTTTTCCTCATTTCTCCATGTTTTAAATTCCTATTTTGGATGGTTGCTATGCTTACGCTTAAGGAAGCATAGGGCCTCTTTTTAGATTCAATTCCATGTATTTTGTCATGCCCTTGAAATTACGACACTAAAAACCCCTAGTGTTGAAATACAAATGAATAAACAAAATAAATAACAATATAAATATCAAAAAATATAAATATAAATATTAACAATTGGATATTAATTATTATAATATAATAATATAAAACACTTATATAAAAAACTAATATAAACATAAATATAAAACACATAATATATAAAATGAATAAATATAAAATAATAAACATAAAATAATAAATATAAAATAAAACAGAAATCGAATTACAAGCAGCGATTACCTTTTCAAGGCAGATATTAAAATCTTAAAAGCCACCGATTCAGGTTTTAAAGAGATTTAAAAAGCAGCAATCCATATTAGACTATAAAGACAGCAAACAACTATTAAGTAAGGATTATCAAAGGGAAACAAAAATTCAAAAAGGTGCAATTTAAAACCTCATTAAGGACAGCAAATTATATAAGACAAAAGGCAGCAATTAAATAAGGATTATTCTTAGAAAGGCAGCAATCACTTTTTGAAGAGGTGCGATTCCTTGTAGAACACATAACTTTTGGTAGAAGACACAATCCTTCATAAGAGACGTATTTATTGTGAAGATATATAAGGTGATAACATTTCTGGGAATTCATATCAAGCGATCCAATGAATATTTTAAATTTTTATGAGTAACAAATAAATGAGAACATACAGATTTGAAAGGTGGGTAAAGTGGGTAATGAAACATCATTTATAAGACAGATTGAATGAAGAAGATTTGAGCATGGGTGAATGAATAGACATATATGAAGATCATTCAATGTTGAAAAGATAAGAAGATTATAGGGCAAGCATACAAGTATTTTTATGTTATGATATGAGAGGAGGGGAATCAAATCAGATTCATGCACAGATATATAAATGAGGACGAAAATAAGAATAAATATATTAATAGAAGATACTAAGAAATGAGAGGCCTGATATGAAAGGTATGTAGGAAGAGGAAGATAGTCAAGGGAAGATAAATGAAGATTAACGATAAATCAATAAGGGGAGTAAGTTAAATATAATTACATATGCACACACATAGGATATCTATGAATTATATACAATTATGCAATAATGATGCTTGCAGCAATTATTGAGCCTTATAAGTAATTATGATGTTTTAATATAAGTATGGATAATAGATTCTTATTTATCCAATTTACACTAACGATATCTTCTGAGTATTAAGAACAGGATCAATTGGAAAAGTAAGAATAGGACAAAGCAGCCAGCAAGGAAAATTTGTCAATATCAATTAATCTCTGATTTCAGGAATGATAAACTAATGCGTTAATTAGTTTATACTTATTTTCAGAATTATAAATTAATATACAAGTTGTGATAGGATACTAACAAAGGATAATAACATATCATTTAAATGACTTATACACATTACTTTGTGATAGCATAGCCATGATTCATTGTATATTACTAATGTGGTTACTACAAATACAAGGAGCCCAATCATGAGGAAATGAAAGGGGTGGAACGATGAGGGTATCAAACTCCTTACTAAATGGACCACCCCATATGGATGGCATGTGCCACATGAGTTCAAGGAGGCTAAGACGTACCTTCAAACTCCCCCTCTTCCATGATCCCCCATGATTGAGCACCTTCACCCCGCCCCCCCTCCAAAGGGTCAATTAAGGAGCCAAATCATGAGGAAATGACAAGACGGAACGATGAGGATATTAGACACCTTGCTAAATGGACCACCCAATATGGATGGCATGCGCCACATGGAGTCACCTCATATGGATGGCATGCGCCACATGAGTTCAAGGAGGCTAAGACTCCCCTTCAAACTCCCTCCTCTTCCCTGATTTCCCCCATGATTGAGCATCCTCAAGATGGAGTAACAATCAAATTAATAAAATTACGTTAGAATTATTAATGCTAAATTATGACGCCCTATGTTAAGTGATTATTGTAATTGGTTTCTAACTTATCTGCAAGGATTAAATCGAGCCAAAGTACTCTCTAAATCCACTATCTGCCTAGAAATTGATAATTTAGGGTAAGAATAACATTATCCCAATTAAGGGACATTACATATTTTAATTGAATAGTTTTTGTTGTTTTAAAATTATGAAAAAACTCTATTTTGTGCCCTCTTAAGAAAAAAAAATTCCAAAATTCGTGAAACATGAATTTTATGTTAAAAGTGTCATGTTGTGCATATTTGAAACTATAAGGTATCTTTAAAGTTTGAAAATTTGAAATTTGGAAACTTGAGCATTCATCCACAGAGTTTTGGGATTTTTATGAATTTTTCATGTAAAATTAATTTTAGAAAAATTGAAATTGGGAATAATTTATGATGAATTTTAATGTCGGGAAAGAAGTCTTTGTTGCAAGTATGAGCAATTGGTGTTGTCATTGATGTCAACAAGCCTGTGTTGTCATTGGTGTCAAATGTTTGAGAAGAAGATTGTTAAAAGAGAATGTGTAGTTGTTGGTATTGCCTATTTTGTTGCATTGATGATGCTTTGATTAGTTGCATTATGTTGTCATTAGTAAGCTATTGGTGTCAACCTCTAGTGTTGCTTTGATAAGCTTTTTGTCTATGGTTGAGGAAGTGATGAAGATGATGAGGATGTGTTTTTGGTGCTTGGTTTCCAAGTGCTTTTGAGAAAAATTGATAAAACGAAGAAACAGTGAGTTGCAATGTGTTCTGGGTTGAAGAGTGGTGTTTTGGTGTCGCTCTGCATTTCTTCTAAGTTGAAGATCTGCCTATGCATTTCAAATACGTTGATCAGAGGTGTTTAGAGGTGTTGTATTCAAAATTTGGTGTGTTGGATTGTTGTGCAAAAGAAGTTGTGTGAACAATGTATTGCAAAGGTGTCTAGGAGAAATGTTTTTGCTCCGTGTTTCTCCGCAATTTGGTTTCAAGTCTTGCGGATCTGAAGGCATGCTAATAGGGTTGGTATCTTTCGTCAGTCGAAGTTGTTGGAGGTTGGTGCTTTGGAAGTTAGTTTCCTAAGTTGTAGTGTATGGTAGAATTGTTTGAGTGTACTGGGTGTGTACATTCTTCGGGTGAAAGATGTTGCGGATTTTGTTGGATTTCAAGGTGTTTGTGGAATATTTTAGATCGCGCTCAAGTGTTATGTGGTGTCCATGAGTCATCTTTGAATTTAAGGAAGTGTGTAATTAAAATTTTAATGGCGTTTACATGGGTAACGGTCAACCTTAGTGTTTACACCAATTGCGGTGGATGTTTATTGTTTGTAGAAGCGTGTTGTAGCATGGTGCTATAGATTTGGGTCCCAAAAAAGGAGTGGTGTGGTCCGCCTTCACTTCTATCCGCCATGGAAATGTTTTGGTGCTGACCTAATTTGAATTTGCACAGTTGATGTGCATAGCCAACCTTGGAAAATGGTTTCAAGGTTGAAGATGATATAAATATGAGTTGAGTTGTTGAGGGATGCAAAGATAGACATGCATGATATGAATGATGTAAATTGCAGAGTATTAGAATGCGAATTTGAGAAGTACAATGTGAGCTTTCATGTGTTAGATTGCTAGATGCAGTGAGCAGAAGGTGTCTACAATTCTTCGATCAAGCTGCGAAGGTCTTGGTGATGTTGTGGTATATTTCTCTGTGTAACATTCTTCTCTATCTTCTCTTCTATTCTGGCAGTGAGCCTTCCTTTCCTTGGGCAGTGAGCCCTCCGATAGTGAGCCCTTTGTATTCAGTGTTCATATTACTTTATATTGTGAGCTAATCCTCATCGTGGTTTTTCCCATCTTGGGTTTCTATGATGAGCCCAGCTGGCTCAACCTCAACCTTTGAACTAAAACTGTGTTTTTGTGTTTGATTTGATGAAATTCAAGCAATAAATGTAGAAGTGTGTCAGACATAAATGGAGATAAAATTAAATTTAAAACTAAATCTGAGAAAACTGTAATTATATTGTGGATCTGGCAATTCATACAAAGAAATTGCATACAAAAGACATACCCGATACCCTTCAAATTATTTAAATAAAGAAATTTTGCACAATTCAAGCAGGAATGGCTAAAACTAATGAAACCCTCCTCTAAATCCAATGAAGCACAAGTAAAACTCCTAAATGAAGCTCTCACAGGCAATGATTCAGTTGGTCTTCCACCACTTCAAAATTGCAAATTCAATGAAGAATTGACACTCTCCAATGAAGATTTTCCTGAAACCCTTGTCCTCAAACAAAAACCATAGAGAAGAATAAAATATGCAAAGTCAAATGATCAAAAATGAGTTTGATTTCCATTTGCTGCCTTATATCTCAAATAAAGCACGCACTTCCAAAAAGGCGCGCACTTTTGAAAGTAAATACATTTAAAATGTATTTTAAATATTTCAATAGTTTTAAATCTCACTTAAAGAAATGAGCGCACCTTTATTTGACTTAAGTGATTAATTTTATCACTTTATAATCCTTTGAAACATGCTAACCAATTTTTTGCCACAATTTTTACACAATAACCAACACTTGGCCAACTTGATTAGAGTTAGCGCCAAACCCAAACTCTATCAAAACAACTCTAACCAAGAATGTGCCCTAAAACCACTGAAGGAAGAGAGGCGGGCATATGGTCAGAGGATCCCTAGGATCAAATAACTCAACAATTGAAATTGCTTATAACTAGAAGTGTAAAATAAACTCAACGCCAAGAATGTGCACACAAGATCCCTTTGAAGGCGAGGTGCTAACGTATGGCGAAGTATTATAAAAATGAAAGAATTTAGGCAGTGAACCAGCCATAAAGATTTTCGATCAACCACTTAAACAGTGGGGGGAATACTACAAACAATTCAACTAATTCATCCACTAGGGCATCCACTCAAGAGTGGGAATTCTCCACTTTTTCAGTGGGTACAATGAGAGTTACAAAGATTATTCTCCACACTAGTGGTAAACCATCCAGGGGTTAAAGTATTTGCATTAGAAATCACAAGTAATTGCAATTAATAATAATGGTTGGATTAGTACTACTAATTCTCAACCTTACAATTGAAAGAATCTGCAAATTACGATTGTTCCAACAATAGAATGAATGCAAATATAAAAAGGATGATTATAGCAATGTTTTAAACTCCCAAGGACTAAAAATGAAGCCAAAATCTGAACTTATTGAGGTCTTATAACAAAAACCAGCAGACTGAAATTGTGAACCAGCAAGCTGGAAATCAACGAAATGCTCATAACTTCATGAAATTACCTCCAAATTGTTTGAAATTGAATGCAATGGCTCTCTGGAAGATTGGCGCCTCAAAACACAGACTAAACTGCAACCAAAACTTGAGTATTAACTAAGCACAAATTCCAAGAAGACCCCAGCATGGTACGGCCTTCCTAGAGAGCGATTTCCTTAGATAAAATCAGCAACTCCACAATAAATTCTGATAATGCACCCAAAGGGGCGCCTCTAGCATACTAATTGAAGGAGTCAATACCCATGTGCAAATAAAAATCTCCCTTAAAGCTGTATACAAAATTCCCTTTCAGCCTAGCGTAAACCAGCAACGTCACAATGCTCACTAACTCTACAAAACTCCACCAAATGACTTGAAACAGATTGCTAAAGCTTTTAAGGGGAATGTAGCCCAAGTTCCAACCCTAAAACCACTTCAAGAAGCTGAATATTATTTGTTGCACAAATTTCAAGACAGCAAGCAATGGTACAGCCTTGAAGAAGTACGGCCCTCTCTAGAAGAATTAGTACTTCAAAATAAATTCCCAACTTTTGCAAGAAGGGTCGCCCATGCCTTAGAAAACCATTGCTTCAATACCCAGAAAGCATAAAAATTCATACAAAGAGTTGTATTCAAAAATCACTTTCAGCCATGATAAACCAACAAATACAAATTTGAAAGTTACTACCAAATTATTCAACTTTGATGCACAATATGCACTTCTGAATGAAGCAAACTCTCAATCCACCATCTAGGGAACCATAGTTTTAGGCCCGAAGAATGGAGTGGAATTGCTAAGCTTTCCCTAGCTGGATTCTGGATTTCAAACCAACAGCATAACATTACAATATTTCCCAAAGATGAAGAACTCTTCTCAAAGCCTCAATATATAAGCTTCAATTGGCAACTGAATCACTTCAAATTCCAAGGAGTTGAATCACTTCAACTTCCAAGAGGGACGCCACCTTTAAGCATTTTACTTTTTGAAATAATAAACTTTATTCAACCTCCTTTAGGCGTCCAACTTAATAATGCAATAATAAAACATTTAATAAATCATTAAATGCACAATTGACCCCATAATGTCCCCTCTTTAAAAACAACATGAAGTTATCACTCCTAGGCGTGGGGTACAACTGAGTAACATAAAATTGACTAAGTATAAACTTAGTCCATTGAGATAACCAAAGCCAAACTAAAACTGAAGGATAGCAAGATGACTTGAGCTAAATTACTAATGATGCTACTGCCAAATTTAGACTTATTATAAATAGCCAATGCCAAAAATAGTAAGTTCGCTTCAAAACCATCAGAAAGCCAAACTGAACAACTGAACTGCAAGGGATTGAACTGCTACTAAACAGATACTGCTAAAAGATAGACTTGCTAAAAATAGCGAACTGCTATAAATAGTAAGTTTGCACAACATCCTCTGAACACCAACTGAGCAGTATCTGAAAGAGGAAACCCTCGAAAAAGCATCTGAAAGAGGAAACCCTAATTTTCTGCTTCAGCTTAGCTTACAGATTTCCGGAAATAGGCTAAATCTAAATGAAGAGCGTATGGCCAAAATGTGGACATTACATCCTTTAAGTCACCTTTTAATTTATTTAAGTGGCTTTTAAATCTTTTATAAAGTCAATTTGACTTTATAATATTCCATTAAGTTAAATAATTAACTTAACCATGTAAATAATCATAACTCCCTCCAAACTCAGTATTTTTCCGTGTCGCCAGAAGTTGGCGAACACAATGCTATAGATGCCTGCACTAAATCCACTACTAGAATAAAGGAGTGGGAACGTCAATACCCACCAAAAACAGCCACTGACCCCCTAACCAAATCCTTTCAGCCTACAAGGGTCCAAGAGATAGGCTAACTCATCAAACTCTGATGCCCACGAAAAAGGGGATATTACAATCCGCCCTCCCTAAAATTGCTTGTCCCCAAGCAATCACGACTGCAAAGAAACTCCACTCCTCGAAAGGCCAAAAGAACTATGAAATGTCTCACACATCTCTAATTGACTCCCGTAGCATCAGCATAATTAAAACTGCGCAAGATATCCCTGGATCCCATACCCAGAATGGAAATCTACCATGTCTAATACCCTTCGACTTCCTCTGCACAAAATTGATCTCAACTTCACCATGTTGAAAATAGTAAAATAAACCCATGGGACCCATCCAAACTGCAACACTAACTCTGTCACCACCTGGATCCCAAAATAATCTATACACACATCCATTCGTACTGTGGAGACATGAACATCTGAAAGTATCTGTATCACAACAATTATTTCCATCCTCTGCTAGACTCCCATGGATGTGCTGACTCTGCAAGTAATCCCCCACAAATGACAAACTCGAGTACTTGCAGCTACTGATTCCATCTACTGAAGATGGTGAATATCCATCTCACAAAGGATGGTATAATCCTAGAGCCAACCCACACCGATGCGTCATCAAATCCTCCATGTGTGGATCAAAAGAAAAGTGATAAGCACTCCTCATTATGTAGTTGTGATAGAACACTCCAACCTCGGTCAATGGCTCATCACTAGCAATACTGGAATCAGGCAGCTGATCACTCTGACTCTGAGACACAAAATCAGCTACATGGGATGAAATAACAGATTTTTTTTCAGGAGAGGGAAACAAATCAACATGAGAGTCATACTCCCACCAGATGACACTCTGCGAGTCCCCTGTGAAGATGATGGGGTAGCGTTGTGTACTAACACACAACTCTCAGGAGAATCCACCACTGCGACATAAGAGCTATAAGTAATCTATCTTGCAACATCTGTCATGGTACTAAGCTCAAGAGAACCTGGTGCAACAAGTGGTTCTCTACTGCTCTCAACCAAAGTATTCATCCCAACTGAGACTACTGCACCTATATCCATGATAGATGTAACCACATCCTCACTACAACCCGTGGATATATGATCCTCACCAATTGCCATTGTATGTAACCGTACTGTTTCAATAGCTGGTGGAGACTATGTCAAACTCAACTCCACAGTAAGCTCCTCCAACCATGACTGTGACTCTCTTTGATTCTTTGATTGTTCGAGTTGGCTGCAACGATCCTAACTCCCTGCAAATGTTGTTTTGCATTGGCAGCCAACATCTTTGCCCTTTTAGCTCTTTGTAGCCACCTATCACACAAAACTTGTATTTGGCTCACATCTTCTGAGGTCTGATATACAAAATCAGACTTGTTGTGACTTAAATCAGCGATGCATTCCTTGTTAATGACTCTCATCTTGCATGCCAATAGAAGGAGAACCTGTCACAATATTTTTTGAACTCACCATGACTTTCAAATCATCATCTTGCTCAAGTGGAAGGTTGTTGTCTTGAACATTAGACTTATTATCACGTCTGATAACAACTTATTGAGCGTTGAGAATGTCCACTTTCTCCTCAAGTTTTACCTTCTTATCCTTCATGCTAATAAGGTTATCTGCATTAGTGTTTGCTTTCTTTTTCTTTGCAAACAAAGGATCCAAAATTTCCGGATGTTGTAGAAGCCTTGTTAAATTCTTATCATAGTTTTGAACAGCCTGCATGAGCTATGGCAGGAGTTCCTCTATGGACTTTTCCTTCTGAGGTTGAGCAAGAAGAAAGGTAGGTAACAACCTTCCATCCTTAAATCTATACCAGCTACAGGCAGCCATTGATGTAACCTTTTCTACACCTGCCATAAGTAGCTGATTTCCAACTGAGTTTGCTGAAGATGAGTGTTGATCACTCAAATGACGCTTGATTATGATTCACTGAACATTGAGCTATCTCTCAAGGATAGCACGATATCTTCAGTGATATTCTATTCAGCTCTCATTTATATTTTGCAGGTCACCTTGTGTGCACATAAAATCTTCAAATATGCTTATGAGGCACCTCCCTGACTCCACGTATGCTTCCTCTATTGAAGGGTGGTTGCGCCCAAGTTTAGTAATATGTCTTCCTAACTCCCAGTAGTAGCCTTTAGCATCCACAACTTGTCTTATATGAGAAGCGGCTATTTTTGTTTTATCTGTCTTGTTCAAATTTGAAATATCTTATAGAAGCAGCTCCCATAACCCAAACTGCATCCAAGGAACATGAAAAAAAAAATCACGACTTTATGTAATCCCAAGCACCTCCCGACAGGTGACTTTTATTGGATTTGACTTTGCAGTTTCATCTTTACTGCAAGCAACTTATGATGAATTTGTACAGCCAATGTCATTTCTACAAACAATTCTTATGCAGTCCTTCCAACTCAATACATGGCTACATAAGTCTGGGGATGTCTACTCCTGAAGATGATTTGCCCAACAGCAATCCCGTGAATTCTAGCTATAAAATCACTTCTAGTATTAAATTCGATCGTCCCAGAATGAACACAATGAATCTCCAGTTCTTCTTTCACATAGTTAAATCCATCAATTCAATGCAAATACAGCTTGCAACTGAAATATAGTTTCATTAATGAATGAAGAACCTGATTATTCGTACTCCTTCAAATAGCAGCAACCTAAAGACTTGAAAGCAGCGGTTAATCTCCTTGATGCTGGGTGAATCTATCTTGTCTAGAATCCAACAAATATTATCGTCCTTCATAAAATCTTTATATTAGAAGGCCCGATACCAAGTCAGCATCAATCTCATTTGACTATGAAACTTTGGCGGCTAGCATACTCGTCTTAATCAATAATGTGTTGGCTTTCCACACAAGCTCCAATCCCTTTGATGATGATTGCAAGAGAGGAACAAATCATGAAAGATATTTGACTTCTCCGATGTCTTGTCTCTTCTAGGCTGCTCCCGACAAGACCCAACTCATATGAAGTCATTTTGTCTTCATGTGAAGTCATCCTTCAAATTGCAAGTTGCGATTACAAGCAACTCCCGACTACAGGCTACGTTTGTCTTCATTCAAAGAGTGAGCTCCTTCCAAAAGTTTACACCAATGGAAACAAGTCCCGATGGATGAAGCAATATCGACTTCAATTCTTGTCTTTATTTGACAACAGTTGTTTTGGATTTTGTCTTTTCAGAATCGTCTTTATCTGTCCACCACAAGGAAATTGAATTCCTTGGTCTAAGTAGTTGTCGCCCAAAAGAAAACTCTTCTAAAATTTATCATTGACTGCTTTGTCATCAACGGCTATCCAGTTGGACTCATGCGCTGGCCATTCTTTATCTCTTTTTTGTTTTTCTAAACGATTTATACCCTTTATGAAGTCGTGGCTACCAAGGAGATTGATTCTCTAAAAAAATCGTCTTATATGTTGAGTCCAAAGTGGCTGAGCGGAGACAAATACGACTTTTGTCTTTTTTTTGGTCTTATTAAACCCTAACGACTATGTCTTTATCCCACCAATGTCTTCTTTTGTAGCAGATATCTTCCAGCTGTGATAGTGTTTCATATAAAGCAAATTCAATCTGAATATAGTGCCACAATTTTCCTTTATAATAAATTGAATACTTTACTAACTGGGAATGAACCAAAACTTTGTAATTATCTCATTCAGATTTATTCAGAAATACTGAAAATACCTTTTCAAATTTGTAATATAACACCAGATCTGAAGGTTAATTTCAGAAATTGTTTATCTCTAAATGATTTGATCAATAACAGCAATTTTTTTTTTTTGATATATTCTCAAACCCTAAATATTTCTGAAAATTTCTTTTGGAGAACCAACACAGGATGGCAGGATTCAGGCTTTGATACCACTGTGATGAGCCCAATTGGCTCAACCTCATCCTCTGATCTAAAACTGTGTTTTTGTGTTTGATTTGATGAAATTCAAGCAATAAATGTAGAAATGTGCCAGACATAAATGGAGATAAAACTAAATTTAAAGCTAAATTTGAGAAAATTGTAATTGTATTGTGGATCTGGCAATTCATACAAAGAAATTGCATACAAAAGACATACCCAATACCCTTCAAATTATTTAAATAAAGAAGTTTTGCACATGCCAGGCAAGAATGGCTGAAACTGATGAAACTCTCATGTAAATCCGATGAAGCACAAGTAGAACTCTTGAATGAAGCTGATAGGCTAGGGTTGGATGGAACACTCACTGTTCCATGCTCTGGGTCTCACCTTGGCAAACCCCTTTGGTGTCACTCTCCATCTTCTTAACCTATAGGTCCTAATGCTTGTTAGGCACCCCTGGTTCTCCTGGCCAACCCTACTATCATCTCCATTTCCCTAACCAAGCCAATCTTGGTGCTCTTTCTGCCATTCTCTCCTTAGCCCTTAATCTTCCTAAAGGCTAGCTAAAACTCCAACCTTCGCTAACTCGATGCAGGGGTGTGTGATGTCTTCCATTTGCTTCAAGATCATCCCCCTAGGGTTCTTGATCATCCACCAATCACCAATTCTCCATCGCTCTCACCAAACCCTATTCTAGGGTTTAAAAGGCTACTAGCCCTTGAGCCCCAATTAGGCCTCCTAACCCGAGAAACTACACTTAATTTCCAATCTTTCTAAAGAACATCACAAACTTCCTTTGGGGATCCTGGTTCATTTTCCTACCTCTCAAAGATTTTTGAGGTTATAGGCCTTCACTGTCCGTACACAGGCGTAACCCTCATTTTGTAAGAATTGGGGCTTTTTAGGCCATTTCCTGACCACACAGTGATCTGTCTGCTTGTTTCAACCACCAAATGGACTGGTGAAACCTCTTCCTTCATGCCAAAACTTTGTAAGGCCTCCTGCATTCCCCACACACCTTGGTTTGCCAGGGAATTGACATCCCTGCAACGTTAATGCTTGGTTTTCACTGTCTTTCCTAACCGGGCACAGTCAAGCTCGCCTAGGAGAAGACTTTTTCCAAGATACTTTGCCTCCTACAGACTGCTAAACCTAATCTATTTACAGGCATGGAGCTTAGCCTCATTCCCCACAGACTATACACCAGGTATAGTGGAAGACAGAGGTCTAAGACTCCATGATTAACAGGTTGCCGGACTGATCAGCAATGGAAAGAAACAAAACTAACTAAGAACTAAGCTAGAAAACGATGAGACAACCTAACTACTGACCACACAAAGCTTGTAAAGTAATTATCACGCGTGCCACACACTGCTCAGTGTCTGGAACCCTCCATTAACACACTAAAAGAGCTAAAAACCAGAAAATTTACAAGAATTTCATTGTTTTTCCATATGAACAGTAACTCCAAATGATACAAAACTTTTTCCAACCTCAATTCCAGTTCGAGGTCCCCCTTTTAAAGGTTCACAAAGTGGTTACTTCTCCCTTGGTCGGACATAACCACCACAATAGGCCAAAATTGCACAAATGCAACATTTTGGCCTTTATTTCCAAATCCTAGTGATTCCTAGTGGAAACAAATTGTGCAACTCAATCATTCTACCATAAGCTACTGATCAACCCTCATCCTAACATGTACTAACACCTCTAACTCAAAACTAAATGGTCAACATGACCTTAATGAAAACAAAACAAAATTTATCCTTCTAGATTTCCTATTTACCTAATGAAACTGCCTGTTGTTCCTTAGGTGCTCCAGCACCAGAAGCTCTCACAAGCAATGATTCAACTAGTCTTCCACAGCTTCAAAATTGCAAATTCAATGAAGAATTGACGCTCTCCAATGAAGATTTTCCTGAAACCCTTGTCCTCAAACAAAAACCACAGAGAAGAATAAAATATGCGAAGTCAAATGATCAAAAGTGAGTTTTTGCATTTGCTGCCTTATATCTCCAAAAAGGCACGCACTTCCAAAAAGGTACGCACTTTTGCAAGTAAATACATTTAAAATGTATTTTAAATATTTCAATAGTTTTAAATCTCACTTAAAGAAGTGAGCGCACCCTTTATTTGACTTAAGTGATTAATTTTATCACTTTATAATCCTTAAGTCACCTTTTAATTTATTTAAGTGGCTTTTAAATCTTTTATAAAGTCAATTTGACTTTATAATATTCCATTAAGTTAAATAATTAACTTAACCATGTAAATAATCATAACTCCCTCCAAACTCAATATTTTTTTGTGCCGTCAGAAGCTGGCGAACACTGTGCTAGAGATGCCTGCACTGAATCCACTACTAGAATGAAGGAGTGGGAACGTCAATACCCACCAAAAAGGGCCACTAACCCCCTAACCAAATCCTGTCAGCCTACAAGGGTCCAAGAGATAGGCTAGCTCATCAATCTTTGATGCCCACGAAAAAGGGGACATTACAATTTTCCACGTAAATCTACTGTTCTCTTGTGCATGGTGTTGATTTTATTCAACTTATGTTATTTTCTTTTCATGCTAAATCATTATAACAAATTAAGGGTTAATTAAATGAATGTGGATCTAAATGTTTGTGAGGGTTTTGAAGCTTTAAGGTACAACTGATTCCCCTCCCCCCCCCCCCCTCAATTGTCTCCGAGATATTGATTCCTATGGCATAGCAAGAATGCTTGTATAAGCTTAGTATGAGCATTTAAGGCAAACCTACTTAGGGAGTGTTGGTCCTTGCTAGTTGGCATCCTCACATGGGCGAGTTGATGCATACCTGACTCCACTTAGCCATCCCTTCAAGCTAGAGAAATGACACTCCTTCCCTAGATCCTATGGTATCTTGTCCTTGATGCCATTGGACTTGGTGTCCAACAAGAGACTCGTCTTTGACCATGTTGTGATTGGAAGAGACCTTGATTGCACATGTCCATGTCCATGCCATCTGATCCTTGTTGGCATGTCTACACCCCGCGATGTGGATTATTCTTCGTGCTTATACTTGGTGATGCTATCCCCATGAGCATGTGTATTTATGATATGATGATCATTTTGTTGGCATGTTATGCATTAGATGTTGATCATGCTTTTGGCATGTATGCCTTGATGTTTAATTTGCTTTGATGCCACGTGTATGTTATGAATGTTCATATTGCTTAGTGTTTTTTAGCCATGATCCGTATTTCATGTGAGTGATCTAGTTGTGCCCAAGTGACTACCTCCTAGCATAACAGAGTGGACCTAAGGGTACCACATGGTTGGGTGACATGGAAACCATCCTTGGGGATCAAAGTTCTCAAAGGCATCATCTTGGAGGAGCTTTGGATAGTGTGCAAGTGGAGGTCCTCTCCTTGCTTTAGTTTTCTCATTTTTGTAAAATAATGTAATATGTATAATTCAAGACTTTAAGTCTTCTTTTGCAATGGTAATATTTAATTATGAAATATCCTATGTGATGGAATGTAAATCTCCCACATAAGTGGTGAAGGATCTATCTTTATATGCATGTTTTCTCGACGCTGATGTTGAATGTTTATGACATTTCATATGTAATTTATCTTTCTCGAAACGTTGGTTAAATGAACATAGAGCACATTTGGATTTGGGCTTAAAATGAATTTGTTGTGTTAGAAGACATTCAATTTGTTGCCTTGAGCTTGTCTCGACATTGGTGTCATGCAAGCTTGGCTGTCCATATTTGGTTGCTCATGTTTTGCTTGTAGTTCCTTCTTGTCTAAGGATTAGTTTAGCATTGTGCTATGTTTTTTGGGATCCAAGTGAGAGGCTCTTGTGTGGTCAAGATGGTACCCACAATCCCCTTAACGTTTCCTTGAGCCATTTTGTAACAACTCATAAATCAAGGAAGTTATGCCTCGTTGAGTGTAAAAGTTAAGCCTGCCAGTTTTTCTAAGCCTTAGTTTTTTTGAGCCTCTGTGTTGGGGTATTGAACTTTGGGGAAGTCCCAAGTTGTCGAGGTATTAGACTTCTCCCCCAGTTGTCAGGGTATCAGACTCGAGGGGTTGGGTATCAAACTTTAGAGAAGTCTGATACCTAGTGGGGAGAAGTCCACTACTGGGGTACTAGGCTTCCATGAAGTCCGATACCCAATGGGAGGTATCGAACTTCAAAGAAGTTGGATACTAGGATACCAAGCTTCCATGAAGTCCGATACTCAGTGTTTGGTATCAAACTTTAATGGAGTCCGATACTAAGGTATCAAGCTTCCATGAAGTTTGATACCCAGTGGGGGAGTATCGAACTTCAAAGAAATCGAATACTGGGGTATCGAGCTTCCATGAAGTACGATACTTAGTGTTTGGTATCAAACTTTGATGGAGTTTGATACTTGGGTACCAGGCTTCATGAAGTCTGATACACGGTATATGGTATCAGATTTTGATGGAGTCCAATACTAGGGTATCGAGCTTCCATAGAGTTTGATACTTGATGTTTGATATCGAGCTTCCATGAAGTTTGATACTCAATGTTTGATATTGGGCTTCAATGAAGCCAATACCAAGGTATCAACCCCAGGAGAAGCCCAATGAGGCATCGAACTTGTGGGCATCTCAATACCTTTTAGGGGTCAAGGCCCTTGGATGAACTTGGATAAAAAGGCTAAGCCCCTAGTCAATGGTTTTTATAGGTGTCATGTCCCAATGGTTTTTGGAGGGTTGTTGGGTAGAGAGTAGTGGAGGATGTTCTAATGGTTTTGGGAATCTTGACTCACCCCCATGCCTCATTTTCAATGACAACCATGGTGATCTACCCCATGGTGTCTTAAGTCTTCCACTTGTGTCACCATGCTTTATGCATTGGTGTGCATGTCAAGTGTGTCATCACATGTTATGATTTCTTGTGCACGTTTTAGTTTTGAGAGGTCTGCTTAATGCCACTTTTGTTTTGTGAAAAGTTTGTTGGTTCGTGTTTTGTCCGTTAATGTCCTAGGTGTGTGGCTTGGAGCCTTATAGACTAGGATGAAATAGTTAATGCAAAAGTTAATCTTTATGGAGCAAGCGGACTTTGTAAAAGGTAAGCAAATCCTAGGTTGTATCATTGTATCCAAGGAAATTTTGCATTCTATAAGAGCGTAGAATCATCCTTCTATGGAAAATATTGCCAAAGCATATGATAGAGTGAAATGGTCCTTCCTAGAGCAAATTTTATATGCTTTTGGCTTTTGTGAAAAATCAAAAAAGGATAAAAATAGTCTTTGATTGTGTTACTAGAGATTGGTTCTGAATATTTGTAGTCAATTTCTTTTATCACTCTAGAGACTTGAGACAAGGACATACTCTAGCGTCTTTCTTGTTTATCTTGATGGCTAAAGCCTTGGGTAGGCATATTAGTAAGGAATGTGAGTGTGGGAATCTTCAAGGCTTTTCTAGTGTTAATAGTCTTAATCCAATTACACATTTGCAGTTTGTGGATGATACATCCCTCTTTGCAAAAGCGTCGACTAAAGAGGCTAAGGCTTTCTATAGTATTCTTAAAGATTATGCTAAAGCTTCTATGTAGTATATTAATTCATCAAATTCAAAAAATAAATAAAAAATATCACCAATGTAAGGGTCAAGAAGAAAGTGTGTAATATTTTGGTGATCATTGCAGATATACTACAAAGTATATATTTGGGGATCCCACTCATCACAGGTAAAGTTGGTTTGTTGCTTTAGCAAGAAACTCTAGACAAAATCCAAGCAAAATTATCCTCTTAAAATGGGATATGGTTGAGCCTGGCAGGGCAGTTATTGATATCAAGGCCATATTGCAAGCTATTCCTATCTATATGGTTTTCGTGATAGCTATGCCTAATCATTCAATTGTACTAGTAAGCAAAAACATCCTTTAGTAAAGCATGAGGGCGGAGAGGAAATTTTCCCTCTTGAAATGAAGTGTGTAATTCAAAAGCTCAAGGAAGAGTTGGAGTTAAGGATATGGTGGATCAAAATATAACCTTGGGTGCCAAGATCTCCTAGATCTATCCAAGTAAACCAATGTCATTTTCATGCAAAATGTTGCATACAAAATGTATGTGTTCTGAACTGTTGATAGCCACTTTCTCTAACAAAGTTTTAAGAAGTGGTTCTGCAATATGGAATTTATGGCAGGGTCCAGAGATTTTATCGCATCAAATTTGAATTGCAATGTGGGGAATGAAAAAAAGGTAGATTTCTGGAAGGACTCTTGGCCTAGAAATGCTCCTCCAATTAGCTGCTTAGGTTTGGCTAAGGCCCAAAGGGTGCTAGAGAGGGAGGTTGGCTCTAAAGTGTAGGATTATTGGCAAGATACTTATGAAAAAGGGATTGTTTGATGTTCATAGAAGGAGTTTACTAGCTTCCCAATGCTGGAGGATGTTAAAAAGAAGATAAAGGAGATTTTGTCAAGTAAATGTCCTCCAATTCTAGATAGGAGGATAAGCTATGTTGGCAGGGTAATAAACAAGGTAGATATAATGTTAGATCTGAGTATACTGTGCAACGAAGATGCCAATCTGCTATTGGTAAGGATTGGCCTACTAATATTAGCTCATATGCAAAGGCCCTGCCTAAATGTTGTATTTTTGCTTGGCTTGCAGTGAGGAATCAAATATTAACTTTTGATATTCTAATGAAAAGGAATATATTTAGGCCTTCTAGATGCCCCCATTGATGTATGGAGGAGTGTTTGGGCCATATGCCATTGCATTGTGAATATGCTTGGTCTACTTGGATTACAGTTCTCCAAAAGTTGAAAATGCTATGGGCCTTTCAAGGTACGCTTAGGCTTCATCTCAATAGCTGGACTCAAGGAACTACTAATCTACAGGTCATGTGACAAAAAGCTTGCGTCTGTGTTCTATGGGGATTGTGATTGGAAAGGAATAGACATATTTTAAAAGAGGGAGCTCTCAGAAATCAGATGTTGGAATCTGACAGAACCAGTCATAAAGGAGTATTTGTAGCACCAATTCAAAAAGTAGTGGGAAGCCTTAAAGGTTTTCAAATTACAGTGTTAAAACAATGGTCTATCTCTATTCCTGTTAAGGGAAAACAGAGAAAAGTGAGTGTAGGGAAGAGTTGAGATGGCAAGCTCCAAGTGTAGAGGTAAAGCTGAGTTTTGACGAGGCTTCCAAAGGAAATCCAAGGTTGGGGTTGCTTATGTGCTCCATGATAGTGTTGGAGGCTTTGTATTGGGCAGCTCAATTTACTTGGGGAAGCAAACAAATAACAATGCAGAATGGGCAGCTTTGTAGCTGATTTGAAATCTACTTTTGCAGTGGGGTTTTGGGAGGTGGAATTTGAGAGGTACTCTTAGATAGTCACAAATGTACTGTTAAATTATCATTGTCTGAACTGGAAGCTGAATGCAATATTAGAGGAAGCTAAATGGTGGAGATCAAAATTCTTCTCATTTAGAATTTTGCATTGCTATAAAGCTCAAAACTCGGTGGCAGATTATATGGCTAACCAAGGAAGTGCTTCAAGATTTCTATTTCATTGAAAGCAAAGACATAAATGATTGGGTTAGTCTTGCTAACCTAGTCGAGAAGGTTCAGCCACCCTAGATTTAAAGGCTTTTAGAAAGTCATTATGACTAGTTAAGGCAATATAAATTTGTGAGTTGGATTTAATGTTTAGCAGCTCATGGTACACATTGGCTCCTCAAACAAGTATGGAGAAGTGACCGTTACTAATGTTTGAAGGTGTCTTTCTAGTATTTGTTAATTTGAGTGGCAGAATTTTGGGTGAAGCGGATGGTACATTATGTGTAGTGTGGCTAAGAGGCATAGGTATCTTGTTAAAACATAGTCTTGGTATTTCCCGTAAGATGACAGGTTGTCCTAAGACCTACTCAAGCAAGGACCTGTTTCAGACCACTATTTAAAGAGAATTTTCAATTGTGATGATGCAGAACATTTGCAGCTGTGAAAGCAATTTTAGGGGAGGAGGGCTTGGCTAATACTGGTTGATTTTGATCATGTGCTACAATTCTTGCAAAGTTCAAGGAGAAGTTGTCTAGGCAGTAGTGAACGAGGGAATTAGAACTTGTCTATTAGAGCTCCTGGTTAAGGTTAAAAGGAGGTAGATGCAAAGGGTGGAGATATGTTTGCACATGAGTCAAGGTATTTGTCTCTGTAGGAGAAAGTGCACAAGCTCAGGGTGGATGGTAAAATTCTAGAAGAGTTCTATTAGGACCTTAGAATGGCAATGTGTCATATAGTGTTAACCATTCACAATTGCACTTTGAAATTGTCAAGTGGGTTCAGAATGCCTCTACTACAAATTGGTCTGCTTACAGGGGTTGTGCAGAGGGCAGAGATTATCACGGGCATTAATGTGCACAGGGCAATCCCAGTTGCTGGTGCATTTGCATCAATATTGGAGGTGGTTCCTATTTCCGAGAATGGGATATATACAGATCTGTATCTAAGGCTTAAGTGATGGAAAACGGCTCCTTTGGGTACCTGTAGTGTCAAAGATCCTTATTAGCTGTACTGTCTGATGTTTTGTTCTGTAGTTATGGGTCTTGAGGTATCCATGCATACTTTGTTCATTGTTACTTTTGGGTTCAGTTTGGTTTTGGTTTGTTTTTATCTGGTGGGCATTTTGGTAAATTAGATTCTAGGTATGTCAATGGTGGTGTTCGTATCAGGCTGGTTATATATCTTCTCTGTTATACTTTATGGTGGTTGTTATTATGCCATATGGTTTTATGTTCTAGTTGGGTTGGGACCCCTTTTATAGATTCTCCCTAGTATAATAATTAAAAAATTAAATAAAAATATATCCTCAGGCTGTTGCAAATTTTGAAATCAAGCCAATTGCAAGAGTCCTTATATTCTCTATGTCATGTAGGATATGCCTTGGTAAGCCAATAATTGCAGATCTTAAACCATCTTGTAAGGAAAAATTGATTCTGACTGACCTTGATTGAACATAAAAATCAATTCTATCTTGATCCAAGATGTTTACAATCTGTTTGATTCTAAAAATTATCTTGAAGCTATCATAAACAAACGAAATACCATTATACCAAATCAAACAGCTTCTTTAAGTTGGTTTCTTCTGTTTATTTCAAGTTTCTTTAATGTATTTGTTGACCCTAAACACAAAGCCAGAACTATTCATATATAATCAACCCAACACAAAAGCATCCATACTGTCATGCCCCCGAAATTGTAACACTAAGATGTAAAGCATTGAAATGCAAATAAGTAAATAAATAACAAATATAATATAATAATAAAATATACATATGAAACTAATATAAAAATAATTTGCTGTAATAAGCAGCAGCGAATATACATAACTAATAAATAGATTAACATGTAATATATTTATATAAAAAATATAAACAACAGCAATCATATGCAGTGAATAATATTGCTTATATTAATTACAAACAACAAGATAAAGCACAGCGATTCTATGTTAAGGCAAGATGAGATAACAATTGAATGAATATACAGCAGCGATAAGATGCAATACTAATAATCCTACGATTCTGTTAATACAGCCAAGATCTGATGGGACTCCATAATGATCACTAATGGTGTGATCTCTTAATAGTAGCGCTTGGTGTTTATTAGCAATAAAACATAATATTGGCACTTGTTTGGAGTTTTATTAACAAGTTAGGGACGATCCTTTTGCAAAAGTCACCTCTTTTGAAGGTGTACATGTATGAAACATTGTGTCTTTTAAAATGAATCATATTTCTTGGAAGGCATGCATAGGGAATGAAATATCGAAGGAGAAGGATATATAGAAGAAATCTGAAAATATATTTCTGAATATAGCAGCAGATATAATCAGAAGATGGGATATATATATATATATATATAATGTTTCTTTTAAAATGAATCATATTTCTTGGAAGGCATACATAGGGAATGAAATATAGAAGAAGAAGGATATATAGAAGAAATCTGAAAATATATATAAGTTCACATAAATAATTATGGGAAGATTAATACTAATTAGAAATAAGTATATAATATATGTATTTATGAAATAAATATATATTATATACAATTATGCAATAATGATGCTTGCAGAAATTATTAATCTTTATTAGTCACTAATCTGTTTGTTTCTCTTTAAGCAATATCTTCTGAACATTGAGAACAGATCAATTAGAGAAAGAAAACATACAAACCAGGGAACAAAGAGGAATCAGTACGTACATCAGAGGAGATCGCTGTTATCAGATATTCATATATATACATTCAGGTATATTTTCTGCCAATTGTTGTTTACACATGTATGCATATGGCTTATACAATAATAAGAATAACCAATGTATAATTTCCTATGCTAGAATTAGAAATGTACTTGACTGACTGAAATCCACTTGTGGGAAGGACCTAGGGTAGAGTAGGTAAGCGAGGCTAGTAAGTAGCCATCCTAGATGTTGTCTGTAATGGCACCTAGGACCAGAGGGCACTTACCCGGAGAGCTGGGTAAACCACTTACAATCCCCACTCAATTCCACAAGACAGCAACTGTCTTCCGGGAGTTGAGACATTGATGGGGAAAGCAGATACAAGTCACCAAGGGGGAGGGCTGTGGTATTCACCCTCTTAGGCTTGGTATATGGCTTCAAGCGGACCTATCATATCCCTTCTCCCAAAATCCTAATACGTTTGCATTGTTCATAATCTATGGATGTGATGTAATTGTCTAACTCTCATAAGCATATAGATATATATTTGCATATATTGTTCATATGGTGTTTGCAGGATTCAAACCCAAAGATTGCATTATTGAAGAGATATTTTAATTGGTAAGATGAATCCTAACCGTAGTTGCTGCAATTGGTGTTCAGTAGGCAAATTCTAGGGCAAATCAGGAGAGGGACATTACACATTAAGAAAACATTTTCATACGCATTCCACTGCTCTTTGCATGTTTTTAGCTAATATCTGGAACCTTGTCATCAGATGAATTGTAATGATATTAGCATACTTGACAAAAGTATTGTCTCTGCATCACAAATCCCACATTGCCAACCAAAGTTTTAGTAATAAAATTTCCTTATTTGTCTCGTTAAGTGCCTTGTAAAAATACATACGTGTAGCAGTCGTAGTAGTGGCAACAGAGGTAAATGCAAGCTTCCCGACATCTCGGCATCTCTATCCTTGAGAGGAAACTCTTATACAGCTAGCAATATGTCTCGGCAAAAAGAAACATGCAATAGAAATCATGAAAGGCTGATTTATAACCTCAAAACTCTTCTCTTCTTATATGTTTTCTTCCAACAATATCTTATACTTTCCATAATACATGCATAATGCAAGCATTAAAAGGACCCTCCAGCAAGCAATTGATGGTTCTTGATGCAAACACAGACATGAAAGCTTGCAAATGCGGCAACAGCAGCAGAAGTGCTACAACTCTAGTCAAGAACCTGAAAGTGACTATTGAGAACAATATCTGTGTGCTGACTTGACAGAGAGCCAGCGCTCTTACATATCTTTTTTCTTCATTGTCTCCATCCTTTATGGGTAGTTTTGACCATGATTACAGAGAAAGCTTAGAGGAGTTTTTCACACAATACCCCACTGATGTAAATCTTTGAAGTGGTCCATCTATAACCCATTTATGATATATTAACGGAAATAGCCTTAACAGGGGATCAAAAAAGCATTTTAACAATGATAAGCCTGAATTTTGGCCTTGTATTTTAACTGTGCTTGTATATTAAAAAAACCTTTGTTCATTGCACATTTAGAGTGAACTTCCCTAACCATTACTATGACTTCAATTATACAATTCAGTATTCAAACTGTAAAGTTTTGTTCTGTGATGATATCTTACCATGTTCATTTCCTATTATCCACTTCCAGTTCTTCCCTTCACATTCTTATGTGCTCTAATTACATACTAAGCATCCTCCTGAATATACAAATGATCTTCTCTACAAATAAATGAAATTTTGTACACTAAATGCTCACATATAAACTGTCATCATTTAAATTTACTAGATTGTTCTCAGATTGGTTGAGTAATTACATTGCAAGAAACTTTCCATCCAATGAAACATTCAAGGTGGAAATAGGATCCTTCTCAAATGCTCGAGTCCCAACCTTTCTCCAGGTATTTGTATCCCAATATGCAATAAGACCTTTGTCACCAATAAAACAGATGTTCAAGATGAATATAAACAGCAGAAGGACAAATGCTCAAAAAAAATATTTTAGATGATACTTAATATTTCCTAGGTCCTACCTTGCTTTACCACTGTGAAAAGCAATGGTTTTGCATCATCACGTGAAAACCTACTTAAGGTAATCCCACCCTGAATAACACAAGAAAATATTATGCCATGGAAATTCAAAGGAATAAAATCAACACAACTAAACATTTACAAATAACATGATTACCTTGCCCACTGATAATAAGGCTGCTAAAGTTGAAGTTTTAAGGTTCCAAATTCTACAAGGCCCACCATCTTCTGAGGACGCAAGAAAAGTGCCATCTGAACTGTGGTGAAGCAAGAAATTACACCAATCATTTCTAGGTGCATTTATTTGTATGTATATAAACAAGGAATTCAAATTTGAAATCCCAATTAAAAATAATATCCTTGTGTAAAAACATTTCAAATATTATCTTTGAGAAGTCCTTTGTACCTGAAGTCCAGATCCTTGATAGATTTATGAACCTCAGGTTGATCAAGCAAAATTTTTAAACTTGGCCACTCAAAAACTCTCAAGTATCCATCCTGCAACACAAGAGAAGTTTGCTATCACACTCCAAATATGCTCAATAAAAAGAAAAAATAATCATTTATCATTCGCAGAAATAATTCAACAAACTTCGTGAGTTACTTGCTGACTTGCAAGAATTCGCAAAGCAAACCGTACTGGCTAGTTGCAGGCAAGTTTTCAACAAGTGACACATAATCATTTATCATCTACACAAGTAGTTCAAAAACCCAGCGAGCTACTCAACAACTCACAAGGCAAACTAGGCCAGTGAGTGACTCAATAAAACTCACTGGTGAGTTGAAGGCGAGTGACTGGCTGGAAAACTCCCTGAACTCAACAAGTCCAAGCGAAAAACTCAGCTAATTTCACCTAATGACAATCAGCAGCAGAAAAAGCCCAAGAGCTCCTCATTTTGCATTTTCTCCTTCAAGCTTTTGACCTATCTACACTTTAACAAAATTGTGTTCAATTCCAATTTTCGACTAATTCCAAGTGATTGTGGACTAATTCAGCAAAATTAATCAACCAGATTTGAAAGGTAAGTAATTTACTAATTCTTTGTTTTTATTTTCTGATTTTCTTTTTCGTTTTTCTCCTTTCGTTCTATGGTCTTACCATTTTGGTTTGCCTTTTCCATTATTTCCTTCTTTAAGAGCTATGGTTTACATTGTACGGAGATAGGAATGGTAGTGTGCAATTGCCGTGGATTGTGGATAAAAGGCATCATGCGCCTCAAATTTCACCTTGCATGGATCCCTGGGCAAGATGTGCAGGCAGAATTAAAATAGTGACACCAAACTGAAATATTCCGAGCCAAATTTTTTGATTTTTACAATTAACAAATTACGACAGTGCACCCGTTAAGGTTAGGTGAGAAAACCAAAACGTATAGGAAACAACTCTAACCAGAATGGCACCGCTGAGGATGAGCATTGGTCAGAGGGTCTTCTACTCTACTTGCAGAAAGGAACTCAACGTCAAGTATGTGCTACCCAATCCAATGCGGAGTGAGGGGCGACCATATGACGGAGTGATTACAAGATCTACTGCTTGAAAGTAAATGCTGAATACAAAATCTACTGCTTGAAGGAAATTGCCGAAAACTGAAAACCCTCAACACCCAGAATGTGCTTTCTAACCCGGAGTGGGATAGTAGCGACCATAGGGCGGAGATCTATCTATTACAACTTCAATGAAATGGAGCAATACAAATTCAAGCAATAAGCTGGAGAGTGACTGCCAGTACTACTGGACAGTTTACAATTTCATATTATATGCCTGTCAAGACGTTAGAACTGAATATATGAATCATACAATACAATATAGTCTCTTCTTGGCTGAGTTCAAGAACCATATGAAATTATTACAACTTCTGATTTTCTGTTTTTCACAAATCTGCAATGTCTGGTTAAAAACAGCAGTCTAGGAAAACATATAAATGCTCACAACTCCCTAATCCCTTGCTCAAATGAACTGATCTTTAAACCACAAACTCCCAACACAATGGCACTCAAGATAATATGAAAAGACAGACTCTAAACACCCCAAACCATTAAATGCACAATTCCCAATGATGCTAAATGGTACGGCCTTGAAAGAAAAGGCGATTCTCTTTTTAAAATTAATGCAAGTCTATAAAATCTGAAAACTGGAGAATATGATGACTTAGGACAAACAAAAAGAATGAGATGATACCCAGAAAGACTTTTTTGTATTTTCCAAAATATGAGTGAAACATGCAATCTGCTGTGTATAAAATGCAATAAGCTGAAACACTAAAATGCCAATAACAGATCTTACAATGCAAAACTGAACACAAATGAAATAGCTAAGATGCACTCACAAGTAAACTAATAATCACCACTAGTCGTTGTCTTTCAAACGAGAAGAGATGCCCAAACTAGGAGGTCTTCATCCCTCGAAGCAATCCAGAATCAATCCGGCAGCATAACGGTATAATTTCCAAGATAATGAAATGATGCACCAAGACTCCCTTTTATAATTCTTCCGTTGACTTCACAAAACCCTAAAATGAGCTTTTAGGTCAAAATCTCTTATCTTCTCAAGAGGGCGTACTTTCTCTTCAAACTCCAGATTTGATATTTTAATTAAATATCAAACTTTGAATTATGCGCCCCTCATAATCTTGCTTTTGACTTAGGAAATAATTAAAACATTTCTTAATGAGGGCGCCACCCTCAAGACCCACTTTTTAAAACGACATTAAGTCATTAAGTCTAAGCCAAGGGGTCAACGTTAAAATATAACATTTAAACGTGACTTTTTAATTTAAATGACTTAACTTATTTCTCCGAGAGTGCCCTGAAGCCAACACTGATGTAGTCAACTGATCAATCTGAAGCCGGGAGTCAACCAACCTAAGCTCATCTAGAAAGCTGCCACAAATAGAATTTACTAAAAATAGTAAATTCCAAAAAGTACTCTGAATGCTGAGACGAACATACCACTGCGAAGCCCTCTGAAAACCCAGAAGGAATCCGCCATTAAAACAACCATCTCAGAGCAATGACCTCCTCAAAAAGAGGAAACCCTAATTTAACCTTCCGACTAGCCTTCGGGTTCCCAACGAAAAGGCCAACGGTCACTGGAACAATCAGGTTTGAGAAGGGAACATTACAATCTGCCCTTCCCAAAATTGCTTGTCCTCAAGCAATACCACCACAGCTCCAGAAATTTGAAAACTAATCCATACGCAACAAGTATGATCCCTGGTTCCCAAATGCGTCTCAGGAAAAACCCACCATGACGATGCTGCACCACTCTGATCACATCAATGAAAATATCATGCCAATGCTGCACTGACTCCCCTTGTAACTCCAAAGTGTTACCATCTATGATACTCAAACTGATAGATCTTAAAGGAGGGAAATCAAAATCATGCAACATCTCATGTCCACGATCCCCCGAATTAACAGTATCAACCATACTACTGTCAATCACCATTCTAAGCCATAGGAGAGATAGACTATTCAAATCAAAATCGAAGTCCTCCGCATACCTCCACATGGTAACAAACGGGACCATGGCTGCAAGTGTGACCTCTACAAATCTCCTTACAAGGAGGGAAGCAATCCCTTGCAAGAGCTCAACAAACACATACTCATGTCTCCGCATAAAGCTACCATGCCTCATCTGAATTATACTGGCACAACCATGAAGACTACCGAAAACAATCATAGTTCCAGCCTCATGAGTCTCAGAATGGTGAACCAAAGCATGTGAGCGACTGCTGTCATGAATCACTACTGAGAATAAACTGGCAAAGTTTACATCAACAACCATCATAAGATGAATTTGGAGGGTAGGAAAAGTGTGAAGGAACAAATAATTGCTGCTGATCAAGACTAGGATCAGCGTAATGCAATCAGATTCTTGAGTCCTACCCAAAGGAAAACAACAACACCACTCAAGATCCCATACATGAGCATGTGAGATGACCATCGAGCTGCAAGGTGACACCTCCAAGGTGGCTGGAAAACACTCTAGATCCATCTCCATGAGAAAACTACCACCCCTTTGGTCAGGAGTGATGAACCAACCCTCCTGAATGCAAGAAACGCAACATGTAAGGTGGCTGGTCTGCCTCAAACCAGCAAGCTCGAGTCTCAAACTCTGTCCTGGTCTTAGCTGGGAATCACAATCAAGAGCAACCAATCGCTCATTTCTCCAGCCCATGCTCAAAATCTCTCTCCAATCCATTGGTTGATGAACAAATGGAACCACCAAGAAGCTGCTAAAGGAAAGAACGACACCAAAAGGTCTGAAAATTTGATTCTTGTTCCTCCATAATTTCTTCTTTCCACAAACTGTATGCTCCATCAACCCATGTTGAGAGTCCCAAGCTTGGATACCCAACTGAAAATAATTTCCAACACTCTGGCAAGAAAACATAGCACATCTCTGAGTGCTGGTCAAAATCAAGTGCACACTTGTAAAATCTGCATTCCCTCTGATGACCCTTTGAAGCCTATCCATGAAAGCTTCCGGAACACTGGAGTATGAAACATATGATGACTTCAAATTCAACTCCCAGATCAGACTAGCATCACTCAACCCAAGGAATGGATTGACAAGAGTGCAATCACCATATTTTGGTCCCTTTTCCAAAGTGAAGACTGTATCCTCAAGTCCTCTTAAGCATTCTTTACTACTCAACATACATGGCACATCTTCATGGAGTGACATCAAAGCATCCAAGCACCGAAAACCAGAATCAGTTTCATTCTCTATTTCATCCTCTACTTCATAGAGAGGATTTTCATAACTTTTCTCATCACCTTCTTGAAAAAGAGGATTGTCATAAACTTGAAAGTCATTCCTTTCATCTTGCTGCTCCAAATCTGCACATACAACCTTTGATTTTCTTGTGGGACCTTCAAGATTAAACTCCTCTCGAAGACTATCAATCTCATCAATTACTTGCTTGATTTCTCCAGCCCTTCGTGCATCCTCATGCTCCTTGAAAAGTTTGAAATCTGCAAACTGGTCTACAACCTCTGTTAGATCCAACTGAGTTTCTTTCAACTTGTCCTTTGTTGATTTAAGCTCCAAAGTGAGCTTATCAACCATACTCTCCCTTTCTTCGAAAACAATGAAGGCCTTCTTTGCAGATTCAACGGCATGATTTCTATCTTCAATCAAGCCTAAGTACTCCGACTTCAATGTCTCCACTGAGTCTCTGATAAGTTGCAAATTGGGAAGAGCAACTTCATATTTCACTCCTCTTTGTCTCTCTTCAAGTTGGGCATCCCAAATAAGCCCTTCAATCAGACTATGTGTGCGATCAAATCTAGATAGAACTCGCACTTCATCTTCAACGGACACCTCAGGTTGGCCTTCACACTCATAAGAATGCGAAGATGGTGAATTGCTGATAGGCTGTAACTGAAAATCAGAACTTCGTTTCACGCTTTTGCTGCCCTCATTGTTGCTCCAACATTCTTGTACTTCACCACCAACTAGTGGGGAATGCTCAATGTCTTGGAAAACATCATACTCCACTAAGCCTTCAACTTGTTGATTGCAATCAGCTTCCTGCCCTGATAAATCAGATTTGTGTTTGGTAATTCCTCCAAACCTTTCATCTTCAAGAGCCATATGGCCCTCAAACTCTGTTTCCTCTTCCATGTTACTTTGATCAAACTTGAAAGCAGCCCCAAACTTAAGCATATTAATACCATTGTCTGCTGATAGAGAACCTTTATCAAGTTCCATTTCTTCATCCGGATCAAAGGGAAATTCATCCCATACCGGCTTGTCATCACTAAGTGCCTTCACACCTGGATCCCAAATGGTGAGAGGCTGATTGTTTTGATCACAAGAAGAGTGTTCTTTGTGCAACATTTGGAGTGTTGATTCTTGGAATAGATCAACTCCCAAATCACTAAAGCTGGTGTCTTCATAAGTACCTCCCTCCAATGGTTGGGTCTGAAGTTCAAACTCAAAACCACCCTTAGCACTGTCACTGAAATGAAGTAAAGAATTTTTAGTGCTAGCTGTTTGGGAAACCTTATCATCTATATCTTCAATGAACCCATCATCTATAGGTATTTTTCTGATCTCATCATGAATAGTCATATGTATGCCAAAAAGGTCTTCTTGATCACTTGCCATAACTTCATCTTGTGAAAACTCTTGAGGAGTTTGAACAGCAACAAGAGGAAAACTATCTATCACTAAATCTTCAACAAGAGGAGGTACAAACACCTCGAAATCATTACCAACATCCTTTGTGAAGCCCTTAGTCTCAAAACCTTCATGAGATGAATCCAAATTAGAATTCAAGTCTGCTGCTATATTCTTTTCACCGAACTGATCTACATCACTTGCTATCACATGCAAGTCAAGGGGAGAATTATGGTGCTCTCCCGCACACTTCTCATCCGTCAAGGTTTTTTCATCCAACGCCCTATCATTTTTAGGCAAAATGAGCACCTCGCTTGTGCCATCTTCAACACTAGTTGACTGATTTTTTCCTTCATTCTGCTTACTTGTGGGCTGCAACCTACAAACAGGCATTTCTTCTACCTTCCTTGCACCTACAGCCATGTCATGTTCTGCTTCCTCCTTAATCATTTTCTTGATGTAGTTGACCATAGCCCGCTTCCCAGGGTGATAATCCCCCTCATAAGTCAAAAAGGTGTCAAATGAAACATCGTTCTTAATCTCATCTGTCAAGCTCTGATAATCTCTGTAGAGTATGTCAGCCTCGTGTTCACATTTCCTCTTGAACTGGCATTCTTTAGAAACCCCAATCAAATCTGACTTCTCAGACTTAGCATAAATTTTTCTGATTCCACACCTTAACTCAGGATCCTTCAATAGCGTACACATATCATGCATTAACTCAAGTAGAGACTTCTCTGTAGTCATCTTTCTCTGTCAAGTGAACTCTGATGGGCACAGGATGGCAGGATCTTGGCTCTGATACCACTGGAATATTCCGAGCCAAATTTTTTGATTTTTACAATTAACAAATTACGACAGTGCACCCGTTAAGGTTAGGTGAGAAAACCAAAACGTATAGGAAACAACTCTAACCAGAATGGCACCGCTGAGGATGAGCATTGGTCAGAGGGTCTTCTACTCTACTTGCAGAAAGGAACTCAACGTCAAGTATGTGCTACCCAATCCAATGCGGAGTGAGGGGCGACCATATGACGGAGTGATTACAAGATCTACTGCTTGAAAGAAAATGCTGAATACAAAATCTACTGCTTGAAGGAAATTGCCGAAAACTGAAAACCCTCAACACCCAGAATGTGCTTTCTAACCCGGAGTGGGATAGTAGCGACCATAGGGCGGAGATCTATCTATTACAACTTCAATGAAATGGAGCAATACAAATTCAAGCAATAAGCTGGAGAGTGACTGCCAGTACTACTGGACAGTTTACAATTTCATATTATATGCCTGTCAAGACGTTAGAACTGAATATATGAATCATACAATACAATATAGTCTCTTCTTGGCTGAGTTCAAGAACCATATGAAATTATTACAACTTCTGATTTTCTGTTTTTCACAAATCTGCAATGTCTGGTTAAAAACAGCAGTCTAGGAAAACATATAAATGCTCACAACTCCCTAATCCCTTGCTCAAATGAACTGATCTTTAAACCACAAACTCCCAACACAATGGCACTCAAGATAATATGAAAAGACATACTCTAAACACCCCAAACCATTAAATGCACAATTCCCAATGATGCTAAATGGTACGGCCTTGAAAGAAAAGGCGATTCTCTTTTTAAAATTAATGCAAGGTCTATAAAATCTGAAAACTGGAGAATATGATGACTTAGGACAAACAAAAAGAATGAGATGATACCCAGAAAGACCTTTTTTGTATTTCCCAAAATATGAGTGAAACATGCAATCTGCTGTGTATAAAATGCAATAAGCTGAAACACTAAAATGCCAATAACAGATCTTACAATGCAAAACTGAACACAAATGAAATAGCTAAGATGCACTCACAAGTAACTAATAATCACCACTAGTCGTTGTCTTTCAAACGAGAAGAGATGCCCAAACTAGGAGGTCTTCATCCCTCGAAGCAATCCAGAATCAATCCGGCAGCATAACGGTATAATTTCCAAGATAATGAAATGATGCACCAAGACTCCCTTTTATAATTCTTCCGTTGACTTCACAAAACCCTAAAATGAGCTTTTAGGTCAAAATCTCTTATCTTCTCAAGAGGGCGTACTTTCTCTTCAAACTCCAGATTTGATATTTTAATTAAATATCAAACTTTGAATTATGCGCCCCTCATAATCTTGCTTTTGACTTAGGAAATAATTAAAACATTTCTTAATGAGGGCGCCACCCTCAAGACCCACTTTTTAAAACGACATTAAGTCATTAAGTCTAAGCCAAGGGGTCAACGTTAAAATATAACATTTAAACGTGACTTTTTAATTTAAATGACTTAACTTATTTCTCCGAGAGTGCCCTGAAGCCAATACTGATGTAGTCAACTGATCAATCTGAAGCCGGGAGTCAACCAACCTAAGCTCATCTGGAAAGCTGCCACAAATAGAATTTACTAAAAATAGTAAATTCCAAAAAGTACTCTGAATGCTGAGACGAACATACCACTGCGAAGCCCTCTGAAAACCCAGAAGGAATCCGCCATTAAAACAACCATCTCAGAGCAATGACCTCCTCAAAAAGAGGAAACCCTAATTTAACCTTCCGACTAGCCTTCGGGTTCCCAACGAAAAGGCCAACGGTCACTGGAACAATCAGGTTTGAGAAGGGAACATTACACAAACCTGATGGAGAAAATTAGACACTTCAACATACATTAGCATTAGTCCTCAGGCTCTAGCAAAATATTTACAAGCAAATGAAATAAAAATATTTGGCGGGATCTAACTTACCCACAATAGAGACTGACCCCAAGTGGAACAATAAACAGCAGAGTCGCAGACATGGAAGTAGAGATGGTCCACTAACCACTTATTCTGAGCTGGGAAAAGATGACAAAGTAGTGACAACTTGACAAGTCAGCAACCACCACGAGAGTAAAAAATGAAGGAGCACAACTGTGGAAATGCCATGGAAGTACATGGAACTGATCTGGATGATGTAAACAACCCAGTCAAGTTGTAAAGATGTCGGATTGCTTTGATCTCAAATCCCACATCTGCAGGAGCATTTTGATGAAACTAGGGATGTGTATAGACCACAGGGATGTCCACTACAGGTCTCTAATTGTAAAAAGGTGAATGCTCATGAGTGACTAGAAGAAGCGAAACCTGACAGTTTCAAGGAAACAATTGGGAAGAAGTTGAACAGTCACCATTACTCTATAAGTACATTCTCACTGAAGTCAAAAGGATTCTTCAGGCATGCCTCCCAACAGTTGTAAGGTGAGTACAGTGGCAAGCAGGACCAAAGCGTGGAAGAAATTCTTCCACTCGCTAAAGAGAGCAACATCTCTATGAGACATCTAAAGAATTGCTATTTGTGAAGGGAATAAAGTTGCAATCTTTTCCATGGTGTTTTCCTTCACCTTGAAGAATTTTACCAAGTAAATCTTGCTGTCCACATGTGAGAGATGTTGAGCATTCTTGTGCTTCATTTGTATTTGACTTCCATTATTTCAGTGCATGCGCAGCATTTTTTCATTTGAACACTCAAATACATGTTAATCTGGTTATGTACACATTGACTTCAGTAGACAAGAAATTGATTTCAGCATTCAAGGATTATTAGAATACATTTTGCGAATAATGATCAAATTTTGTATTAGAACACTTTTCTTGGCCTTGTGGGAGAATAGGAAGAGAACATGCTTTAATCCAGCAAGGTAAATACTAGAAAAACTAAAAGAGAAATGAAGCCATGAAAATCAAGGAACAAGTCAACAATTGGAAAGCTTAGGTTTCAGCAATGGCAACAGAAAGAATAACTATGGAACCCTATTGCACAAGACTGGAAGTCAACATTGGTCACTTCACATGCAAGTTTAGCCGACTCCATCAACAATTTGGTGCTGCGTATAGCAGGAAAAAATGGAATACCTCCAAAACAGATGAGCATATAAAGTGAAAAAGAAGACAGAATGGGAAAGTTATAAAGATAAAACAGCTAAAGGAGATATTTCAAGATGCAGACCCACACTCAAGGTGGAACCAACAGTGAAAATCCCCTATCAGGGTTGCCTGAAAGCTAAGTTACTAATCCTGGTAGTAGATCGGGTTCAGATTTAGGGGTTCAATTTGTGGATTTGATCGAAAAAAATTGGAGTTGGGTTTTTTTTGGGTTTGTCCATATAAAAATAATAAATATATACATATTTGCAACAATAATTATGTTCAGACTACCACAGAACTTCATATAATAAACAAAAACCACAATAAAAATAAAAAAGACAACAATGTCAATTAGTCAAACTTGAATGTCATGATATTTATTCATTGTTCAAACTTCAATATTACAATTAAAAATAGCAATGTCAACAATCAGCCATCAAGCTTTATTATCATATTGGTCTTCAAAAATATTATCACCACCATCACCATTAGATGATGTGTGTATAGGTATATGGCATTATTAGAAGAACCACATGTAGTGCCACTAGCACTCACATGCTTGCTAGCTGGCTTGTCCTCAACTTCAAGTGCAGCAAGGTAGGAAGTGCAAGCATCCAAGTCAATATGCTATAACTTGATATCCCACTTCTTCATGTCCCCTTCTTCATAGCTAATTTATTTGTGTGAAAAAGAGACGCCAGTTGAAATGCATGTACAATAAGTCCTTTGCTTTTCTTGAGTTAAGTCGATTGTGCTTTACTAAGTGGATGAAGGTGTTTGTGCTCCAATTCCTCTTAGATGCAAATGAACTAGCAACCAATTAAGACAAAGTTAAAGAGTTGGAGTTAAAGCATTTAAAAATTAAAAAAATTATTGTTAAACTACAAAAATAAAAAATAAAAATGTATAGAACTTACTTACAACAGAACTTTGATTGCAAGAGGCTGTGGGTGTTGGAATTGTTGGCCATGGAAGTACCACTAATTGTGAGTATCCTTCTTGAACTTGTCAAGAAAAGCTTCAATACTTTGACCATTGGAGTGTACAAAATAATTGAACTCACTCGTGACTACATCCTACAAATTAGGATAAGGGAAGAGTCTAGGAAACGCTGTCTTATACCCTCTATGGGGGAATCCTCGTTGGCACAAAAAAGATCTCAGCACTATAGTGTTTTGGACTCAATGTTAAAGCAAGAATTTGTAGCAGAGTAGTCATTGTTTTCTATCTCTCTTCAATAATTTTGTGCACTTATTTGAAGAAATTTTCTTTAGGATCTTACTTTTTCTCATTTATGATTGTAATACCTGTTAATGATATTGCAGCTTCAGTCGTTCTTCCAGCTCAGCCCTATTGAGGGAACATAAATTAAATGATAGCCCGTTGGCTATTTAATTTATATTCGTTGTTTTTGTATTATCTTCATTTTATATTATGGCCGACATGAGAAGATATGAATTCATCTTGATCTTTTATTAGAAGACATTTAATATTTGTTGAGGCCGACTTCCATTTATGAAGAGACACGATTTCTTGGGGCCGACATCATTTATGAATTGTAATTGTGCTTATTCCGGCTGACCTCATGATATGAAGAGGTGCGACCTCTCTAAGTTGTATATATACAAGTTCATCCGTCCTTTGCAAATATATAAAGAAAGTGCGAATTACCTTCATCTCCTAGTGCGAATTTTTGTTAGCAGATTGCGAATTTTGCAAGTGCGGATATCATACAAGTACGAACTTCATACAGTGCGGATATCATACAGGGCGAATAACATACAAGTGCGAACTTCCTACAGTGCAAAGATCTTACAGTACATAGTATCTTCCAGGTGCGAATTCTGTAGGTCTCCATTCAGTCAATTCAAATATTGCCAGGTGCGAATTTCTGTAGGTCCGTTCTATGTCAAAGTGTGAAGTCTTTCCAGTTCTACAAGATCAGATTGCGAATTGATCTCAGGGCAGGTTGTGAACTATCCTAGAACAGAATTTGAAGTGCCAGCTTGTTATCTGTTATTGCATATTACCTGGTGCTGAATATTGGTCTTGTGTTAGACCTAATTGTAATGAGATTTGTAGCCACTGTTTTTTTAATATAAGAGAGATCTTTGTTGCTGGGTTTTTCTCCTTCAAGAGGAGCGTTTTCCCAGGGTATCTGCTGTGTTATTTTTGTCTGATTTTGAATTATTTTCTGTGCATTAATCTGATCATTAAAATCTAACAATACCCCCCCATAGCATGTAGCTCAAATCCACAACAAATTTTTTCAATCACTCAAATCTTAGCTCTGTCTGATCATCAAGTTCCCAATGTGGGCAAGGTGAGAATATATGGAGAATAGAATGAGAACAATAGAATTAAATTGAAGATATTGGCAGCTACCCGACAGATTTACAATATAAGCAAAGTCATAGAATCGCTGAAGCCAAAATAGCTGATAGTGAAATGCAAATTCTGATCAAGCCAAACTGGCTAAATGCAAACGCAATTGTGTTAATGCCAAAATGGCAAACTAATTCACCTAATTCCAATAAAGATAGAATCCAGTGGATAAACTAACTAGGATCTTTTACAATAAGTGTAGGGATCCAATGACAAACCAACCAACATCTTCAAAATATCAAATGCGCAGTAAACCGACCAGTAGTTACAACAGTGCACAGTTCAAAACACTAGTACAAATGACAAGAATAATTACATTAGCTTATGATAATAGCTTAGAAATCACTCAAAATATAGATATTTGATCTATAGGATAGTATTCTAGAAAATTAGAGGTACCTACAAATATAATGGTACTAGCTGTCACTGACAATAGATGATTGGAATATCATGCAATTCCCAAGTTTATGATTTTGACATTATTATCGAAGGTGGTATGGCCTGCAAGGAAGAAATGCATGGCTAACAAGGAGATAATACAATCAACTAAAATTGAATCAAATCACCTACAGAACACAGTATTAATGATAACAATGAACTAGTTGGACGACCTGCATATAGAATTGGTATGGCTCACCAATGGTGGTATATCAATAGCAATCTGGTAAAAATAAATTTGGAGGAGATAAGCTTGCAGCTAGATTCCATTAAACCTGTACAGTACTGTCAGAACGTATGGGGCCCATTATAGAGGCTCAATATCATTAGTATGGCAAACAAAATTAGAAGGACTATGAAAATGAATCTCAGCACTAATCATTGTAGTTAGACAGTAATGATTTGCATACATAAATTTCAACATCAAACTCCTAAAATTGATACCAGCAATTAAAAGGGATTTTCTCACACTTGTACAACACTTGCTAAAATATGTCCGGCACCCCAAACAATTATAAAGGACTTGCAATCAACACCCAACTCAGTATGGCCAAGGAAATGAAAAAGGTACGACCAGTATTATGATGTAAATCATGCATAAACTTCACTCCCAATCATATTATTAATTACCCCTGCACTGGTATGGCTTGTATTTGAACTCAATATCAAACATTATGTTGGAAAATATACATTAAATACAATATATTCACCATAAACTAGAACAAATCGCTGAAACCTCACACCAAAAACACACAAATGCAATCACTGAAACTTCTCACCAAAATCTGGAAATTACCAAACTAAAAACAATAACTAGATACTGGAAATCTTTATCAAATGAAGCACAACTACAATCCCTATGTGGAAATGCATTGAAAAACTATGAGGATTTTTGTCCTCAAAGCTTACAAATCCAAAGGGTTTTAGTATTCGAGAAGAGAAGCAGAATGCGCATTCATTCTTGAGATATTAAATTGTTTCAAAAAGTTAAAAAGACCCTTTTTGAAAAATTTCCTCCCTTTTAAAACTTTATTTTGAGGAAATAAAATAATATTATTATTTTTTGAAAATTCTTCCCTCAAAGTTGTAAAAATATAATAAAGTGTCCTTTTTATTCACTTTTTTGCACCTTGGGTTTATAGACACCTATTTCATCACTTACACATTTTTTAAATAATTAAATACAAGTCATTTAATTTATGGGTTAAAGCACTTTTCAACAACTTTATTTAATTATTTTTCTTTTTCCCACCATCCCATTAGCCTAGGAGAAAAATTGTGAAAAATAAGCTAAGGGTCATCAACGAACTTATGCTTGCAAAGGGGATATGACAATGATGGTCATCATCTTTTCAATCATTGAATCGATGCTATCATATATCTCTCCCAAACGTCGTTTATCCATGTTAGTAAAATGGATCATACTCAAAATGGGCTTGATGAAACTAAGGAGACATTTGACACCATTCCATCATATATCATCTAGGATCATATGCTTAATATTCGTTTCCCTCTTAGTGTTGGATTGCCTCCATATGGACCAATTTTGGCTTATAACCATTTTAGAAAGTGCCTCCTAAACCTTCACAAGTCGTCTCAAGTTTGTTTTGGAGGTGGAACAAGTCTCAACAACCTATGCGGAAATCAAAATTAGAAACATTAAAAACAAAAAATAAAACATAATTAAGTTTTAAAAAATGATAAAGTGAAAAATAAATCTTAATGTTTCACTTACCCATAACAGCTCCAATTTCAAAAAGGATCTAAATATGTCCTATGACATGTGGTAGATGGTGATGACCACTTGGATCTCTTTGGCCTAAACATACACTTGTTTGATCCAATCAATTTTAGTGCCAATCTTTTGTAGCGTAGAGTTGATGGAGTGGACAACGCAAGGTATCTAAAAGATGTGTGAATAACTCTCCTCGACCAATAAATTTAATTGTTAGAATAATCATACATTATATAATAATTAATTAATTATTATTCTAATTTATTTATTCTCATGTACTTAAGCTAAACTTAGGAGTGTTTTTTTCTATTAACTAGAAGAGCTATTATTAAATCATTATGCCTCATCACACAAGATGATGACACTTGTCATGATCTAATCCCTTTATCATTTAAGATTGCTCTTATAAAGCACTCTCTCTCTTTGTATTATTTCATTTCATAAGTATTTTCTTGTTGAGGAATAGCAAATCTTTATTTTGCAGAGCTCTTGAGTGGAAGGTGTTATTGTTCATTGTTTGATCCTATGTCTCGTGTTATTCACAAATTTAACATTAACTACTCTACAATTTTTGGCATTGTCCATTATGACTTAAAACAACATTTTGAAGCCCTATTTTCTCAATGGTTTTCAAGAGGATATTAGCAATAAATGCACCATTCTTCACCTCCCCCTCACAATTCACTACACTCAAAAACATTTCCCTTATAGGAGGCATTATAATGACATTCATCAATGGTCATTTTTTGCATCCTTTCATCCATCAAAAGTCATGAACACCCCTCAGCCCACAAAACAAATGTGGGCTTCAATGAATCCTATACATAAATCACCTGCTCCTCCAATAAAGTGTTATACACATAATTGAAAGAAAATGTGGAAATGTCCCAAATCACGTCCCCAAAATCGGGGACGGTAGGAAACACATAGGGGATGCCTAGCCATCCCCAAGGTGGTCGGGCATGTCACAAACGTCTCGTGACCATCCTGGGATGGCCAAGTGTCCATTGTTGAAAAACTTTTTTTAATAATGTTTTTAAAAATAATCAACCATAGCATTAAAAAAACATTGTTAAATATATCATGACAGCATTATAACAGCAATGTAACATGACAACATCATAACAGCAGCAATAAATATATCATGACAGCACTATAACAGCAATATAACGACAATTAAATTAATCACAACAGAAGTGACAGCAACAACTGTAGTATAACAGCAATAAATATATCATGATTCAGATTCATAGTTAATTATAAAAGTTATATAAGAGTTAATAAAAACAGAAATAGTTTGGATTTTTTATTTCAATGTTTCATTGTTCAAAAAAGCATCAAACTTCAAAAATATTGAGATGGTATTAAAGTCAGTTATTACTGTCAATTGCAAAAGACATTAAAGATACATTTTCCATGGTCTGGTACAGTGTGGTATTGTGTGATAAGTATAAATAAACAATTTCTTTTTGGAATGTGGTCGGCATGCAAGCTCCTATAGACATCATCCAACATCATTTTAACATTGTCATGTTATATTGTTGTTGTTATACTGGTGTTATTAACTTGTAGAGATCTCTCTCTCTCTCTCTCTCTCTCTCTCTCTCTCTCTCTCTCTCTCTATATATATATATATATATATATATATATATTTCTGTCCACCGGGCACCGGCCATCACCAAAAAATGGTCCTCAAACTGTCGTCCCCAAAATGTGTCTTGTGCCATCCCACCATCCCCATCCCAAAAACATCATGGAACATACGGAAAAACTCAACAATAGCTCAACAAACTTATTCAACATCAAAAATACATAAAATTATAATATTCTTCAAAACACACATACATACTAAATTTGTAGAACATATTACTGCCCAACATTTGGCACTGTACACCCTTGGACACTAATTTTTAGAAGCATTGCATACTAGGACTAACCTGATTTGTACCACTAGAGCAGGATTGCTCACATTGAATTTCTCCATTTAAAGGCCTTAAACTTTCAATAGGCTAGGACACTACCAATCAAGGAAACTACAATTTAAATAAAAAATTCATTGTCAGCAATGTAGACCATCTAATTTCTGATCTAATAGGCATGCTTGCATACCTAGATAGCCATTGCAAATCAATGTTTTTTTTTACTATTTAGAAAAGGTCCCATGAGTGACATGTTTATAGAACCATAGTTTTAGGACTCGGACTCGGACTCAACTGGCCAGCCCAAAATTTTGATTCGGACTTAGGGCTCAGCACGGACTTCACAAAAAAACCTTATAATTACACAAAAAAAAAAAAAAAAAAATTAATGCATTTAGACAACTTAAAAGCCTAATTTGACTATCAATTGTCATAATTCAAACATTGCACGTCATATGATCCTCAAACTCTCAATATTTGAAATTTCATAGTTTCAAATGTACAACAGCATTATAAATTTATAATTGTTTACATATAATGATATGTCAAAATGAAAAAAAACAACCAAATAAAATCTACATCTTCCTCTTTCCCCTCCTAATGTAACTTAATTTTTCAAGCCTCAAACCAGAAGGTTCTACAATATCAAAATGATCATGGATTGTTTTCAAAAGTGTCTTCATTTTCCTCCATTGCATCCAATTTGATTGCTTTTGTTGCTCCTCTCTCCAATTCTACAAGACCTTCATCAGTAAGGAGGACATCATCTTGTTGTTCAATGGTCCATTCACCATAGGGATCAATCTCATCCAATTCGATGGAATCATGTGAAATGCCCTCCACCTTTCTAGTTCGAAGGCAAAGGTTGTACTGAACGAAGACAAGATCATTGAGGCACCCCTAGGTCAACCTATTTCTCTTCTTTGTGTGAATGCTCTCAAATAAGCTACAATTGCACTCACACCTAGACTGTAAGACACCTAGTCTAATCAACACAACTTAACAATACACAGGGCAATGACAGTATCAGTTGTGGTGAATTTCCAGATCAGATTTAGCTTCAAACTCAGATCTTGATATGGCAAATATAACACTAGGATCAACTTTTAAATTGTGATAGTATCTTTTGAACCGTATCAATCAACTAGAATTGAATGTGCACATTAGCAATGTAAGACACACAATATGTTGTCATTCAGAACGCACACAATAACATTATCTGATCATTATTTGCGGCAATGACAAAATCAATGAACTAAGATCTTCATATAAGGATTATTGTCGTTTCAATATCAAAGGTGGCATTGACCAAACACACAGAGGACCTCGGTGTTACATTATATAATCGTAGATTTGTAGCCTTTGTGAAGATAATTCCAGGTACATACAACAGATCGAGAATGAAGACTTCATGCTCACCAGATTGGTAATTAAGAGTAGGACACTTTGGATCTGTAGCGGAGAATAGGCGCTTGTATGACGATTTTGGATGGTTATGCTATTTTGATTCCAACGTGAGACAACCAAACAATTGAGCTCGCCCGATCTGCAATGTATGGGTATCTAACCTGAATTAATCCATTAAGCCTGACTCTCTCAATAGGTCAAACACGAGAATGATTAATGCCTTTGTCTCCTTCTTTGGTGGCTTCAGGTCATGCTGCTATCAATGTCAGGATTCCAATGGGGTGTGAGTCTAGAGTAAGACAAGAGTTGAGGCTCCACAACTTACTCCTTAGAATCTACCTCTCTATATTCACTGTTGGCCTCCCTCAATAGTGCGATGAGCTCTTGAACTTGAAAGAGGAGGTAAGTTAATCCAAAATTCACAGAAATAGGATGTTGAAGAATCACAAGTGCAAGGCAGGGGTAGCGTCCAACCTTGCACAAACTCTCAGAGGTTTTCGTCTCAGAGAAGTTCAATAGACTTTTGTCCCACCATGATTCAATACCTCTCATGAAGAAATCAATCGAAATATATAGTGATTCAAGGGTGCCTTCGAAATGGGTCGGCCACAAGAAATAATTCAAATTTAAATATTATTTTAATAATTTAAATTTATTAAATAGTATTTAATTATTATATTACTATTGTTTTTCAATATTAAAGCGTTTAGAAATGCTTTTACCCGCCTTCTTGAGATCTAGAGCCCCCACGAATTTGGGGACATGACAATCCTCCCATCCCAGAAATTGTTTGCCCTCAAGCAATTGCAAGCTCGTGTCCATGAGTGCCAAGATGATCAACAGGTGAAGAACGATATGGTGTCTGTACCCCAAACCTCTGTTGCTCAACTCTAATGTAAACGTCAACAAGCCAATACTTGTCATGATCCCAAGGAAATAGTGCACCAAACATGTCAATTCCTGGATCCCAATTCATCGCACTATCACGTTCAACAGACATGAGAGGATGGATGTATCTCCAAGGGCTATCAACTCCAACCCAATTCCAAACTTTAAAGGATCTCTCATGGACGTGCAAAACAAGGGAAGAGGACTTCTTACTATCGCCCTCATGAGTAGGGGCTGCCAATTCAAGACTAAGCAAAACCCCAAGTCTGTTGTTCCAAATCAGAAAATCAGGACAGCTATCATACATCTCCTTAGTGCCTTCAACCACCTCCAACTTCTCCTTCCTCATTGCTACATGCTTAAGTGCAATGTCGTCAAACACCATCAACTCTCCTAGACCCCTCATGTGCAAATCAGAAATTTCCTTCTCAAGATTACAGATTAGCCTATCAACAAACTCATCAATCTTGGAGTAAAGGAATTCAAATGTTTCTTGATCAACCTCTATGAAGTTTTCTTCTCTTTTTTCAGTTATAACCTTCATCATCCCAATGTCATTAGTGCTTTCATGATAAATTTGCAATTTCTCCTCATGAGGGTCAATCTCAAATGCATCATTTTTCACAATAGTGTGACTAATAACATCATCACATGGTTCATTTACTTCCATACCTGAAGCTTGGTTGGCTGCATCTTGGATATCACTTGAAATTAGTGACACTCTTCCTTCATTTTCGACTCTTCATACGCAACAAATGGAGTCTCTCTCACCTTCCCTTCGTCAATTTTATGTTGGTCCATACAATCATTAACATTCAACAAGCAATCTTCATTTTCAACTTGCTTATAGGGTTCGTCTTCCAAGTCCTCTATTGCAGCTTCTCTCTTGACCTCCACTTGTGATTTGGCATATGTTATATCCATTACTGTCTCGAGTATCATCATTCTTCTCCTTCATTCGTTTTTTGTTTTCATATCATAATATGCTACATCTGTTAATAATATCAATAATTATATGCTACATAATATGCTATGATATCAGTGCTTAATATTTTTTATTTTTGATCAACTAAGCATCATACCACAGGGTCTGATTATGTTATTGCACTGGTCGGATCTGCTGTATACTTGTGAAGGCTTATGCTAGTGGTTGATTACTCTACTCCTGTTTATCTTTGCAGATCATATATATATAATATTTTGTATTCTATCCTATGCTTCCCTTTGCCTTTGAGATCTTCTTCATCTTATACCCACGATGGGCTGAAGATCGCCTCTTTTCATGCTATGTCTTCACCAATAGTCATGTTCCTTTGTCAACGGCTTAACTAATCACTCAGGGATAATTAATTTATTAACATTATCCCTTAATCGCTGATCTCCCTTATCGAATCGCCACCATCTCCTTTAAACATACTCGCCTTAATATGAGTGATCGGGTGGTTTAAGTCGGGCCAGATATAGGCGATTGAAAGTCGGCTAGAATGTTTAAAATGTGGTGGCGTTAGTGGAAGTCGGCTTCCTATAAAAAGCATCATTTTTTTTCATTATTTATTTTATTTATTTATTATCATCTCTATGTTTGGTGCTATGTTGTGCTGCGAATGGCGAGGGTATGACAATTGTTTGGGTTTTCTATAGTCAACATCAGCAATCCGGCATTGGTGGCTAATATTAAAAATTAGTCGGAATAACTACTTATTACAACCCCAAGAATTCAAATTTAATTGTAGTCATAAGGAGTTAGCAGCACATTTATCTCAAGACCTTACAATTCAAGAAATTCAAGCAAAGATCATGGCTAAAAAGGGAAAAGGATAGATTCAAACACTGAAGTAACATGTAGCTCTTTCATGAATAGAACAAAAATCCTAAAATCAGCTATAGACAAGGCCATTGAAAAAGAGAATACTGACACACCAAGGAGAGCATTAGCAAAAACAACAAAAAAAGGAGAAATAGAGAGAACCACAAGTGAAGGGAATGAACACCATAGAGTTCCTTACCTAGAAGGGTTTAACAACCACAAAGTATTAGTCGTGGTAAGCAAATAGTCTTGAAAATTGCCCACTCAAAGCTGCAATAATGTTGTCCAAGTCATAATAAACAACATAAAAAAATGCAAAGTAGTTGATTGGTTGGTTGAGGCACATTATTTGTACATATTTTGGACACCTTTTGTTGTTGACTCACTCAACCTTATGCTACAAAAGATAGACAACAAAAACGATTGGACCATATAGATGAATGTCGAGGCCAAAAAGATCCAAATGTGCATCACCAACCACCTCATATTGCAAGCTATATTTAGATCATTCTCAAAATTGGAGTTTGTAGGTAAGCAAGATACAATTTTATGTTTCACTTTAGTATATATATGTTTTCTTCTTTGTTTTTAATTTAGTTTTTTCCAAATATGTTGCTGCGATCTTATTTGTCTCCAACGCAATCATCTTGAGACAACTTGTCAAAGTATATGAGGCACTTTCTAACATGGTCATCATCCAACTTTGATCCATATGGAAGCAATCCAACAGTTGAGCACAATGAATGTCAAGAAAAAAATCCTAGATCACACTTGGTGGAAATGCATGGAATATCCTTAATTTTACTCAACTCAACCATCATGAGTATGATCAGTTTTACTAACATCAATAAGTCATGCTTGGGAGAGGTATGTGATGGCACCAACTCAATGATTGAGAAGATAAAGACTATAATAAATGAGAAAATAAGATTCTAGAGAAACTTTCTTCAAACATGTAGACAATTCTTGTTGAGCAATGGAACATACTAACCACCCCCGATTGCATCTTCTTGCTTTTGCATTGACTCCAAAATATTACAGCAGCCAAGACATGTTTTGTCGAGGAGGATTGTTGATGAGCACATGCTTATACTAAGAGAGGGGGGAAGCTGAATCAATATAAGACAATTCTTTACTCTTTCAAACTAACAACCACAATAATATCAATTGCACAATATCATTCACACAAGATCTAACAATTACGCAACACAAGAAGAACACACAATTTACGTGGAACCCCTTACAGGAGAAAACCATAACAAAGTATTGCTTACATAAAACTCTCTTACAAGTTTTGTAGGCACCAACCTAATGGAGACACCAATCCCCACGATTTGTAAGCACCAACCTACTGGAAACACCAACCCACATTGCTAAGCACCAACTTAGGGAGAGACACCAATCTCTCCTTTAGGAAGCACCAACTTCCAAACAAAATTCCACCTTATGAATGTTGCTTCTACAACGGATGATGGACAATTCAATCTCCTTTAATCTTGTATGCCTTCTTGAATCTTGCACCTTTAATGAGTGTTACTCATATAAACTTCTTCACAAAATCTGCCTTGATTATGTATTTATTCTTTTCTTCATACAAGGCTGCTGGTGTACATATGATATAACCTTTTCTATTCCACACATCTCTTTTTCACAATCCAGGCTCACTATTTATATCTTATGCCTTCAATGAAGAGAGGCAACACTTCACAAAGGATGCATTGCTTTCAATGGAGGCACCCTTTCATTACTAATCACTTCTTGTACCAATCGCCACCCTTCTTAAAACATAATAACTCCTTTAGTATGATCACTCCCTTTTAGTACCAAGCACTACCTTTTATAATTCTAATTCCTTATCTTCTAATCACTCCTTTTGTCTAATAAATCACAGCCTTCACATAATTAATAATCATTCTTCTTTATATCACTTCTCTTATCATAATTGCTGCCTTATTAATGACCACTGCTTTACTTATAATAAAAATCGCTGCTTTTTCTGTCTTCTATAACCGCAGCCAATTCACTTGTGAATTCACACCCTTCTCAAGACATAATCGCAGTTATTGATATTTGTTTGCTGCTTTTATTATGATCAACCACTTGTACTACTTTTTTTTACCCTCTCAACACCAAAACATAGGTGATTAATATATATGTTTATTGTGTCTTAATCTTAAAAATCAAAGTATGGTCGGCCAAACATAAACACCAAAGCATAGTCGGCCAGCATAGGGAACATCAACTTGAGTGTGTCTTGAATAAACTTGGTTGATTAATATATATATATATGCATTAGTCTTAGGCACCAATAGTGATTTTCCATTTGCACTAATACTCATAGAAGCATCATTATTTACTTTATCCTTTTCATCGACTTCTGAATCATCTTCTTCATCATTTGCATTATAGTGAATATACTAAATATTTACATCTACACATAATCACCTCTTATTTCCTTGGCTTTTGCCTATGAACAAAACATGATAACTCTTCAACCTTTCTTTGATGAATCCATTTCAATTCTAACACAAATGCTTTGTATATTACAAATAAGAACAGGTTCAACACACGATCTGATTACGATGGCTTTGTATATTATTCATATAGAGCCAACAACAATAAAGAGATCCTCTATTAGCAGGTTGCCATAGAGAATGTTGCTCTAATCTTTCCATCATCAATTCCACATATATATCTCCTTGGATGCAATTGCCTTTTTGACATCAAAGACAATAATACTTTGATATCAATGACAACACTATTTCCAACAATCTCGTCCATACTCCTTTGACATCTGAAACAATTTTGGGCTAAAAACTGCTTGAATTAACAGAAGGAGATGATTACAATATATAGAGGAGGTAGATCACTGTAGACATTTAAAATGTCTAACTACCTCACCTACAAACTACTGTAGCAACAGTAGTATTGAGCATTAACAATATAGAATAATTATTCTAACACCCTCCCTTAATGGTCAATCATCTAACTACCTACAGAAAACAATTTGCAAGTCGATGGTCACAAATTCTTCAGAACACTCTGTTGCTGCTGAGACCCTCCCTGGATCTGTAGAATGTTGATGACCAAGAGTACAAAAAATCATCTAGAAAAGAACAAAGAAGGCTGCCCCTTCTTTAGAAAGCTCTGCAACAAGAGACAAGAGCCTGCCACAGACTCTGCCACTGAGATGAGTCTACCACCAACCCTCCCAAAAACTGCAGAACTTCAGACCAGAAAATGTCCAACCTGATGTTGGATAACAGAGTTGTTCCTCCCTATCGCTAGAGACACACCGAGAACAATTGCCACGATTTTGAGGATAAATCGACAAACCGTCGAAACTTTTGCAGAGGAGCACGACGCCTGAGAATAGACTGCAAGAAGCCAGTGGTGCAGATGTTCGCCCCAGCAACTCCAAGTGCGATCAATACAGACTGCAACCAACCACGATTTTTGAGGAAAAAATCGCCAAACCCAGATTACAAATCAACGTTTTTTTCGGAAAAAAAGGGTAAAAACCAAAGACCAGAGAGCCTTCCCGAACAACAGAAACCCTAACTAGGTTATACAGGAAAAAACTTTAATTTTTGAGGAGAAAATTATAAACCCTCCCAAAAATTTTAAGGAAAAAATTATGAAAACCCATACAGCAGATTTTTATTTTTTTAATAAGGGAAAACCCACACAAATTTTTTTAGAGGAAAAAAATATTAAAACCCTTTAATCTGAAGTACCCAAAAAATGTTGCTGAAAACCAGAAAATTTCGTCAGCACCCATTTGCACAGATTTCGAGGCACAAACTTCGAGACACCCAGAAAAATCAAAGACCAACCTAGTTGAGTTCTCGAAAAACCCACAAGGAATCTGCAAACAAAAAAAATTTCCGCCTTGAACTGGAGGGTCAAAACCCTAGACGAAATTCGCAGAAACCCTAGCTGCCATTGAAGCTTCAAAAATTGCAGAAAAAAAAAAAAATTGAAGATCACGTCCTCGCAGCAAAGTAGGTTGCAGCTCACACAATAGAGAAAATCGCGTCCAGAAAAAGAGACGTCGTGCGTCCCGATACAAGTGAAAAACGCGGGTAGAAAATAACCTGAAAATCGTGGCCAAAGAAAAGTAGTTCGCGTCCAGAAACTGAAGGTATTTCGCACGCCAGATTAGGAAGAAACACGTCCAATCAGGAGCCAAAAACGCAGATCTATTTCAGACAAAAAACACGCCCATTCGCGTCCAGAAAAACGCGACTAAGACAAATCCACGCCCAGTAGAAACGCATTGAACTTCAAAGAGGCCATCAGGGTTTTCAAAGACGAGGGCTACAGGTCATGTCTAGAAAAAGCACACGAGCAGAGAGACGCGACAAACACGTTCAAAAAGACACAGCCAGTCCCGTCACGGGCAAAACCAAAGGTTGCATGAGAAAAACGCGACTAAAATCACATCGTCACAGGCGCGATATGAAAGCGACCAAAAAACACGACAAAACACATCCCCAGAAACTCTCAAGCGCACTAGAAGTCTGAAGGGAAGTCGCATAAACACCAGAACAAACCAAACGAAGGCGCACGAACTGCAAACCCTAGTCGCGGGTCGAAGAAAATCAATCTAAACTCCTAAACAGACCCACGAAAAGAAGAAAACGAACTGAAACCAAAGAGCCACCAAAAAAACTTTGAAAACAAATTTCTGGAATAAAAAATCTAGATAAAAGGAGGGTCGAATTTTTTTATTTTAAAAAATTTGTCAGATTCTGAAAAACCCCATGGCTCTAATACCATGAAACAATTTTGGGCTAAAAATTGTTTGAATTAACAGAAGGAGATGATTACAATATATAGAGGAGGTAGATCACTAGAGACATTTAAAATGTCTAACTACCTCACCTACAAACTTCTGTAGCAACAGTAGTATTGACCATTAACAATATAGAATAATTATTCTAACAACATCAATGACAATATTTCTAACAATCTCAGACAATGAATTCCTTCTTGACATCAATGACAACATTTCTAACAATTGCACCATACATGGATGTGGAAGTCAATGAAGGGCACAAGCTAGTGTTTGTAGACTCTTCCCTAATCCTAATGTGAAGGATGCAGTTACAAATGAGTTTGCTGACTTTGTAGACTGCAATGATCAAAGTATTTCTACTCTTCATGACAAGTATAAGAAGGATGCTCATAATTGGTGGTACGTCCATGGCCAAACATTCCAACACCTATAGTCTCTTGCAATCAAAGTTCTATGGCAAGTAAATGTTCTATTTTTTTCTAAAATTCTCTAAATTTAAACTTCAAGTTTTCATTTTTGAGATAATTTTTTCAAATTTGAAGATTGATTTATAATTTTATAACTGTATATCTTAAGCCTCATTAGGTCGTCAGTTTGTCTCCATCTAGGTGTAATCAGAGTACATACTCCTCTATCCACACAAACAAGTGCAATTGATTGGCATCAAAAAAGGCTGGGGAGTTAGTGTATATGCATTCCAACTTGTGCCTTCTTTTGCACAAACAAAAGAGGAAGAGGGAATGAAGTTGTGGGATGTGGAATCAAAGCAAGCTGACTTGGATGCTACTGCTGCCCAACAATCTCCATTTTTGAGAAGTTAGATGGCCAACATACTTTTAGTGTGGGTGTCAATGGCACTCCTTGCGGTTCTTCTAAATTACCTACACCATCTAATGTTACTCATCATCATCATGATCTTAATGAAGACCTGTATGACACTAATAGCTGATTTTATTATTTTAATACTACACAATAAAATCTATCATGACATTCAAGTTTGACAAATTGACATCAAAGTAGTATTTTTTTATTTTTATGGTAGTTATGTTTAATCAATGCATGCTATGTGATATTTTGAATTTAATTCCTCCTTTTACGAGGCAAATTTGTATGTCTTCATGATTTTATGTATGGACAATCCAAAACAAACCCAACCCAAAAAAAAGAATTAATACTGATATAGGAAAAATAAAGTCTACGAAAAATAAACCAGTAATATAGGAAAAATAAAGTCAAAGGAAGGGTGTCAAAAGTACTATTGAGTTACCTGCCGTTTTACAAGTGCAAACTAGTTCCTAGCAATTAACACATTCGAGAGAGGCTTTCTCTGTTAACAATTTAGCAAGAGGCCTAAAATTTGAAGTCAAATCATATTGATAATATAAAGCTGATACTCACATTGCCTCCTGTAGCAAGCAAAGTTCCATCTGTACTAAAGACTAAGGATTTTTGCTGTCCCACATTATCTAATTGATTCAACGTTTTCTCTGAGAGCTTAATCTGAACATTTCCTGCTGCTGATTCATCCTCCTTCAGCTCAAAATGCCTACAATCAATTATAATAATAGGAAAATTCCAATGTTACAAAATGCATTTAGAAATTGCAAAAGAAACATCTCCTAAAAATTATAAGGACAAATGACAATGTTCTAAAATGAATTTTGAAATTGCAAATCCAAAAACCTAAGACGGGAAGATAATATGATATTCTAATTTGTATGATATAACAGTAGACCTTGAAAGCTTAGAAATGTTCCACGCACTGTTAGAAAAAATTCAAAAGGAAAACTTAATCTAACAGAATGTAGAGCATGAATCTAATGATGAAGCGTATCCAAAACAGGGTATCTTTGTGTTCATAACATAGCAATTATAAAAGCATGCCCAAAGCTAATATATACAAAACATAAGGTGTCGAAGTGCACTTTTAGAGCTTTTTGAAATGAACCCTTGTATTCCCTGCCATCTCTTTTCCACATTTTTTAATATGCTAATGCAAAATTAAGCAGACCGACTGTTGCAGTACAGAGTGAAAGAAAGAAACTACCTAGGTCAGGTAACCTTCCACATTAAGTGCACAAAGAAAAGGAAAACGATAGGACCACTTAAATTTACATTGAAAAAAGCACAAACATGGGCACAGTCAGAGTCACAGAAGATTGGATCTCATAGATGTGGAAAACCAAATTGCAGGATACCATTCTCAGAACTAAAAAGGGGCTGGCACCCACACCATGACTCATGGAGAACAATGACCCTCTTTTTCTTCATCCTGTCTCTTACACAACTTTATGACAGTTAATAGAGTTGGTAAATGGTTCAAGAATGATCACCAGCACAACTTCCCCATCTATTGCAACATTGTTCTCAATGGTCAACAGACTATTTTATTAATTCACCACAATAGAAATATTAATAACACCCATCACCTGATTTAGAATTTATCCTGCTTATTATTATAAATTAACACAATATATAAAGGAGAAATATCGGTACTTGCAAGCACAACAGGTACATAAACAGGAGTAATAAATTCCCTAAAATAAGGTAGTTCAAATGCTGTCAAAGATAAGGAGATCTAACTACCAGCAGATTTAATTCAGGATTGCCCAGTTAGAACAAAATGAGAAGCATAATAAAAGAAAAAACTAAAATTAAAGATAGGAATTCCTAAATCAACGGAAGGGAAACCTTGTAGCTAGAGAGCTCTGTGGATAAAGTAGCACTAAAAACAATGTGCATTCTATTAGGGATGGAACTACCACACGACCTTGTGGACTAGTGGAGGATGATCTGGCCACTTTTAAGATAACTGCATATTTAAAACGTTGATGACATCAATGTCTACTGTTCCCCATGCTCCCTGCAGTGCTTGCAACTAGAGCATCTGTATTGTGCCTCCCAGGAGTGCACCATGGCTCCCAACTTGAGTCACTCTCCAGTTGGTACTCTTAAATTCATTATTGGGCATTATGCCATAGTGGAAAATTCTTCTGTGCATATGGAAAAAGATTAGGGGCTGTATTGCATTTCTCTCTACGAGATTTACTTTGTTTTAGAGTTAAAGAATTTTCTTGAAACAAAACTCTTCAAATAGAAGATGCTTTTGGCACTATTTAAAAGCCTACTTTTGCTGATTGTAATTTTCCAAAGTTACTGGTCCTGGTACTAGTTCAGGTTCGGGTTCGAGGGTTAGGTTCACGGGTTCAGTCAAAAAAAATTTGGAGGTTGAGTTTGTTTTGGGTTCATTGGCACAAAAACATATAAAAATCATAAATATATACATATTTATGGCTTGAAATCAAGAATATTAGATGTAATTTATTATATATATATTTTTAATAAATTTTATTTTTATGTATAATAAAATTTATTAGCCTTATAATATATTCATGATGTATAATATTATAATATCACAATAAAATTATTAAAAAGGTTAATATTAAATTATTAATAAATAATAAAGTTAGTTATATTATAATATTAATAAAATTTATATAATAATATAATACAATAATAAAATTGTTAAAAAAAATTAGTAAATAATATATATTAATATATTATTAATTCGTCAATATTAAATTATTAATAAATAAAAATGTTAATTATATTATAGTATTTATAAAATTAATATATAATAATATAATATAATTATAAAATTATAAAAAATTAATTTTAGTAAATAATAATCTGCGCTTCCAAAATGCCTCACACCCCTACATTTTCTTCTACTTACGCTGTTGGCGTTTTGGGTGATTGCGGTTTGTCCTCAGCACTGGATGGAATGGTGTCTACTGGGGGTGCGAGTGATTTTGTGGCAAGCGACATGAATATGGGACGGGATTCCCTTTCGACTGGCGACTAGCCTGCTAAACTTCATGCGTGCCCTAATTCACGCAAATCTGCTAATGCATCTCTGCAACAGATGGTTGATCGCTCACTAAGTTTTAAGGGTGCCCTATGTCATGGCATCCAGGACAAGTGTGGACACAAATCCAAATCCCCCGCTTGCGACTCTCCAGTTGCCCCCTCTTCCCCCCGCACCTTTGCCAACATATCCCCCCCTTTTTCTGTTCGCCATTCAATCTCGATTCCTGAGATTTGTTTGGATAGCTTTGTCGACGACAGAGAGGAGTATCTCCAGAATAATGCCCTCATTTGCAAGTTTATGAAAACCTAGCCGAATTTGCACGACTTCCATACTTGGATTAATGATAATTGGAAGGAGTACATGGAAGAAGAAATCAACATTTACCCCTACACCAGGCGGTTTTTCATCCTTGAATTCGAGTCACAGGAAGACAAAGACTTGGTTCTCAAGGCTGGTCCTTGGTTCTTTCAAGGAGATTTCCTATGCATTAAACCTTGGTTTCCTACCTTCGATCCTCGAACTAAGACTTTCTCTTCTACATTTTTCTAGGAGCGTTTTCCTTATCTCCCTTTGCAATTTTGGGAGATCGCGTGCTTGAAGGCCAATGGCAAAGGTTTGGGAAAATATCAAAGGAAACAATCAACTATAAATGCTCCACCTATGCTAGGATTTGTGTCGAAATGGATTTACCCAATGGTCTTCCAGAAGAGATTTCATTGAAGGTCGGTAAACAATATTTGAAGCAACTCGTCGATTATGAGAAAATTGCATTCAGATGTAGGAAATGCTTCTTAGCTAAGCATTTTACCTCCCAATGTAGAAAGAAACAAATGCACGAGCAAGTTAAATCTTCAAACAATCTACCCACTTGGTGACTTGGGGTTGAATCACACCACTATTCTATCCTTCCCAATGCAAAATCAAATTCTTCTCCCTCTCAAACTCTTCATGATGTTAACCCAGTTTCAAGTACCCCCTCTCCACTTGTTCCTCTAAATCCAATTTCTGGGACAAAGCAAGATAAAAACCTCGATGCATGCACTTCAAAAGCCTCCATGATTTCATCAAAGAATCCTCGGCCAATTATTCGTGAGTCTATTGTTGTTTCCTCCATGTCTCCAGCAACTTTGCGCAATGTGGAAGATGAGAACTGGAAGGGTTGTGATGAACCAATCTCCTCCTCAACTGAGCAAGTATGGACAGAAGTGAAGTGGAAAAAAGCACCTCCATCTAGTCCAAAAACCCAAATGACATTAAGATCTTCAATGAAAAAGATTTAATGCTTATCTTGTATTTTTTGTTGCCCCCTTTTTTATGGCGGCAAGTTCTGAGCAGTAGGTTTGTACAGCCCTCTTTGGGCTGTATTAAGTTGCACCCCTAGTGGCAAGGCATGCATTTTGTCACTTTTTGGTTTAGTATTATGAGAGTTGTCCCCTTGATAGTACTTACCTATAAAAATAATAATAATAATATATTATTAATTTTAAAAATTAATTTACATAACTATTAAAAATTTTGTTATTAATATTAATAAATTATTCAATTTATTTACATAAATGTTTAGTCCATTCCCATCAAAAAAGCCTTGCGCTTACTCAACCCAAGAGGAGATAGATCAATCTCTATAAACAAAACAAAAGGAATGTTGTGGCTTAGCCGCTATTAGAGGTGATAGGCGCACAGAAGTTCGAACCCCATTCATCCTAAAACATAAGTGTCGAATCTACAGAGAAGTAGAAATGCCACTGCTCAAAATACGAGAGATTTATAGAGGAAATTCATTCACAATAGCAAAGAATAATGTTGAAATTCGTCACAAATCCGTCTGAGACCATCCCACATGAACACACAAGTAGATTCTCAAACCATGTTCACACCCCTTGCTAAACCGAATCTAGACCCGAACCCAAGCCAAATCGGACTTGAATCGACTAGTCTAGAGGGATGAACCGGTAACTTAGTAATCTTCCATCCCACTGAATTGTGTTGATCATACATGGATATTAACATGATTTTTTTTGTTTTCTTAATCATCTTCTCATGGTATTGAACTCAACCAGTTTTTTTAATTTCCGAGAAAGTATACTTAACATCTTCTAATCAAGATACTCCAAATTGTGCAACTACATCTGTTTCTCAAGATGACCTCCCTACTTGTTGTCTTGTGCCCCTTTCTCATTCCAAGGCCTTCTCTGGCACAGTACATTTCCCATCCAAAATAATTATGGAAAAAACAACTAATAAATTTTTCTATAAATAAGCTTTCAAAATAGTACTAGTCTTCCTTTAGAACTTGTGGCACGCTATAGAAATATGTAATGTCCCCTGTCCTAATTTGCCCTAGAATTCGCCTATTGATCGCAAGTGTCAACAAATTAGGGTTAGGGTTTCATTTTAATAAATAAATCTCTTTAACGATTGTAACCCTGGATTGGGATCCTACATTCACCACATAAACAATATTCCCAAATATGCATATATACATTTGTTAGCATTAATCCTTGGTAACATATTTATAGACTATCAATAATGCAATCCTATTGTGAACTAAGAGGAGTGACATGGTGGGTCCGCCCTAGCAATATGCCAAACTAAGAGGTTGTATACCACAACACTCCCTATTGGCAGCCTGTACCTGCTTTCCCCAACCATGCCCTTGCCTCACAAACACTCGCCCTCTTGTGGAACGGTGGAGCTTATAGGTGGTCTTGGCATGTTCACCCCTCCATGGCCTATCCCTTCCATCTAGTTTTGAGCGGACCATAAGTGGTATTTCCACCCCTCCATGGCTCATCACTTGTCTAAGATTGGATGGACCGTAAGTGAATTGCACAGTCATCTCAGGCCATCTTCCTCCAAGGGGTTTGCAAACAGTTTCAAGCACTCAAGTATTGATACACAGAAATGCAAACACTTCAATAATTATCAGATTATGTGTAAATACATCTACGAACATGTATTAGTATGCTTAAAGAAATCTCAGATTAATAGACGTAAGTAATCACTGCCTAAACAAGCATAGAGTCAAATGATTATAAACAAACCAACTATACACCTATATAAATAATCAAACAGCTTACAATAACAGGCGGCAATCGTAGATATACATTGAGATGAGTTATGCAGATACAGATTTCTACTTTAAGAATCAGATCGATTGCACAAGGAAGGATTAGCTAATATAGTTATAGTAAGTCAATTGTTCTTAGTATGTAATTCTTTCTTACTAGCTGAGGCAGAGATACACCTGATATAGCTACGTGAATCTCTAAGTCTCTTATTTTGTTGCTTTCCCTTAATTCTCTTCAGACGTATGTATCTCCTTCTTCGTTATTCAATAGTTCGTTCTGCATTTTTATACCTGTACTCATTCTATATTCCCCCCTCTTCCATAATGCTTAACCATTTTATATCTACCTTCTTCCATTTGAAAAGGGAATGACTCCTCCAACGAGTTGCAACTCCACGCAAAGCTTGTACCTTTCCCAAGGGTGGCGCCCGTTTCTCCCAGGCCTTAATCACTATTATATAGATTAATATAATATTGTTCCTTTTAAGGCTATGATCAATATGCTGTTATCAACTCTTAATGCCTCTTAAGCTTCAATGGTTAACTACAAGGAATAATAAATTCTTCAATAATGTGTTGCAAATCTACTATTGTAATTTCATCGATTCCAAAGCATAGTCGAGCTACTCCATATATAGCCACAATCTTCCTATGAGTAGCAGCCAGGATCATGATGGATATGTGATTGAAATGGAAATTCTAACAGATGATCATTAGTGTATTATCGATGAGATGGATATAATTCCCGACAAACTTTGGATGACAGCGCTAGAGGACAATCTTCAGTGGCTTGATATGTAATATCGTGGTGGAAAGACCAATGAATTCACTTCCTTTGAGTATGCCTCTGAAAGACTCCTGACAATCTTCATCCTTGATGATTGGATATATATTCCGATAATTTAAAGCCATAGGTTCATGCCATGCAATAAGATCTAAACTCAGCAGTATATTATGCGCTGCAATATTGTTCACATCGATAAAATATGTAAGGTTATAATGCTAGGATTAGTGATACAATTCTAAATCTTGGGTTTAGTAGTTATCTATTTCGGGGTCAATATGTATATTAAGATTATACTAGCATTTAGGATGCTAATATTTATATTTATATTCTGATATTTATAATATTATTTTTAAAATTATAATATTATCCTTGATAATTATAATTATGACAATCTTGGATGTATTTTATTTATCTATTCATTTTAGATGGCTTTAGTGCTACAATTCAGGGGACATGACAAAATACTTGGGGAACAGAATGAAGAGCACACAGGAAATACTGAGAGAGGGGGGGTGAATCAGTATTTTAGAACTTTTAAAACTTTAAAACAGATAACCATACAAATTAGAAATCAGAACATAAAGAGCATCAGAAAACACCATAAATAAGACAAACACCAAGATTATGTGGAAAACCCTTTCGGGTAAAAGACCACGGCAAAATATTGCTTTTATTTTTCCAAAGGGCACCAACCCTATTACATAGGTGAGCACCAACCCACCGAGAGCACCAACTCTCACGAAGCACTAACTTCGATTACATTTAGTGAGCACCAACTCTCCTTTGAAGCACCAACTCCAAAAACACTGAAGCACCAACTCCAGACTTCTCAAATATGAGTTTTGAACACAGATTTGAAACGTTGCCAACACTTGAACAATGAGGCGCACACTAATATATACGCTGTCCAAATACAGAAAATCTTCTGCTCAAAATCTCAACTCCATATTCTGATTTCCCAAATGCTGTTGATATCTCTAAAACTGCTCTAGATGATTAAACAGTTCAACATACTCAAAAATCTTCATAATTCTCCTAACACCTCCGAAGGGCTCCTAATGACTTGTTATTGAGCAACATCATTAATATCTGAAACTCTGGGTTTTTATATAGATTGTGCATACACTTCACACACCCTGAATAAAGATATCTTTTGCATTCCTCTACACACTACCATACAACCTCTGATTAATGATTGAGTAGCCTGAACTTTATGGAAATCAACTCAAACACACCATACAGAACAACTTAACTTTTAAGAATGCCATCCACCTAAAACATCAACCACTCCTGTAGACTTCAGACAAAAGTTCAAACTACAGCCCATGCATGTCCTTTCACAGATCATTATACAGCATTATATATGTAGAGCTCTCATTACTGTATATAAAAATCTTTAGTTCTCAGCAACCTCTGATATTAAAGAAAACTCATGATTTCTTCCCAGCTATAACCTTTCAAAAAGAATCACAATCTCAGTCAAGGTTGAGACAATGAAATTTAAGACTAAGTTGCATCTCATGTACACAGCTCAAGGAAAGCACAAACCCCCATGATTTATTCAGCAGATGCTCAGAAAGACTCAGACTAACTCATTCATTGAACAGCCCATCACACTTATAAAACCAACGACCTTCCATATATTATTGCGGCATCCTATATAAGCATATTTTCAATGCAACATCCTTTTTCTCTCTACGCACAAATTTGGTCAAGACAACTTTGATATAGCAGCTCTCATAAAACTGAAGCCATTGCATAGGCTAAGACTTCAACACACATATTCTTTTTCCATCACAGTCGCTGAAGGAGGTTATACAAAAATAGAAGTCGTTGCAAGGAATCTGCCAGGAGTATCGTCAGGAATAAAGTCTGACATTTATTAAGGACTCTTCCAACCTATGCAAACATACTCAACATACTGCACATATCAATAAAAAAGACCATTGATTAAAAATAACCTGCTCCGTCCTTTTTAATTTCTTTGTCCAGTTTAATTGATCACCAAAAAAAAAAAACCGTTTTCCTGAATTCACCAAAATAACATCAAGAATGTGAATGTTTCAAGAAATAATTCAATAAACACGACTTTATCATTAAGAGCTCGACTCAGTTTTTGTAGCCATCACACTTAGTAGGAGTCGCCTCAATAATGACCCAGCGCCATTTATCACACCCACGATGCAGCCATCAATCTCCAAAATAGAAGCCATCATACAGGTGTAATCAGAAATTTTCTGAGCATCAATAAAATCCACCATGGCAGAGGAGTCTACGGTTCCCATATTTAGTTCATGCGATACATAGGTTCAGGTAACACGTCTTCATCAAAAATAGTCGCCCTTCATAAAAGATTTACTCAAGAAGCCTTCACACTATGAGCCGCCTCAATTAAATTTGTCAGAAATAAGGAAGAAGACAGTAGTATGCATATTTTATTAAATGCTTTACCACTCATAATAAGAGCTCGACTCTTCTCATGATGAAAGCTTGACTCTTCTCACCCGCACGTCTGAGCAAGAATTTATCTCCACCACAGAATAAGCGAAATTCTGAGCACACCCACTTCAAAACCAACACTGCCAAGATACTTTCAGCGATACCACACAGTAGAAAATGCGGAGCATTAAAAAGGCCCATTCTCTGAAAGAGCACATCTTTTCCAAAGTAGTCGACACCACAAAGGAGATGCCATATCAATACAAGGCATTACAAATGACTTGTTTATCCGCCAGAAATATTCGTATCAGCTAAAGGAATATATATATCCAAAATAATATCCATCGCTCCACAAAGGATAAAGAGCAAAGATGATTTCATAATCTTTTCAAGCTTGCCACGATGGAGATTTTGGTCAAAAGGCTTTTCAAATTTCTAAAGCCGACGCAAAAGGTAACTTAAGTCGCCTCACAAATAATCATGGTCAACAATGCCAGAGAGAAAACACGTCTCATATACATTTCACCGTCAAAACACAAGTCCACATCCATATCACAAAATATCAAAGACGTCTCATTTATGAAATATCTAACATATGTCAATCCAAAAATATATAAAATCGTCAGAAAGCTGCCCTCATAAAGTCATTATGAATCGATATATGTTTTGAAAGAACCTGCCTTCAAAACAGAGAGCTTAAAACCAGATATGTGCCAAAGAAAGAATACCTTTAAATGCCACGAAGACAAAATCTAGGCATTAAAAAAATAATACTATAGAGTCCGCCACATAAAACTGACAGCACAAACTCTTTTTATCAACCTCCACACAAAAATAATCCATCCCCATAAGATTTTGATACTATGAGTATGCCTTGCCACGTAGCCATAGGATATTATACTTTGAAAAGATTTCTCAACCTGACACTTATGCTAACATAGAATGGAAAAATAAAATTGATAAGACCTTTGACCACCAACCATATAACTTTTCAACATGCTGACACACAATAGCTGACTTTTCAACCAAGCTGACTTGTCACATGATCTGACAGTTGAAGCAGACACCACATAGCTCAAGCAAGCAAACAAACAGGTCAAGCAACTCAAGCAGCTCAAGCACATAAGCACACAGCTCAACCTTGACATCAATGACAAAATATTCCAACATAGAACATATACAATTTTGTATCTCCTTTGATGGTGTGTCTCGGCCCTAATCTACACATTTGGGAGCCTATCTCTAAGTACAATGATGTCACTTTCCTTCCAACCATAGCACTTGCTCAATGTAATGACTTGAGGCACAGATTTTGCAAAGATGGAAGGATTTATAAGAAAAAGAGCTTAATCCTATAAGCAAACATATAAAAGAAAGAAATTATATTTATGTCCAAGAAAGACCATGAAAAGTTAAAGAAATTGGAACATACATCAGTTCCAGTAGCAAAGAGCTAGGGCAAAAAGGGACCTATCATAAGCACTTAAGAAACAAACTAATTATAGCTTGCTCCCAATGTATATGATTGACTCTACTACCAGGAGAGAACTGCCCTCCATGAGCACATGTTTAGAGGTGGCATGCACATGCAAAAAAGGCTCACATGTTGAACTGCCTCATAGATAAAATATAACTTACTATGGACAAACTTATTATAAATAAGCATAGATACAAAACAATTTATTTTAGGAGGATCCTTTAACCAAAGATCTCATACAAGATTTTTTTGAATTAAAAGATGGAGAGTGATCTGTTGATGTGTGTTTTGTGACTGCACCAAATAGCAGAATAAAGTTTCTAACGACTACTCTATTCTCTCTTGATCAAAGTATCCAGCATGCTAAAATTGCAAGAAAGTTCATGCGTTCAACTCCAAGGTTCCTTTATGCAGTGGAGTAGACTCAGTTGGTTCATTGTGATTTGTTGGTATCATGAGGGGGACTTACGCAATTGTTCGACCGCAGACAACAGACTAAAAAGAAAGGGGGTTTTCACGTGACTCGAAAGATTTGTCAATGAACTACAAGTTTCCTATACTAACCAGACAAGTGCGGAATTGAATGGTTGCAGGGATTAGAAAATCTATGTTCTATCCTAGGCGCAAGACGTGGAGATTAATTCTTGCAAACTTCAACCAGGCTTTGCTTTGCCTCGCTTTGGACAGCTTCCACAAAGTCGGTGCAATCTTCAAGGGAGTAACTAGAAATATTCAAATCACAATTCAACATAAAGACACCATCACAACCACACATGCCAACATGTGAATCATAATCGAAGTTAGGTTCAAAAGGTTCCAGTTGACCACACAAGGCAAACCCACCATCAGTGAGCTTGCTAGTGGTATGGTGTAATGTCCCCTTCTCATCAATGATCTGTTCTGACACTCATCAGCCTATTCCGGAAACCCGTAGGCTCGCTTGAAGTAAAATTAGGGTTTCCAGGTTCGAAGGTTCTTTGGCATTTCAGAGAGTTTACTATTTATAGTAAATTCTATTTTTGGCAATATGAAGTTTATTTGCTTTCAGTACATCATTTTCAGTTGGAGCAATTATTTGCAATTCATGTCTGACTTCTAAAGGCTTTTTTATGGTGAATAAAGGCATTAAGGTTATAAGTTGCAGTTGACCCCTTGGCCTCGGAGAACAACTTAAGTTGTGTTTAAAAGAGGGACTTGGAAGGGGGACGCCTTCATAAAGATGATTTAATTATTAATAAAGTTACAAGCCTTGAGAAAAGAAGTGGACGCCTTTTTGAAGAAATTATTATTTAAAAATAAAGATTTAATGTTACCTTGTGAAGTGGACGCCACCCTTGAGTAATTAATTATTTATTGGAAATTTGATGAGACATTTTGTGACTCTTGGCGTCTTTTCTTGGGAATACAAAGAGTTTTCAGTTTTTCTATAAAATGAAGCCTTGTTCCAGCTTTTGGTATCCATTCATGTTATCATACTGTTATGCTATCGGAATGACAATTGAAACCTTGCTTCGGGGATGCTTCCTCCTAGCCAATTATCCAATTTCGTGTTTGAGATACAACACCTAGTTGGTCTTTGCTGCTTCTCATCCAGACTAGCAGATTGAGCTCGATTGTGAAGAATTTTGGAGATTTATCAATTTTGGTATTACTGGTTTATCTACAGCGGAAGGTGATTTTGATTTATAACTTTATTTCCAGTCTGAATTTGGTTCTAGGTATTTCATCATTCCATTTGTTGATCAAGGGCGATTCATCATGCCAATTTTGAGATTTTATGATTGAGAGTTTGATTTTTAAAGAGAAATCACCCCTTCAAGGAGGGCTGTACTTTTTTGGAAGTGCCTTGGGATTCGTGCAAAATCCACATAGGATCTTTGATGTTGTTTCTTCATCCCAGCATGGTCGCCTACCTTCTAGCAATCCATTGCTTTTGATTTCAATCAAAACGGAGGTAATTTGATGGAGTTATGAATAATTTATTGATTTCACAGTTTGCTGATCAGAATTTCCAGGATTCAGATTTTTACATCAGATTGTATTAGATTTCTGTTTTGGTCTATTACTTCAGTTTTGGAGTGCTATATCATTGTAATAACTCATTCTCCTCTTATGAGCTTCATTCTCTAGCATTGTAATTCAGTAATCTGCAGAGTTGTTGATTGTAAGGTTGTGATTTAGTAGTACTAATCCAACCGTTTTAGTTCTGCAATTACTCATTTAATTTCACACCTAATTACCCCTGGATGGTTTACTCCCAGTGTGGAGAATGAACTTTTGATCTTTCATTGTACCACTGAAAAGTGGAGAATTCCCACTCCTGAGTGGATGCCCGCCGCAGCGGATGAATTAGATGGTTTTGGTTTCATGGCTGGTTATCCGCCTATTAGTTTCAGTTTTTAATTCAATCTACTCCGTCATATGTTAGCACCTCGCCCTCATTGGGATCTTGCGTGCACATTCTTGACGTTGAGTTTTGTTTCAATTCAATTATTGTTTTGTAATTACTCCGCCATATGACAACACCTCTCCTTCCTTGGGATTGAGTGTGCATTCTTGGCGTTGAGATCTTTTCAATTTGGATTTCAATTTGGAGCTAACGCTAATCAAGTTGGCTAGTGCTGGTTTATGTTGTGTTAATCTTTCGAAAAAATTGGTTAGCATATTTCATATGGATTAAACGAAGCTTGCTTGAATCAAACACCGCATTCCACAACTATCTACGTGTATGAAATGAAATCTATTTTACTTTAAGTTCTACTTTAAGATTCCAAGTGAATTAGAAGGATGAGGAAATCTTGCTAGCTACCCACAACAAAAGATGAAACCACGAGCAATGATAACTCTTTCTATTGTAGGAGTGTTCACAACAACTTCTTACAAAGCATTCAATGGAAAACTTTCCTTCTTCTTCAATCTATGCTACCAATCTAGTTATGCTATCAATCTAAGCTCTACTCTCTCTATTCCTTGATGTCTATGTCTAATCTATGATGTACAAATGAGGGGGAGTACCCCTTTTATAGTTGGCCAATCTCAATGGACAACTCAGATTGAATTACAATGGAGGGCTCAGATTGATCCACATATGCTCTAGTCAAGATTCTACCCTAAAAACTGCCAAAAAGTGGAGTGGTGTAATAAATGAGCACAAAATTCCAAACTCCTCCCTTTGACCACTATGGGCAATTAATGCCCACTACCCTTCCAGAAGATTCTCGTCTAGAAAAGTGTTCCCATTGCTCTTCTCTCTGACTGCAAATTTGATGAATTTGATCATAACAGCTTCTACTTCCAAAACTGAGAGGGAAGGTACGTTCTCCTGTTTGATGATGATTTTTCCCCTTGTTGCCATTGCATCTTGGGTTGCACGAAGTATGCTAGAGAACATTTTTCGGGTCACTGCCAACGAAGGACTTCACACTTGAGAGGAGTTCCTCTACTTTGTTCTTCAATCCATCCTATTGTCGAAGTTTTCGCTCATTCCTCTTCCTTAGCCTTGAGGACATTTTAGTGCCTGAGGATGCTCTTTAACGCTTGGGCCTTCATCTTTTCCTCCATCTCGACCTTGAAGGATCTTCTTGTCTTGGACTCAACCATTTCTTCCTTGCTTCTTGCCTCACATATCAGATCTTTGTGGACTGGTTCCAACGCTTAGCCATTTCTTCCAACATCTCCTTTCATGATTTGGGCACAAATGAGACATCACAGAGGAGTTTCAACATGTAGCTTTTTTCCCCTTCCAAGGTTGTAATGTCGTCCTGGAGTACTTGCTCCATCACCTCAAGTCATGCTTCAAGTCCCGATGTTCACCCTACAAAACAAACAAAAAGGAAGAGCCTCAAAACACTCTATAGTATAAATTCATTTCACTCACCTAATCCCCGTGTTCTGATTTCCAAGGTCTGATTGATCTCTGGATCTTGATAACATTCATCATTTTCCTCAAGCAAATTTGGCCTCCTTCATAACTTTTCATCATGGGCAGATTTAACCTCTGTGTACTGGGGCGCATTTGGATGTTTGTGTCTCCACCAATGCCTTAGGAAGATCTTTCATGTACTCTCCTCAAGAAGCATATTCATCTTTGTGCACATTTGATATCCCATACCTTAGAAAAACTCTCGTGTACATTTAGAGGGAGGCACATTTCAATCTTGTGTGTTTACTTTGCCTTAAGAATTTTTCCACCTTGAGGGCGTATTTGAGAGTTTGATGTTTGTGACTTAGACAAATTTTAGCCAACTTTCTTCAAGAGCGCATTTGGAGCCTTGTCATTTCATTTTCTTTGCCTTAGAAAATTTTCAGCTTCCTTCTCCACCTTGGGCGCATTTGAGAGGTGTTGCTTCAAGTTTTCATGACTTAGAAAAACTTTCATCTCTACTAGCTTCTTGGGCGCACTTGGAGGGGTGAGCTCACATTTTAATGCCTTAGAAAAGATTTCTCAAACCTCCTCTATGATTGTCACATTCTGGCTGGTGTGCTTTGAGTTTTCCATGACTTAGACAAATTTTCTCCATCTCACACCTCCTTCTCCCTTTTGGGCGCATTTCAGGACTTGAGCTCTCATTTTCTCTTACTTAGGCAATTTTCAAACTTCCTCACTCCTCCTAGGGCACATTTGAGTGGTGGTGCTCACATTTTTCCTTGCCTTAGGCAATTTTTTACACCTTCTTGGAGCTTGGGCACATTTGGAGGGGGGAACTTTCATTTTCCAACACTTAGATAATTTTCCATCTCCTCCATGTTGCTAGGGCGCATCTAGGGGGTGAGCTTTTACTTTTCATGCCTTAGAAAATTTCTGGTGCCCAACTGATGTCTCCTCTAAGGCGCATTTCATAGGGTCTACTTTTGCTTTTGATTTGGAAATTTCTCATGCTACCCCATTCCTCCAAGGGCGCATTCAGACCCATGTACTTACATGTTCAATGCCTTAGAAGATTTTCACCCTTGCTCACCCTTGCATTCTATTTTTAGCAGTTTCTAAAGCTCTCATGATTTTCACAGATTTTCAACTTCTTAAGACTTGAAACTTGTTCACCCTGACCCTCATGACGTGTCCATCCTGTTCACACCTGCCGTTCATGTGCACCTGCTATTTTTAGCCCTGTTTTGGAAGTGACTTATTAAAAATAGTAAGTGTGCAGAATACGCTTGAATTTTACCAGTAGATTACTCGAAGAATGTTGATGCAATGGGATACATCGATTTTCGAGGATTCTCACGTTCCGCCCTACTTTTTAGTCCCGAAAGTAGGAAACCCTAATTTCGCTACATGTGTGTCTGTAGACCTCCATTTGATGTTGTTTTCGTTGCATGTTGCTTAGTTATGAAAGTTGAAGTGTCGGGCTTGCTCCGATGACACCATGCCTGCCAAAAAGGGACCTGCTAAAAATAGTAAGTGCGTGAAAAAGTGATCAATTGATTGACGGACTTGGTTGCATGTCATATTGCCTGAGAGATCTCAAAAAACCCAAAAAAACCCAAAAAACTAGTCTACATGCGGGTACCTGCTAAAAATAGAAAGTCATCAATTTGACTTGCATGTTATATCATCATGAGGCTCTCGAAAAACCCAGAAAGACGATCCTGACATGCGTTGAAAAATCATACATGCAAACCCTAAAAATTACTCCCAAAGCCAGAACTGCTAAAAATAGAAAGTTGTATGAATTGAGTGAAATTTTAATGGGAGCCTACTTGAGGCCTCCCAATTGCAATGCTAAGCTCATATTTCACTCTGCCAACTTATTTTGACCTCAAAATAGCCTGAAGGATGAAAACCCTAATCCGTCAAAATGTACTCCAGACTTAATCGAAATTCCAATCCAAAGATGGGTACATCATCGAAAAGAATAGAAGAAACAGAGAGAGACCACTGCAAAACCAAAGCCAAGAGACCCGAATGGAGCAAAAATTAGGGGGTCCCCATTTTGAATGGGGTGATGTGTGAAAAGGTCACAACATGATCCAGTAAGAAAAGAGTTCAAATCTCAATAAGAATTTAAAAACTAGCTTAGATTTTCTTCATTCATACCTTGTTTTATAGTAAGTGCCTCAGCCTCGTTATTTAAAAAAGTTGCACAACATGCTGAAGTCTCTATAGATGTGGCAGCTTTTGCACGTGATACAACTAGTGGAGTGGCACTACAACTAATTGTGGTTCAAATGAAATTGAACCAAATATTGACTTTGATGCTTTTGATCAAGAACAATATGAAGACTATTAAATAATGATTGTAATTTTCATTGTGTATTGACATTTGACAAATCATTAAATGAATTTATGAGTATTTTCATTTTTGCAAATTATGAGATATTTAAGTATTTTGTGTTTTAGTAATTATGAGTATCAATGCTTTTATATTTTATAATTTTAAATTTTTTAATACATATATTTTATATACATATTATATATATATATAGCCAAACCCATACCCGTACCCAAGGGAAAAAAAAGTCATCATACTATCGTACCTAGTACTCCTACCCATACCAAGACCGACAACTTAGGATTCATAAGCTCTACAAGCTTACTCATCTCATCCTTGATGATCTATAAAAAAACCATGGTCTCAAAAGTACCATGATCTCTATAAATTCCATGGTCTATAAAATCCACTATGTTTTTTGTGCTCTCACTAGATGGTTGTAACTCTAATAAGCTTGTAAGCTTTGGCCAGTTTTTGCTCTATTACTACTCTAATACTTGAACTGTTTTGCATGCCAAATCCTATTAAATCCCCATGAACACTATTTAGGTTATGTTTTATCAGATTTCACAACTGTGGAAATAAGATACCTTGTCCATGACCTTCTCTTCCCCCATTGGATTAGGGTGTATCTCTCAACAGCCTATAATTGAAATTCTACCATATTTCTTGACCTTGCATGGCCTAGTGTCTCTCAACCCCCTCTATCTTGAAAAAACCATTGGATTTCCAGCCTCTTATCAATCTATACTCCTTTACACTTCTATTTCGAAGAGTTTCTCACCACTCTCATCATGTACAACACACTTGAAGCTTGGGGCAATCAAGGCCCTACTACCTATTGTTCCTCACTAATTCAAGTTAGGGATATTGGCTCTAATAGACATGTGTGGTTATTTAGACTACCACATTTGGAATCTTGTATTTCATTGATTATTCATCAATTAGATGTAAGTCCCACCGAAATTTACTATTGCTCATGCTTATGCCTTTATCTATGATTGATCACCAATCCTACCTCCTTGGTTCATGTTGGTTCTCATCAATTGTATCCTAGCATTTGTGGGCATCCACTTTGCTTCTACATTGCAAATTTTGTCTTTGTTGTCCCCATTTAATACCCATGATTCTAGAATTTGTTTGGTTGCTCATTTTGTCAATATAGAGAATAGCCATCCAAAATTGCAATTACTCACTCAATTTGTCCTATTAGCCTCCATGTACCATGACTCAATGGTGATTCATAGTGATGAAAGGAAATGAGAATCGCACAATGGCAATTTGGAGCAATAATGATTCTTGAGTAACGAAATCATGTGGCATGCCGCACCAAAATGCCCAAATATTAAATCATTGACTACACAATATCATAAATACCAATGCAAGGAGGCACCAACAATATTCATAAGGGAGCGCCAATGAAAGAGTTTAATTAGAATTAAATTTTATTTTCCAAGGGTAGCGATGGTGAAAGGTGGTGACCCATAAGGTATAAAGGAGGGATCATTCCATGAGAAGGGAGGAAGAAAACAATTAAGAATAAATATTATGTGACTCCTAATGTGAAAGATTGTGACTCGTTCAAATATGAAAGGTTGTGACTCCCTCAATAATAGGATATAAAAGGGAGATCATTTCTTTGTGGAGAAATCATCAATGGGGAATCAATCAATCAATCAATTTGGAAATAAATTATTATTCTCAAAAGGCAGCAATGAAGGGTGGTGACTCACTAATTGTGAAGGGTGGTGACTCCTCCAAGAAATGGATATGAAGGGCAAATCAGTTCATTTACATTCAAGCAATCATCACTCATCTATCCATCAAAGAAATAAAGCAATCAAAATATCAAAAAGATCAATCAAGCAAACAGCAATAAGTCTATCAATACATCAAGCAATTAGTCTTGAATTTGAGGAAGTGTCTTGCAAATAGGGAGGACGAAAACCCTTCCAAGTTCAAAAGAGATTAAGAACAAAAACCTTTATTTCTCTTATCAAGTTTGGACGAAAACCCAAATCTTGATCAAGGAAGAGGAAAACCCTTCAAGGTTGGACTAAGAGCTTTAAGGATGAAAACTCTCGAATACTCTAGGCAAGTTAAGGACGAAAACCCTTAATATTACCACTGCTGAGTTAGGGACGAAAACCTCTAATTTAGCAGATTTGAAAGCACTTCCAAAGAATTTCAATATATGATTTATTTTCAGACTTATGAATTATTAATCTGAATATTATAATAAATTCATAATATTTGACAAAGCCATTATCATCACAGTTTGAAGGAAAAGTATTGCAGAACATCAAGATAAGTACTATTTTCAGAATTATTGCATAAGTTATCAATCTAAATATTATAATAAAATTTCATTATTTTAGATAAGTTATAAATATAAGGCAATGTTCATTTTAAGTTGGAATTATGGTTTCAAGGCAAAAATCAAGAATGTTCTAGAAAGAGACATTACAAATGGTATTAAAGCATTGATCTTGCCAGCATGCGGGGTAAAGATAAAATGACGGATACATTCTAATCAAAGAGATTTGGAGGTCTACAAAAAGAAGATGACATGGATCCTATTCAAGAATTATTCTACAAACTTGAGGCCCCAAAATTATTGACAAATACCAAAGGTTGTCGGGATATTTCAAAGATGGTGTTCCCCTTGATGAGTACTTGGATGTACTCGAGGTCCATTATCCCAACAAAAGAAATCTATATGAATACATAAGAAAAAGGGCTAAGGAAGAAATCAAGGAGCAAACTCCAAAAGAATCATTAATGACAACAAAAGAGAAATCAGAATTAGAACCACAAGAAGTTGCTAAACCAAAGCAGGAAGAGTCGATACTATGTGTTGAAGATGTATCCATAATTACAAATGATGTCCAAATTTCCAGAGGAATTGCAAGATTATCAAGAAAACTCCATGATGATACACACTGACTACATGGAAGTTGATCAAGGGACATTTCAACTCCCTTGTTCAAAGATCAATGAGCTTGTTGACAGGTTAGTTTGTAATCATGAGAAGGAGACTTTTGGTTTGCACATGATAAATCTAGGAGAGGCCAACATGGACACCCTAGGACAATGAATGCATTCACCAAGTTCATCACCCTTGAGGAACAAATGGAGATAATCAGCTTGAGGTATTTGAAGCTTGATGAAGAGGAGCATTCCAATCATTCCTACAAGTATAATTCAAAGCATGAAAAAGAGGATATTAGTGTGGATTACTTTTTTCAACATTTTTGTCATCATGAAAAGTACCCTAAACATGGAGAAAAAGTGAATGTAATATCCCCAATGAGGATCTGCCCTAAAATTCTGATTTTTATTTCCGCTCAAACCCTAATTCTGATTTCTGATTTTTATTTTCTGATATCCAACAAAATATCACAGCAAACATACAAGTGCCCAAACATGACAAATAATACATGCCAAAAGTTGCTACCAATTGATATTCATATTAAACATGAGATTCACCATGAAAAACACAAGATAGGGCATCCAAATGAACATACAGGTCTGATTTTCTGTAGATAACTTCTGCTGTTACAAAACAGATTATTCTGGACTGATTTTACAAGGAACTCAAAGGCTCAAACATGCCAAACATAAGCCCAGATTTCTGCTCTACAAATCAGAACTGAAAATCTGATTATGCAATGCTGCTCCAACCTCCAAATGTCTCCAATGAAGTGCAAATAGAACTCCGTTATGAGTCCTCCACAAGATGAGCTAGGTTTTCGTCCAACTCACCTTCCTAGCATGAGGGTTTTTGTCCTTCTGCTGGTCTGCCGTGCTTATTCAAAATCTCCGATGATGAAATCAAACCATATGACCTTGCATAAATACATTGCCAACCAAGGGGTCGGCCTCACAAAGGAAAATTCAAATATTAAATTATTGCACCAACAACAAATGGGTCGGCCAAAATATAAATTATAATTCAAAATATTATTTTAGGCACCAATACTCAAATGAGTCGGCCAGAAATAAATTTAAATGTTATTTTTTATTAATTTAAATTATTATTTATTTTAAATATTATATTGATATTTATTTTAAATTAGCATTTAAGAATGTTGTTTCCCACCCAAATTCAAATTTGGATCCCAATTAATTTGGGGACATGACAGTGAAAGATAAGACCTGTAGTAAAGGACACCTAGATCCTTTTACTCAAATGTAAAATTGGCTTTGCACAAAGGAGTGAGATCTTGATATTCACAACACTCCCATTATTCATCATGGTGAAGGATGCAACATTTTTCTATCATTTTGGATTTCAACAATGGTAATCAAGAGTTTGTATTCATTGCATAGGATCTTTGTGGTAATGAAACGAGAGAAAACTTATCTTAAATTACAAACCTGACAAATTTCCAACTCTTGGTTAAGATGTTGAAACTTATTAGATAACTCACTTTTGAATTAAAGGCAAAAACATATCCTAGTTCAAGTTTTGCAACTTGTGATAATATCAAAGTAACACAATGGAAGTTGAATTGTGAAATAGATCTTCATAAAAAAAAAATCCCAAGAAAGTTAGAAGTTGTAAAGACCAAGCCATAGGCAAAGTTAGGTAGGACTCAAGAAGTTTTGCAAAGCAAAAAGAGAAGTCAAGTGAAACTATTGAAGACAGAAAAGACAAAGTTGCTCGGTGAAACTTAACAACAAATAGCCAATTAAAGAAATACATTGCAAGATTCATTGTATTTCCAAGATTGATTTGGGATCCTAGTAACTTTAGAAAGATTCAATTAGTAACTTTAGAAAGATTCAATCAAGAATAATTGAAATTAAAAAAGAGGGGTTGAATGAAGAATTGGTGAACGAAACAACCTACTCTTGCAACATATTAGAAAACTGTCATCCGTCAACAATTTCATTGAGTTGGGTGTAGTCTTGGTTAGCACCCTTGGTTATGATCATAAGTACACAATATTATTATGGATAGGAAAAGGTTCACACAAACTATCCCATTACTAAACTTCTCCAAATGATGAACCCTGCAGAGTGTGGTGGGCATGTAATGTCCCTGCTGTACAAAAACCCAGTATGTTGGCTAAACCTTGGCAAATGTTCCTCAGTCGAACTAGCAGGCATGTACCCAAACCAAATGGTGAGGCCAAATGTTGGCTACACCCCGGCAAACATTCCTCCGTTGTGTTGGCGGGTGTGTACCCGAACTAGATGGTGGTGCCAAATGTTGGCTAAACCCCAACAACAGTTCCTCTATTGTGTTGGCGAGCATGTACTTGAACTAGATGTTGGGGCGAATAGCCACGTGTCCAGGACGGAGCTAGCTTGGTTGGCACTTTAGTGGGATGAAAACCCCACTCTTAACACCAAGGGGTTCCATTCACCATCAATCCAAGCTTTTGGCGTAGTGGTTGTCTTGCTTGATAAGGCCAGAAAGAATGTACTTTTGTGTCACACATCTCATAAAGAATATTACAAGGAGTTCTTACATGAGTCGTTTCCTATTAAGTCATCTTGAACATGATCATCCCAAATTAGAATTGCTTAAGGACAAGCAATCTTGGGAAGGGCAAACTATCATGCCCCACCAAAACACCCAAATCGCTAGATATGAAATCATTGACTAGGCGATATCATAAAATCCATTGAAAGGAAGCACCAACAAAATTCATAAGGGAGCGCCAACGAAAGAGTTTAATTAAAATTAAGTTATATTTTCCAAGGGTAGCAATGGTGAAAGGAGGTGACTCTTTCATCCATAAGTTATAAAGGAGGGATCATTCCATGAGAAGAAGGGAGGAAGAAAACAATTAATAATAAATATTATGTGACTCCTAATGTGAAAGGTTGTGACTCTTTCAAATATAAACAAACTACTCCTACCTTGGGGACAAATGTAATGGTTATGTTATATAAGTACTAACTCATAGTGATAAGTTTGCCAATTAGCAAAGACACTACCACCCTTCATGCATTTCCTCATATCCTAGTTGTTAACCTACTTTATAGGAGTGCATAAATAGACTCATTGGAAAACCTACAACATCTCCATTACATATACTATGCCTTTTTCAAAAAGAAGTTGTGACACAATTTGTTACCTTCCCTTGGATTCTAGAATATAGCTAATGGCTAGTTCCTTAGAATTTGGTTGTTTAATCCTTTTTTTAGGAGTACAGCACCTCCATACATCCCTCATTATCTTATGGGTTCCATATATAGTATTATCTTGAAAATCTCTTTTGCCCCCAAAAATTTTTTAACATATGCTCTTACTCTCACTAGTCATTAACTTATTAGCACTCCTAGCTTACATTCACTTATTACCATAGGCTTTTTGTATATATGTAATGATCATCCAAAAGACTTTTACCTTCCCCTTGCACACCTCTATATCAATCCATCACATTTTCAGAACATTCCTCTGGGCTTGGTTGTAAGATTTGGTCGAATTTCTAGACATCTATTTCTAATCACCAACACCTTCCTGCCATCATATTGCCACACAACCTTGGAACTTCAAAATTTGGTTAGTTCTCTTTCCACTTTCTTAGCGAATCTAACAACCCCTGTATTAGTAGAGGATGAAAATTCTTTATATTATACAGTGTTATCTTTGCATATTGTGGATTTGAGCTTATATATTATCTCAAGCATGTTAGATCTGCACTAGGACTTTCCACTTCTGCATTGCATTCATATTATTCATGCAGGAATCAGGAAGTCGTAAACAGTGCATTCTCTAAACATCCTCCAATTATTGAAAAATACAAAAAATATAGTAGAATTAAATTTTTTTTTTGTTTTACTTTTAGTTATTACTGAAAATGGCATATATATACCATTCGGCCAGATCTTTAAAATCCTTGTTTTGTAGCAGTTCACCACATTACAACAGTTTAGTTACCATACACTCTATGAAAATCTTTGATTGTTTGCTTGCTTGTTCTTAATCACATCTTTTAAAGAGCCTATGGTTTTTCCAGTTTTTCAAGTACATGGCTAACACTATTAGCAACATTAGTGTCACATTGGAACCATCCATATTGATGACATCCCTCCAAGAAGGGCCACCTTCCCATAAAACAACGTTCAAATTCCATCCTGTAATAAGAAAAAATCAAACATCTATAAAAGTGGTCATGAGGAAAAGTGGATAGCCTGAACAATTTCACAATTTGTATAAAATTGTGAAGTTCCCGAATATATTTTTTTGATGATTTGGGGTTTTCTTTGACAAACTGCTAATAAACTGAATTTTTTTGTTCTTGGGCAATTTATGAAAAATACAATTAAGAATAATAGAGAATTTGCTTCATAAACTTTGGCATAAACTATCTGCTGAGTTCATACAATTGATAGATGAATAAAATCGGATTTTTTGAATATTCCACAATACAATTTTAACATGAGGCAGACATTAAAATAATACATGTAAAAGAATACAAAATGATGCCTAACCTTTGTGATAATGGTTGAATGAGCTTGAGAGTATTCAATGAAGATAAGGGTTTCATTCAATGGTTTTTTCTCAATGGCTGCAGCAGACCTTACACAGCTGTGAATGGATGTAATCACAAAATATTATCGAGCAAGCCTCCAATGTGCCCTAACATGCATCAATTCCCTCTCCAAACTGCTCACACTTCCTTCCAAGTAATGCAACAACTGATTAATAAGCGCAGAAGTCATTAAAACATAGCACTACTCTTTCTTTAGACTTATGACCCTATTTATGACACTTAAAATAGTCACGACCAAGTGCAGAAGGTATCACAGCTCTTTTTCATAGACTTGACTCATGCCTCACCTCTAGGAGTTTGTCTATTTATCATTTTTTCCTTGCACAAAAATGACATTTAGTTGACTGTATATGGTGGCAAGAAACCTGTCCTAGATTTCTCATCTTTCTTCTTGGCATCAAGAGGGTTCAATGAATGTTGGCAGCCACTCCTGGCTTAAACTTCAGATTTACAACCTTCTTTGCCCCTAAATGAGGTCAACTGGAACATCCCACAAATTTCTTAAAACCAACTCAGCAAAATCTACAATCGGCAATACCAATGACTCCAAATATTGAAATCTATCTGCAATACCAATGACTCTGAATATTGAAATCTTTAATTACAATTTTTAAATCACCAATCTTTTCCACGCACTGGTGAACTCTAACTGAATCCATTTTGAATTGGCTATGAAGAAAACCTTCTCCAAAACCAATTTCCCTTAGGGTTTTCATCCTAGAGTTTCAACTTCACAATAAAAGATGAATTTGCCAAAAAAGATGTCCATTTTTTCCTTTACCATTCTCTTTTATACCACTTTTTTGAATTTTCAAGAAAATACATGTTATTTCTCATATAAAGTTTACAAAAACAATTAATTATTCCCTTATCATAAGCCCAATTGGCCTACAAGAATCAGAATTAGGCTAAGGGTCCTCACCAAACAATTATGCCTATGAAAGGGACATTACAAAAATTAGGAATCCCAAACTCTTTACATATTTGTGTTCAAAGGAAATTAATGGGCAAGCCTTGAGCCCATCTCTCTAGCGTTAAATCAAATTATTGTCACATTGCCACATCCCTATTGCTGCTGACATGGTCTTTATGGCTAATAGTATCACCAAAAACATTAGTAGCATGCTGCCATACTTCCAAGTGAGGCCCACCTTCCCCAAGAACATCATTCAATTTTTGTTTTACAATAAGAAAAAATCAAACCTCTATAGCAGCAGCCATCATAACAAAAAGAGTGTTGCTTAAACCATTCTATAGTTGTTTGTTAAATGGGGACTCTTAAAACTTTACATGCATTAACTATTATGATAAAGCCATTAATGCTATAGGACAAGCCTTCAACCCAGCTATCTAATGTTAACTCACATTACTGTCATGCTGGAAATATCCATATTACTGCTGCCGTAACCCATATAGATAATAATGTCATCAATAATACTTGATTCCTATGTTTACATAATAGTCCTTTTCCAACCCATAACTAAGACACAGTGGCTCTTTATCTGGGCATATTATTTGACATTTACCACTGAAAGTTCTTAGTCCGCACCTTCTGGAAATGTTCACTTCAAGCTATATTGAGATCTTATATAATCAGTAAGAGTTATCCTTGATCAAACTTATCCCTTATTGATATTGCTGCTGATATAACCCATACAGCTACTAACATCATCAACAATGTTGGTTCCTAAGTTCACATGATAGTCCATTTCCAACCCATAATTTGCACTAATGTCGTCAACAATACTTGATTCCTACGTTCAGATAATAGTCCATTTCCAACCCATAACTTAGACCCAGAGGCTCTTTATCTGGGCATATTCTTTGACATTTACCATTGAAAGCTCTTAGTCTGCACCTTCTGGAAATGTTCACTTCAAGCTATTTTGAGATCTTATATAATCAGTAAGAGTTGTCCTTAATCAAACTTATCCCTTATTGATATTGCTGCTGATATAACCCATACAGCTACTAACATCATCAGCAATAACTGGTTCCTGTGTTCACATGATAGTCCATTTCCAACCCATAATTTGCACTCAATGCCTCTTTGATATATGTATTATTCAACATTTAGTATTTACCATTGAAAACTTTTAATCTGAACCTTCCAGAAATGTAAGTTTCAAGCTATTTTGAGGTCTCAAGTGATCAGTGAGGTTGTCCTTTATCAAACTTATCCCTCTTGTTGATATTCAAAAAAACTGAGGGCTTCATAACTTCACCCAATGGCTCTTTATCTGGGCATATTATTTGACATTTACCATCAAAAGCTCTTAATCTGAACTTTCTAGAAATGTTCACTTCAAGCTATTTTGAGGTCTTATGTAATCAGTAGGAGTTGTCCTTAATCAAACTTATCCCTGATTGACATTGCTGCTGATATAACGCATACAGCTACTAACATCATCAACTATAATTCGTTCCTATTTTCACATGGTAGTCAATTTCCAACCCATAATTTGTACTCAATGCCTCTTTAATATATGTATTATTCAACATTTATGATTGAAAACTCTTAATCTGAACCTTACAGAAATGTAAGTTTTAAGCTATTTTGAGGTCTTATGTGATCAGTGAGGTTATCCATAATCAAACTTATCCCTCTTGTTGATATTCAAAAAACCTAAGGGCTTCATTTATCATCGAAAAAATAATTGTTAATTTAATAAAAGAAATTTTGGGCAATGATATCCATCTTCATAATGACAACTTGGAGTTACCTTTAACTACAAAATCTTTCAATGCTTCATCATGAAAGATCACTTGAGCACAAAACGTACACAGATCAAGTGTCCTATGGTTTCCAGCCTGTAAAGTACCAATATGGTGAAAGACCATTATTTTCTTTCATCCTTGCTTGAACTGTTCTATAACAGCTTTTCCACTCAATTGTGTCACCAGTGTTCTGCTGTATCTGAAGTAAAAGCCTTCTTGATAATGTCAAAAAACATCTCTAATCAACGAAACAACAAAAAATGTATATTAACCAGCACATTTAGAGCAGGATACAATTAGACAACCAATGGATTACGGCAAAATGTGATGCTCACTATCCTCTGCCTAAAACAGATTTAGCTCGGATTTTTTTTTAAATCAACACCAAACACTTTTCCTAACAAGCACATTTAGAGCAGGATACAATTAGAGACAACCAATGGATTACAGCAAAATGTGATGCTCACTATCCTCTGCCTAAAACAGATTTAGCTTGGATTTTTTTTAAATCAACACCAAACACTTTTCCTAACATTGTTACATTCCAAAAGCATCCACTCAAAATGTAATATTGCATGTTTTTTTTGGTGCCATAAATACTCCTTGTTAGTCAAAGCAAATGTAAAGAGATTTGAATCTAGCACAAACACTCAATTGAGCACAATTATAAGTGATAACAGTCATTGTAAGTGATAATTGTAAAATGCACAAAGGGTTTCATAGTTTGCACAAAAGATGCAGTAACTGAAATGATTATTGATATTCATAATTGTGTGATTACAAAAGGAGATGAAAGCTCCTTATAAAGAAAATTTACAAGACGATGTTTCTAAAAAGAAACCATCGTTAACTAAAGCAAACTGAAGCAATAAACTGAAAGATACTAAAACCAACTAAAGCGTAAATAGAAGTTACTAAAAACTAACTAAGTTAACAGACTAACTAAAGCTAAGATGACCATTAATATTACATTTAATATTTTCATACCCTCCCGTAATGTTCATCCTACAAACAAAAAACTAAGTCTACCCATATTCAAATGGTGTGTTGGTCATCAAAATGCATAATATGCAAACTCCTTCTGCTCAGTATACTTGAGTACTTTGCTAAGACGCTTCCTGGTTGGACTTCTCATCAGCTAACCTCTTTCTGCAAAACTTCTAGATATGACCAATCTTCCCACAGTAATGCCAAGTAATAGACTTGTTAGAGCCCTCCTCCAAATCGCCTCATCCTTTCTGCTAAGTGGACTTGTCTTTGCCAACATCCTTGGCAGTAAATGCTTGTTCAACACTAGGAGACTCACTGTTGCTCCCAAATTGCTTCCTCCACCTATCTTGCTGCAAAAGCTTGTTGCACAACTCATCAAACTTCAAGTCAACATTGGTGGATGTAATGTTGAGCGTTTCGATGAAGTGCTCGTAGGAACATGGCAAACTTTTCAAAGTGATCACCACCATATCCTCCTCTTCCATCTTATGACCAATGGCCTCCAGTTGGTTGCGAATATTTTTTTATTTTCAGCAAGTGCTCCTGCAAAGACACTTGGTCATCCATCATAATAGAGAACAACATATTCTTCAGAAAGAAAGCCCTTCCCTTGTCTGAGGTCTCATGAAGATCTTTCAAATGCTTCTAGATCTCTGTTACAAACTTACCAGAAGGTATTTCTAGTAACATCTCATCGATGGCAAATAATTTTAGAAGCATAACTGCCTCTCTATTATCTCCATCATACTTGTCCTGATCCTTCCCAGCAAAAGGGGGACGAACTTCTGTACCTAGAACAAGCGCATCCAGACATTGGTATTCAAATATGGTAAGCATTCTCTACTTCCACATGTTGTAATTTTTTCCATTGAACCTCTGCATGTTTTCCAATATAACATTTGACAAAGATGCCATCCCTCCCATTTTTCAAAGCACGAAAAACAAGGTAACACTGTGATCAGCTAGCACAAACTCTAGACAATCAGTTGGCTTAGTCTAAAAAGAGGCTAAAAAACTTGTAAGATTTTTCAAAAAAACATTGAAAACTCTAAAAACGTAAGATTTTTTCAAAACAAATCCTCAAAAAACTGCAAAACAATTTATAGAAAAAATTTCAAAAACTCTTTTAGCAAATTTTTTTCAAAAAATTTGAAAAAATCTTCACAAAAATTTTTATTTTTCCCAAAAATATTTTGTCAAAACTAGCTCAAAAATCAACTCTTCAGAATGTCGTGAAAATTGGAAAATTAAGTCCATGAACCAAAAACCCTAAGCAAAAAATGTAAAACGTGATTTGCACTATCTCACACCCAAAAAAGGATCAGAAATCCACCAAAAGAAAGTCTTCAACCACAAACTGGAGAAAAAATATCACAAAAAACTGGAAATCTTCAGGAAAGCGCATCAAAAGAATATCGAGATCACGCCACTTAGAAAAATACGCAAGTTGCAACTCTAAAAAAAATCTACAAAAAATATTCCCCATGAAAGGTCACGCGCCAGATAACAACAAAAAAAAATGACGAAAAACCCTTGTTGCGCGGCCACAAAGCAGAATAAGAACTAGCAGAAAAACGCGGAAAATGTGGCTTTTCACAATCGCACACCAAAAAGGAAAGATCTCATCACCAGAAATGCATCCACGAAATCAGACAAAAACACGAGCAAAAGAATACTCAAGCGGAAAACCCAAACGCAAAATCAAATCACGATTTTGTTGCAAAAAAAACAACCGCAAATCTCAAGAAGAAAATCCACCAAAACACCTTCAGAAGTCGCACAATTTCCACGAAAAAACAACCCGTGATTTTGAAGCTTTAAAAAAAATGTGATTTCTTGTACAAGAAACCTCACGAAAATCTGCATAAAAAACCCACGAAAATTCTACCAGAAACTTCTCCAAAAATCTCTTTCAAAAAAGCACTTCGATTTTCACATAAAATCGGCTCACAAATTCATTTAAAAATTTCTTCAATTTTTTTTATTAAAAAAATCAGCTAAAACTAATCAAGTTTGAGCCTGAGCTATGATACCATGAAATAAATATTGATATTCATAATTGTGTGATGACTAAAGGAGATTAAAGCTCCTTATAAAGAAAATTTACAAGACGATGTTTCTAAAAAGAAACCATCATTAACTAAAGCAAACTAAAGCAATAAACTGAAAGATACTAAAACCATCTAAAGCGTAAACAAAAGTTACTAAAAATTAACTAAGTTAACAAATGACTAACTAAAGCTAAGATCATAGTTGAAAAACTCGGACTCGGCAATAACTCGGCAGGCCCAAAAATTTTGAAAACTCGGGACTCGGCAAAAACTCGGGGAAAAACTCGGCAATAACTCGACAAATTTATTGAACATTTGAAAATACACAAATTTTTAATATATATTCTTCAAAAACACACATAAAATTCAATAACTTTATAAAATGCAAATATTTAATTTTATATAGATAACTTTAAATTAATATTTGTATTCTTATACTGTAATATAATACAGTATAAAATTAATACTGAATAAAATTAATATTTACATTTTTATAGTAATACTTTAATAATTAATAATTTAATATTGTAATACTGTATTCAAATTTTATATATTAATAATTATATTTAAACTTAAACTTATATTTATAATAATATAATTAATAATTTAATATATAAGTTTAATTTTAAATAATAAAAGTTTAAAATACTATTATTATTTTATTTTTTTTAATTTAAAGTATTATTTAATATATAAGTTTAACTTTAAATATTAAAAGTTTAAAGTATTATACAGTAATACTTAATTCGTAATAGTTAAATTCTTAATAAAATTAATATTATATAAAATTTATATACCATAATACTATAATAACTATTACTTATAAAATTAATACTTATAAAATTTATATTATGTTTTAACACTGTAATACTATGACATCGACAAAAATAACTCAAAAAAGAAATCATGAAATTCGAAATAAAAAATAATACTGTGAATGCGTGAATGCGTTTGAGAGTGAATGCAAGCAGCAAATTAACATTTTTTGTGATTCGATGAAATCTAAATAATCAACTTGAATCCCTTTTGTGCTGCGTCGCCGTTGCCGTGCCCTAGTCACACCATGGATGGCAAGAAAAACGCTGAAATCCCGAGCAAAGATGGCACGCGTTTTTTTGGCGTGAGGTATTTGCTTAAATATTAAGTTGAAAACCCTAAGCGCGATTTTACCTCGAGAAAGCGCAATTTTTTGCGCGTTTTTTCACTGAAATCGCGGCGTGTAAATGCATTTACACGGGTGCGAGTTATTGTGCGATTTACTCGCCGCCCTCTCTGCAACGCGATTACTCGCGCGTCCTGCAAGTTTTTGGCGCATTTTTCAACTATGGCTAAGATGACCATTACTAAAAACTAAGTTAATAGATGACTAACTAAAGCTTAGATTACCATTAATATTACATTTAATATTTTAATAGTAACCATGAGTTTGAGAGTTGGGGTAAGGCACCAATAAACCCCACATTGTAATGATAAATCACACTCGATTCTTAATACTAAGTTCTTGTACTGAGCATTAATGGAATGGATAACAGAGGTAATCACAGCAAATTAATATAAATGAGTCTGGTTTTCATATATTTGTGCACATGTTTTACTTTTAAGTATACTTTGATTTATCTTGTATGAATAGTTATTTGCTTTGCTAGATGAGTTAATCAGAGGTAAAAGCTAAGATGACCATTAATATTACATTTAATATTTCAATAGTAACCATGAGTTTGAGAGTTGGGGTAAGGCACCCATAAACCCCACATTGTAATGATAAATCTCACTAGATTCTTAATACTAAGTTCTTGTACTTAGCATTAATGGAATGGATAAACAGAGGTAAAGAATCACAGCAAATTAATATAAATGAGTCTGGTTTTTATATATTTGTGCACATGTTTTACTTTTAAGTATACTTTGATTTATCTTGCATGAATAGTTATTTGTTTTGATAGATACTTTCTAGCAAGGGTGTCAAGACCTTCCTGCACTTCAGGTGAGACTTGTGACAGACACAAGAAAACTACAGTGATGAGTTAATCATGGTGTAGGAAAGCTAGACATAGAGAAAATTGAAATGGTTAATATGTCCCCTCTTCAGTAATTTGCAATTATCCTTGCACCTGAAACACTCTAAAAGTTGTTCAACAGATTCCCCAACTAATAGCATTTCAGTTTTGCTAAATCCAAGATAAATTGATAAAGTATGGAAAAAGATCCATGACATAGAAATACAAATATATCCTAAATATGGAACATGAACATAGATTGTATAATCTTTGCACATTTATCTACAAACCCCAAGCAGCATCTCTAAGATCTGTGATATTTTCCTCTTCCAATGAAACTTCATAAACCCTTATTGTCACCTGATCTTTTTTCTTCTTGTTCAATATTATGCCTTGTAATCAAATATGCTCTTATAAGATCTTTCTCTGACACAAAATCCTTCTTCAAAACTGAGAAAATATGGACAACAGGCTCTAGGCATCAATCCTGCCACAGGAATTGTTTCTATAATAGCTTCAATTATAATTAAATACAACATTGTCAAAAAGGAAAAATTAGGACAGCACCTATTCTTCATATAGAAAAAGGAACAACAAGAGGACTCAAAGTATTACAAGTTCTTTAATCAAAATAGAATAGCAAAATGGATAAAACCTCAATAATTTCTAGACAATTATTTTTAAATTACTGAATTGTGGTTATAAAAGACAATACAATTATAAAAAGCCCTGTTTATTTCCAACTGGCAAAATAAAATTAAAATTGTGGTACTTAGAAAATTCCCTCCTTGAATTTTTTTAAACTGCTACTTCTTCCAACATTTTCAGAAAGAATTGGTTAGTTGGCTGTTGAGCTCAACTGACATGTTAATCAGCAATTTTGGAAATGCATTCAGGTATCCAGATCAAAAATACAATTCTGATTCAGGTAATAAGAACTACCAAGGGGTATCCTTAGATACACACTTAACAAATTAAGTCAACTACAAACCTCAAAGCATGAATTTTACTTGTCTTCAATATACTTATCTCCATGTACTGTATGTTGTAAAACACTACAAGGATGCAGAGAATGTGTAGAACAAAACCACGTCTTCTAGAAACTAAATCCTCAAAACTTTCAAGCAAATCCTAATTAATCATTGTGAACATTTGTTTCACTGGGATTGAACGTTTCAGAAAGTACTGCTTCAAAAAGGAATGAGGCAAAACTAAAGACTATCAACATTTACAGCTAGAAGAATATCATAGTATCCATTAAAACAAGCAAAGCTTAGATGTTTGCTGTTTCTTTCATCTTCAAAATAAGCATCCCTTGAACAGATCATCCATATCAAGTAATATTATTCAAAATGCCAATTGTATTTCATAGAAAATTCTATTATACACTGGTACAAGTTAGAAAAACTACCTGCAACCTTCTGATAAAGAACAAATAATGCTATTTTCGAAAGGGTGCACAGCCATTCTGTACGCACAATCATCATCTGTGTGATAATTATGCAGCTGCAAAAACATGTGCTAATTGTCATTGAATGATCCAAGATGTATATTCTAAAACAAGAAAAGATCTGAACCTAGACATACTGGCAACAAAACCCAAATGTGTTAGATTAACTTCTCTCAAGTCCATGACATATTTTCCCCCAAGAATCAGGAACGGTGAGGAACATGACAACTCGGTAATAAATTTTTCCTCCATCTCACTCTAGCTCAAACCCTGCTTTGACTAATTCATCTTAACCTTATTGATAAAGCCAAGACAATGCACTCGATAAGGTAAAGTTCAATTAATTGAGGAGTCCTGACTTCTAACTCATCTAAAAATGCATCCATGATAACAGTATACAACTAAAACTAGCTGCACAGTGCAAACCCATAGAGATTAACTAAACCCACAGGAAAATCAAATGATGTTCATAAAATGCAGATAGAAGATTCTAAAAATCAACTCGAGGATCACACGTGCATTGTCAATAAGATCCTGATGTAAAGGTAAGGTACAATGATTGCAACAATAATGATCCAAGTTCACATCTTTCTAGATATAATCTCTATGTTAAGAGCATAGTTCCACAAAGTCTTAGAAAGAGGTGGCAGAGGGATGGAGAGATGGGTTTTGGGGACAGGAGCTGGAGTGATAGGTTTTGGGGATAAGGGGAACAAGGGCCTAGGTTTGGAGATGACAGGGGGGCAGTAGTGCAAATATATATAGTACTTGAAAAATTAATTATGTAAAATGTACAAGGAATAACAATTGAGACTTTGAAATACTAGTAACTAAACGCATTGCATTAAACAATGAAAATGGCAATGCCAAATATCTATATAAAATATATTACATTCAAAATGTCAAAAATACGATTGACTTATGTTCCCTGAGGGTGGCTCCCTAGGATTTTTTGCCCTGCACCCGTACTAGGCATGTTTCGAGGATGCGGGGATGCCTTGGAAATATCCCCCCGCTGTCCCCAATCAAAAAAAAATTCCCTAGCCATCCTAAAAATGTAGGCACTTTACAGGGACAATCAAACATCCACTGACTATCTTGGGGACAACCAGCCATCCCTGCACAAAAACACTCAATTTTTTTTTTTTAAAAAAAAGCCCAAAATCAATTAAAAATTATTTTATTGTTTTTTTTTGTTGCTGTTTCAGCAGATTTTTAGTCATTCAAAGGCAATATATCAGCCATTGTAACAATAATCATTTCAGTGAATTTGAGGAGATATCTTTTTGTCTTTGTTACTGAAATTTCAAACATTGGACAGCAACATTCCTTACATCAGTTTTGTGATAGTCATAAAAGGATTTGCTCAACGATTTGATGATTTCATATACAAAACACCAGCTCTTCATATATCCTAGGGTTTCAAACATGCAAATTCATTTTCAAACTATTGATACTCCAATAGTTTTGGTGACAGAATACTCTAAAATCCAAGACTGACCTAGGACATGTCAAAATGCAAGAATTAGAATTGGAGGATAGGATAAAAAAAATAGGAGTAAATTAGCAAAAAGGTTATGGAATAGCAACCTCATGAAGCAACCTTTTTTCCCATCTGCATTCAAAGTCAAAAATTTGTCCTTGCATGAGTCAAACACTATGACCCTAAAAAAAGGAAGATATCAATGAGTGATCAAGTACTTTGCACACCTGATTCAATTCCATAGAAAGTGCCTTCAATTTGCCATTCTATGAGGAGACTCAGAAGATTGATCTAGGAGAATGTTAGAAGGTTTATGAGAAGGGTCTTCTTGAATGTCAAAAGCACATTGGCAAGCATTGGTTGAAAGAATCTTCTTTAATGAAAGCAATTCAATTTTGTTAATTTGTTTGACTCTCATGTGAACTCTCAATTCAACTCTAATGTTATGTATTAAGGATCTATAATGTAAATGATGAATGCCTTGTCAATGTTATCATATGAATATTTGAAATTTCCATATTAAATTTTTCCCTATTTTTTAATTCCCATCCCTTGTCGTCCCTAAAATGGCTTAAAAAAAAATCTGCCCCCAAAACACATCCCCCCCATCCCCTGTCAACCCCATCTTGGAAACTTGGTGAAACATAGCGATTGGCCAATGACCTAATGCCTCTAATCATTCCCAAAGTCCAAATCCATACCAACCAACCCTATTGTTGAAAGAATGAGAACATAGCGATTCCAATACCTAATGCCTCTAATCATTACCAAAGAATTCATGGGTTATGTTGGCAAACCTGTTGACTCAAGTCATGCTCTACATTATCCATCAAGTTGACTAGATGACAACTTATACAGAAGTGTTTGCAATCTCAAGGACTGATAGCAATGTAGGCCCTATCTACAACTGAAAAGTGACATCCATGTTGCACAATCATCAACCTATGTTGACTCGTCTAGCTCTGCAAACCATCAAGTTGCTAGACTTTCATTATACAGAAGTGTGTTGCAATCAAGGAGATGCTAGGTGCTATCTACAACTAAAAGTGACAAGGACATGGATATGGATACAACCATTTTTCAAGACCCCCTACTATGGATAAACTATTTTCAAGACCCCCTAATAGTCTTATCCATATTAGGGGCTCTTAAAAAATAGTCATCTCCATATCCATGTCCTCACAACTTTTAGTTGTGCATTGCATCTTGCATCTCATCGAAATATATATATATTTCGATATTGCAATGCACAACTTGTATTATTAAATAATCTATTAATATTAAATTATTATTTATTATTTTCTAACTACATATTATAATTTTATTAATACTAACTATTGAACTTATTAAATTTAAATATTAAATACTAATAAAAATACTAAATACAAATAAAATTGATATCAACAATAAATGATATTAAACTTATTAAATATAATTAATATTGATAAAACTATAAATTACATATTTAACAAAATTAAAATATTAATAAATTAAATAAACTTAAAGTTAGAATTAACAAATATAAAATTAAAAAAATTACCACTCATTTATAATGCTAAACAAACTTAGTGTTACAAACCACATGATCAACTATTATCCCCCTTCTATAACTAAACAATGAACCATTTGTAGCTCAATGTAACTATCAAGCCTAGTCAATAAGTAAATATTGTCCCAATATATGCCCTATTTTAGTATTCTATTAGAATACAAACACGATATACATTTCAAATTTGACACACCTATAGGCTACAGAAAATAGGGAAAACAGAAAACAAAATCAATCAAGGAACCTACCTCTCCTCATGACAACATTTATCCAAAGTATTAAGGGTTTCTTTACATTTTAGAGTTTTTCTTTGATGTTTAAGGGTTTAAATTTTTTATTTTAAAATGTTAGACTTGGATATGGCACAATCAACTGGGTCACTGAATCTAGACATATCTAGTGCAGCTCCAAGTTTGCTCACATTTTGGGTATAGACGGGCATAATACCAAGGCTATATCTAGGTTGTATTGTAAATGTATCCATACTACGTATGCCAATACACCTACCAAGGGAAGTGGGCTAGGTTGTATTGTGCATGTATCCATACTAGGTATGCCAATACACCTACCAAAGGAAGTGGGCTAGGTTGTATTGTACATGTATCCATACTAGGTATGCCAATACACCTATCAAGGGAAGTGGGCTAGGATGTATTGTTACATTGTACATGTTTCCATACTAGGTATGCCAATACACCTACCAAGGGAAGTGGGCTAGGTTGTATTGTAAATGTATCCATCCTAGGTATGCCAATACACCTACCAAGGGAAGTAAGGGTGGCATACAAATTAAACTTGGACTACAACTACAAGCTTCTCCACCCTCCTAGAGATAAGCTTGTTCCTCCTAATAGAGTGGATGAAGCTACAAGTAGACCAATTCCTCTCAGTAGCAAAAGAACTAGATACTTGGGACAACAAACAAATGACCAATGTGTTTGTCAAAGAAAGAGGCTCAAGGCTTACCTTGAAGGCTTGATGAAAGCATTGAACAATTGATCAATGAAGACTTGTTCTTGTTCTCACTCTTGCAGCCTTGCTCTCACTCATAGTTCACTCTTGCTCAATGCAATGAAAACTTGATGGTGATTTGGATTGAGGGAGGGATGTCTTTCTATTGATTTTTGGAGTGTTTAGGGTGTGGGTGGGGCTAACTCAACTTTTAAGGTTAGGGATAGTGACCTACTTTTCCAAAAAATGTTCTTTGAAAATAATCTCACTTTTTTAATTGTTCAAGAGTGGGGAACGAGCACAAGTTTCTGAAACTTTTTAAGGGACGCACACAGATTCTTCAAGGTCTCGACAACATCCCCTTAATGTCCCCATCAGATGGGAACACCCAAAAAATGTCCCAAGGACATCTCCTCCCTATTGATGGCAATGGGGGTGGGAGGTGGCACTAGGACATTTCCCTAGAGTCTTCGAGTCTCAAGGATGTTCCCATCCCCAAAAATGACAGTTTTTAGGGCGGGCACATCTCTATGGAACATTGGTTAAGAGTGATCATCTAGAGCAGAAGTCCTCGTATTGTACCCTCTTTATCAACATGAACTTGAAGTAGTGGTTATTCACCAGCAAGGTACTTGACATTGAAGGGTGTTGGTGATTCAAATCTTACTAAAATAAATTCTTCTTTGTGTCTAGTGAAGTAGGGGAAACCCCTTGCTGGCTACAAAGAAGTGAGACAATAGAAGCTTTACTATTCATAGCACTGAGATCATCCCTCCAGCTACCAAGTGAAACTTCTGGTCACTGGAATTGCCCATCATCCAACAACCAACGTTTACTCCATACTGGAGATTTGTTTGAAATCTGAGCTTTGAATTCAAACATCCTAATCAGCATAGACTAAGAATATGAGACCTGAACCTCATCCACTAACAGTTAAAACTTAAAATAGATAACCCATGTAAACCACAATGGCACGTGGAGATCAATTTAAAAAGTAGACTTGTGCACCACATCATAGGCATACCCATTGATTTAGTTGGAAAACCGAAAAACATTCAAGAATAAACCAGAAATTTGACATGCTCATTTACCTTGAAACTGGTTGAGATATCTAATACTTCGAGACAAAGTAAAGAGCAGGAAAATACCCTACAGAGCTCACAATGATAGCAGTACATTTGAGTGCTTACCATACAAACACGATATCCAAGTTCCATACCCCGTTGCTGTGCTTGCTCTTTAAAACATAGACAGTCAAATTCAAAAAAAGGCTCTTCATTCTTGACATCTAAGCCTAACAAGAACCAAACCTGGATAACAGCATATGGCAAAGCTTATCAGCAACTGGTTAATAGCAATGATCTAAGGTATTACATCAATGGGGTTTCCGTAGCAAAACCCCAAGTTCAAATCCACATGACATGTTAATATCAAGTAATGTAACACATCAAATTCTATTGTGGCATACCTTAGCAGGCGAGACTTGTGCAATTTCTGAGAGAATTTATTCTCCTCTCCCTGATGATCAAGGAGATTGGTTGTGCTTACTCTTCAACTGCAATGGAAAGGAGGCCAACGAGTGAGTGTCAACCTCGACCAACTTGAGGGAATTCAACCAAGGGGGGGAGTTTAAGGAAGCCTACGTGATTCTCTTTACAGCATTTATCCGGGGCTGTGGAAAGAAGGGCACTGATGTAAGATCTCATTGGTGGAGCAAAGATACTCCGTGGTTGGAGCATCTAAGTCGAAGGTATGCCCTTGCAGTGAATTAAAGTGTAAGGAAATTTAGGAATCCAAAAAAAGATTTCCCATAATAAGCTTCATCTCATGGTGAATCCCGACTGGTAATCTGAAATGTCGAAGTGAAAAATCCTATTGTAAGTTTTTCTAGAAGCATTTACTTCTATTTTAATGGACCGCGTAAATTTGAAAAATATTATAATGAAGAAAAATTGCAGGGTCCGCTTTCCCATATGCTTTCTTTGGCCTCGTGGACCTATTCTACTCTATAACAAGCTTATTTGCACTGGCTTTTTGTTTACCAATCTATACACTTCAATTATGAACCCTGAGGAAAAGTTAATATAAAGACGTAACCAATAGAAAACAACGCCCCTGATCCAATCTCAACTTGTATCACTTTGAGCAATGGACCTATAATTTCAAGATCGCTAGCATAAACTAAATCCTCAAACAGAAATTTCCTCACCGATTCAGACAGTTCCTCGTTTTCCAGATCATAGTGAGCCAAGATGAGGCCGTTCTCGATACCCGTTCGACCTTCGCCGCCCCCGCCTGACATAATTATATACTTTCCTTGGCCTTTCTTCTTCTCATTATTATTTTCTTGGTCTTTTTCTTTGACCTGTGAATTTTCATATTTTAACCAGGAGGCAGCGAAGATCGGAAACCTGTATCTCTTCAGTGTGTTTTCTTCGCCCATGTTGTAAATGTACACAATTCGTTTTCTTCTGTAACTTTCACAAACCTCTGACGGTTTATAAAACAATTCGTTTTCTTCTGTAACTTTCGCAAACCTCTGACGGTTTATAAAACTAGCATACATATATTATTTATTAATAATATTTATAAAAATGTCGAGAGATATCTTCACATAACAAATATAGATTTAAAATATTAATATTATTTTGATAGTTATCTCGCTCTTCTCAATTACTTATAGAGACATGAGAAGGATAACTTGATGTTTGTGATTTATTTTTTATTTTGTCAATCAAATCTCTTTAATTTATTTGTCCATATTTATATCTAAAAGTTTCCTTAATTGATAGGAATAAAAATGGGAAACAAAGTATTCACTCACTACTAAAAAATTACCAATTAAATTATTCATATTCTATCTCAAATTTGAAATTAGACTTGGTAAGCATATGTATGTTCAAAATACCGTAAAATTAAATAAAACTTAGCAATAAAGGAAAACTTATGCAAATAGGCTACATGAATTAAAAAATCTAAAGAAAGCAAAGCTAAATAATGGAAAGATGGCAAAGCAGTTTTAAAGCAAAAGACAAGAAAAGCAAAATACAAGTGTCATTTTAAATGCCATTAATAAAAATGTACAGGGATAGATTGATGCCACTTAGAGGCCTCTCGATGTAGCATACATATATTAAATATTAATATATATAAAATAAGCCAAAAGTTATCTTGTTTGAGGCGCATATTTTTCATCATTAAAATGTGATGTAATTTTTTTTTTAATAATAAATTCACTTGCAATTGTATAATTTTTTCCTTAACACGTTCTAATAATAATATCTATGTTTAATATAAAAGTAGTAGTTGTTTAATATTTATAGCTTTGTAAGTATTTGATTTTAATTTTTATAAAGATTAACTTGAAATCATAGGAATTTATATATAGAAAAACATAACATGAACATCAACCATTTGCATAAATTAGAACACACATACTTTCAATTTGTTAACAAAAAATAATATAACATAGTTTTTCTTTAACGCGTTCTAATAAATAATAAAGTTTATGTTTAATAAATAATTTGTAGTTTTTTAACAGTTATTAAAATAGGTATCTTAAAAAATGCTTACATCTTCATTAACATTCATTTCAACAGTAATATATATGATTTCATTATAGCAACTTGTATATAAGAAAAGATAACATCAACATCAACCATTTCCATTTAATTAGAACACAAATATTTTTAATTTGTTAAAAAAAATAGTTTCACTTAGTTAAACATTTATGCACTGGTAATAAGTTTTGAACAATATTTTTAAAGTATTTTTGAAATTGAATTTAGCTATAGATAAAATGTATAAATATTTTGCAAACATTTGTTAAATAATATTTCAAAAGTATTTTCAGTTTGTTAACCATTTGTATACTCATAACTGTGCATTATCACTATCATGAAGAATAGTTCAAACTTTAATTATTACATTGGACTTGACGGCATGCAATGTAGGTAACCCATAGTGTGTATGTAACAACCTAAATGATGGCATGACCTGATGCACTGTGAATATGATGTAGTAGTTGAACTTTAAAGTAGCAAGCAACCATTCCCCGGGTGGTCCCATGTGATAACTAATTTGTGATTATCCTTTAAGAAATCCCATGAATTTCATATTGAGCTCATCACATAGAATGTGTTTTTTAATGGTTACTATTGGCTTGATAGTGACCTTTTGAATGCATCCTACAAGGTAAATATCATAAACCTCACGGTATAGACAAACTGACCAGTCACAAAAATCTACAATTTCAATCTGAAGATTGTTAAATTGTATATCTAAGTTCATTTTCACCTTGGATTCATAAAGAAATTTAAAGTACATAGCATAATTATTAAAAAAAAAATTAATTGTTTTCTAGTTCATTATTGATAATTTTCTTGACCATCTTCTCTCTTAACCAATAACAGACACTCAACTCCTCTATACGAAGGAGGACATTGAATGGAAGACGACAGTGATACTTCAATAACCAAATGGACACCCATGATGTATGCACATTATGTGACATCTTCCTCACCTGTAGGAAAATCATTATTTTTTTGGCATTAGTATTAAATAGGGGAAAATATATATTTTTCAACTTTTGAGAAAATTACATATAAGAGATTAAACATTAAACAAATTTATGATATCAAAGAAACTCAAAATATATTAAATTCAAGTAGTAAAAAATAATTGAATATGTGAGAAGCATATGAAACATACCAATTTTTAAAATTATGTGGTGAAATATGAAGAATCTACATGGGTAGCAAATGAATTTTAGATTTTCTACAACTCATTAGAAACATTTGAAAAGTAGCATAATTTTTTTAGATTGGGAACATTTGTTTGTTGAATTTTCAATGCATTAAACATAGAAGAATTTTTAAGTACCATAACACATAAAATCATATAAATATATTACATTTAGAAATTTGAGTATAGTCATTAAAACAAAATTGAAGAAAATATATTTTATCAATTGTCTTCTAAAGTTTTCAGTCTATTTTCTTCAACATTTTCTTGGAAAGTTGTCTACCCTTTTTCATATTTTCATAATGGTTATATGTGAATGGTGGCATAATTCTTAGGTCGTGTAGAGACTTTACACAAGAAATGGCGAAAAATGTCAATCATGTTCTTTCTCTTGGTCTAATATCAATAGTGGCTTTTGAAAGAGTCAAACCCTATGATTTGTGAATTGTTAATGCCCAAGCCAATCTTAATGGCATTTGGATTGTCCTCTCCCTCTGTATGATTGTAATTGGAATTTTATTTGGATTACGTTCATCAAATGGTATTCCTGAATAGTTGTCAAACTCAACCATTACATATGTTGGTGGTTCTAGTGGACCACTTCTAGGTTTGTATACAATCTTTCGAATATATCCTAGAGCTCCATTTACAAGACCTGTTTGTATCCAAAGATTTGAATTCAACATTACCCTGACATCTTTACTAATCAATAATTCTAGATCAATCTCATCATTTGAGCATCCTTCTGTTGCATTAATACTTCCTAATTTTGTTGCAAGACTATGTGCAATAGGATGCTTCAATGAGTATAGCATTTTCTTGTTATGTTTATGAACATTATCGTTTGTTGAGAACAAATGAACACCATTTTCAAACTCCTCATTGCTTGTTGCATCAATGGTAATAGCTATTCTTGTCATAAGCAATCTCCAATCATCAATTGTTGGGTTTGCATCTCTAAGATTTGTTAAAAGTTGATGAAATCTCTATTGGTAGATGTTTTCTCCATCTTGTCTGAATACTTTATCTAAAGTAACCACAGTTTTGAATTCTTCCTATAGAAACCTAGCTCTTTTGTTGTTGTCATATGTTGGTCTATCATTAACAGGAGGAAACTGACCCAAATCTCCAACCAAAATTATAGATATACCTAAAAGATAAATAATGAATTTTTTTACCTATTATATACCTTCATATCTATATAAATTCCATAGCATGAATTACTTGTATTAGAATATAAAATAGTCATTTTTGTTAATCATAATCGCGTGTATACTTGCAAAGTTAATGTTTTCATTTTGTGGGAATGCTTGTCGGAGTCGAGAATCTATGTTTTCTAGCATGTTCTGACCTATGAAGATCATTTCATCAATCAAAATGTATTTGATGTGTGTTATCTCTTCTTGAAAGCTTGTTAGCCTTTCTCCTTCTAGTTGAGAAAAATATCTTATTGGGATTCTCAATTTTGAATGTACTATGGATGTGCCAATGTTGAATATTGCAACTCCAGTTGGTGCAAGTAATAGAAGGGGAGAAGAACTTAGAATCGTTGCATTTTCAAGATTTTTTCTAATAGCACCAATTAGATATGACTTTCTTGTTCCTATTGTTCCTTAAATTATCATCAACAAGGGTGGTGGATTCTAATTATTATGGTAGTGTGCCATAATTATGTTGAGCATCTTTCTTTGTTTATCACTAAGATTTGAATAGACGATACATTGTGGTATGTCATCATGTATGAGACACCCATGTTCTCTCATGCTGCTAATAAAATTCATTGCTTGATTTGTGTACACATCACGTTGGTATTCATTACACCAATTTTTTTGTCTATTAATATCTTCTCTACCCAACATATCTATTTATGAGATTTCAATATTCTAGCCGTTATGTAGTCTGGATATTATTTCCCATTCATGCTTAAGAATATTTTGTTGAATAGTTTCATTGTCTTCAATTTCAAAATCACTATTTTTTTCAATATTTTCTACAGTTTCTCTTCGCTCCACATGCCAAGGGTTATATTGAAATGACTCCCAATTTTCTATTATGGAGTCATTATCATGACCAATATCTCTTTGTACATCACGAAATGGTTTGTATAATAATAACTCTAATAAGAAAAAGTCATTCCATTTTTCTAACTGAAGTGGAGGAATGGATAAAAATCTAGGGAATACTTTGACAATAGTAGTTGTTTGTCTTTGTTCCCATTTGTTATCTCTTTTTCTTTTAGGATTATATATCCATGACTTGGTTGCATCAATTAGTGTTATAGATTTCATACATAAAGGCCTTCTTTTGTATCCATCGATGAATTTTATTGACTGTTCTTCATTGTTTTCTTCATCATTTATACTTACCGGTTTGAACACCTCATGTGATACATTTAGATTGAAAAATTTTCTGCTAATCTCTACTAATGGAAGTTCTAGTAACATGTGACATGTTTCTTGAGCTCCAATATTCCTTTCTATAATAGTCTTTGTCAAAAGCCTTTTATATGCTCTTGCAGCTAAATCATCTACATTTTATGTGTTTGCAAGATGCATCAACATTTTTTGGTATGTTTCAAATATTTTCTCTACTTTCGCTGCATACTTTGTAATATATTTTATCACGACATGTTTAGAAAGAATAGGTTGCCAATCTATATTTTCTCTCCACAATTGCAATATGTAGCGATTGTGTGAGTTTACTCTATCATCATTTCTGGGTGGCTCAAATTTCTTTTCACATGTTTCTATGTCCATATAATTTTGACCCCTCTAAATTTAATGCCCAAGGAGTATTATACCTACAATCAATATAAATATGTCATCTATTTTAGTATTTAAAAATTATATTATATTCCACTTTGATATAAATATTTTAACTTGTTAAAGCAATTACCTACAAATCATTATTCCTCTCTTTTTTCGTAGCCATGCACCTTCCTTGCACATTGTGTGTCGCTATACACAGTTTAGGATTTCTTCATAGTCCTGGTCAACATCTATCTCTGTAAGTTGTCTTGTATCTCTACGATATGGATGTAGAGAATAATTTTTGAATGCCTACTGTTGGAAATGAAAATATATTAGTCATATTGTAGACTATAAATAGTTTATTTAATATATTGCATGTATACATCCAAACTTTTTAAAGCATGCATGTATGTTTGGTTGATGTGGATTTGCTCTAGGATTCCATGCCTGAACAATACAATGGAAATATCTTTCAACACTTTTTCGTTGTTCTTCATTTGACCAATTAATATTGTCCATATTTGGTGCTCCATGTATCCATATGAATACAACTCAGAAAACACACAATATTTCTAGCTAGAAATGCAACTGAACAAGCAGGGACAAATGAATAGGCATACCTCTACAATTTGAAATTATGCCTTTCTTCATTGACGCTTTCCTTTATTCCACCTTTTGTAGCATCAACATAAAACAATATCGGCTTCATAGAATCAACAATTTACTAAAGCACATAAATTTTGTTCTTAAAACAGTAAAAGAGAGATTATTCTATTTATTAACGAGAATGGGAGCATGAACAATTTTGCAATGGTAGTTAAATAGAAAACTCAAAAAATCACACATTAATATTTCTAGCTAGAAATGCAACTTCAACTAGGGAAAAATGACCAAACATACCTTTGCAATATGAAATTCTATTAATCAAAGAAAAGCAAATATTCTTTCTAGTTTGTGCATTATATAGTGATGCACACCTAGTGACTCCATATAAAATAAAAATAATAGCTTTAAAACTAAAAATAAAAGTTTTCAAACAGCTTTAAAAGCAAAGCAAAAGTTTATTCCATCTCCATTGCTAAACAATGATATATATAATATTATATTTATTTAATTTTTTTTATTAGATATTCAAGATAATCTTGTTAAAAATATTCTTAAAATTATAAAAGCATGAAAATATTGAAAATTAATATGTATTTCCATAACAAATATTATAAAATGATATATATTACTATTAGAAATTAGAATATTAAAAATATTCTAAATTAATATGTATTTCCATAACAAATATTATAAAATTATATATATTAATATTAGAAATTAGAATACTATATTATATTTTCTTAAAAATTTCAAACAGTTCTAAAAACAAAGTAAAAGTTTCTTGTATCTCCATTGCCAAATAAAGATATATATTGATTTCAATGTATATAATATTGTATTTATTTTTATTTTTTTATTAGATATTTAAGATTATCTTGTTAAAAATCTTCTTAAAATTATAAAAGCATGAAAATATTGTAAATTAATATGTATTTCTATAACAAATATTATAAATTAAAAATCATGTAAAATTATATATATATATATATATATTAATAAAAGAGGGTAAAAACTTTATTAATCAATAAGAACAATACAATGCAAGATTAGGAAAAACCCAAAAGGGCCAAGGAACATCCAACAAGAGATCAAGAAGCAATCATACAACATCTCATATCCTTAGTCACCCAACCCTCCAAATCCTAAGCAAGATCCTCAAGTAAACTATTCCAATCATCCACCAACCAAGACTCATTCTTCTCAGAAGCCCATTTGGCCAACCCATCAGCCACCTTATTACATTCCCAAGGGATATGAGAAAAGGTGACAGAATCCAATATATCTCTAAGACTGATAATTTGCTTAGCCACCACCGCAAGCTGCCAAGTAACATCATCAAATTGTCATCTATTTATCAAGTCCATGACCACCTAGGAGTCTGACTCAGAGATAATCTTATTCCAGCTAAGTGCATAAGCCCTCCTCAAAGCCAGTAGAATGGCCAAAGCCTCCATAAGGTTATTAGAGTGTTGCCCCCTATACTCTGAAAAGAAGAATACAACCACCCTGAAACCATCTCTTCCCACTCCACCAACACCCGTGGGCGCAAGATTACCTCTAGCAAACCCATCCACATTGACTTTCAAGACTCCAGAGGGAGGAAGCATCCAATTCCCCCCTCTGAAGACCTTCCCTTTATTGCACCTACCTCGCCCAATCTTGGGTCTTCTAGCACCACCAACCAAAATCCCCAACTTATGGATCACTCCAGTATCTCCAGGATCCTGAAAGGAAGAAGAGCAAAATTGAAGATGCAGAAAACAGAGCAATTACTAATAAGAAAAATATAAAAGAAATGTGACACTAGGATTTTATCGTGGTTTGCCAAAATATGGCTACATCCACACTAAGCAGAGGAATATTAATATTCTCAACAACAACACTTACAAATGAGAAGGGCAACATAAATAAAGTTACAATTCACTCCTAGAAGAGGAATATGAAAAGGCAACGAATTGGAGGGAAAAAGAATGCACGTTGGGCTTTAGTACTCAACAAATCTCCCATTGCTGCAACTTGCTAACCATTCCCTTGCTCTAAATTTATTTTTACTTCTTCTTAACCAGACCAAGAGAAGTCCTGGCGCATTCGAACTTCTCTTTGCCTACAACTTTGGTAAAAATATATGTCGGATTGACCTTTGTGTCAATTTTTACAACCTTTAACTTGCCCTCTTCAACCACATGATGAATGTAATGAGCATGTGTGTCAATATGTTTTGAACGCCTCTAAGATGAATGATTGTGAGCCATAAAAATGGCACTACGACTATCACAAAACAAAATATAATCACTTTGTTGACATCTCATATCACTAAACAACCGTTGTAACCAAATCATTTCCCTAGCACCTTCAGAAAGAGCCAAATATTCAGCTTCTACAGAAGAAAGAGCAACTGAATGTTGCAGCCTCAAGACCCAACTAATAACAGCTCCAACAAACATAAAAACATAACCAGTAGTAGATCTTCGCTTATCTAAATCTCCGGCAAGATCAGAATCTGTAAAACCTTGCAGCTGTAAATTATTTCCACCAAAACATAAAGCATAATCAGAAGTACCTTTAAGATACCTTAAAATGCATTTGACTGCTTCCTACTGAGACTTTCTGGGATACCAATTGTGAATGTTAAATGAGCAGAGAAACAAAATAAAACAAAAAGATAATGAATTTAAAGTGGTTCGACAATTGCCTACATCCACTCTAAAGTAGGGAATAACTCTATTAATCTCCAATAATACCATACACACTGCACATATATTAATACACTCATATTCAGTTATGAACTGAAGAGTTGGGAGGAGACGAAGGGTCAAATGATCGTTGGGCTTCACATCTCAACAAATCCATTGGGACTAACAAGTTCATTTAGCATATAATGTCTCCTACAAGGTCCCTAGAATACGAGCCCACACTTGACCAACCAACAAATTCCTATCCAGAAAGATCCTACGGTTGTGCTTTAACCAAATATGCCAAATAATCAAACTAGGACCAATAAGCCATGTTGTGTGCAAAAACGAGGTCTTCACCTAAATGGGCCCAATATTCTGCCAGAATTCCTCAAGAGAAGACATATGTTTTAATTTTTTTATTAGATATTTAAGATTATCTTGTTAAAAATCTTCTAAAAATTATAAAAGCATGAAAATATTGTAAATTAATATGCATTTCCATAACAAATATTATAAATTAATAATCATGTAAAATTATATATATTAAAATTAGAATACTATATTATATTTTCTTAAAAAAATTCAAACACTTTTAAAATAACTTTAGAAATATATTGATTTCAATATATATAATATTGTATTTATTTTTAATTTATTTTTTAGATATTTAAGATTATCTTGTTAAAAATCTTCTAAAAATTATAAAAGCATGAAAATATTTTAAATTAATATGAAGTATTGTAAATTAATATGTATTTCCATAACAAATATTATAAATTAAAAATCATGTAAAATTATATATATTAAAATTAGAATACTATATTATATTTTCTTTAAAATTTCATATATAGTAGAACTATAAAAACATGATGATAATGTATGCTTTTAAAGCTTACATATATAAAAAATCTTAAATATAATATTACTTTGTGATGGGTTAGTAGACATCAATTTTAATGGGGAGAATAAAAATATACACATACTCATTGATGTGAGTGTAAGAAGCCTTTCGGCTTAATTAATAATATTTATTAAAACACTGAGAGATATCTTTACATAACAAATATAGATTTAAAATGTTAATATTATTTTGAATTTATATCATTTAAAATATTTTTCAAATTTACCTATGTTGATATATGTTAGATATAGCACATCCAAACTCTGTACTATTTATTGTTAATTTATATTATATTTTATTAAATTGTTGAAAATTTAAGTTGTTTATAAATAATTTGAAGCTTTTTATAATTAACTTGGCATTACGAATTTGCGTATAAAGGATTTAAATTATTTATAAAAATAAAAATATATAAAAGATTATAGATAATTTAATTTAAGTTATGGATTGAATCAAATTAGACCTAACCAATGGATTAAATTTCATTTTCTCATCACCAAGATTAGTAATGGGCAAGATGAGAGCATAAAATGACTTTCTAATCTAATTTGAAAGTATATCATGCAAATATATTAAATTACTACTTTAAACAAAACAAATATTCTTGCCCTTTGCACAGGTCATGCAAAGGTCATGCACAGGTTGGCTACCAGTCTATGCTTGTTGCAGAAGGACAAGTCCGCAGTTGATGGCAAAGAAGATGTTGGTTTAAAGGAGCTGCTCGAGTTCCTCACGGCGGATTGGGTGACTACTATTCAGGATAAACCTTGTAGGGAGGAAAAGAATTAGGCCTTTGGGTCTTTTTGTTTTTGTCAATTTCTCTATGACTTTTTATATGTTAATGTTGTTTATTTGGTTTGACCCCTGGGGGTCTCTGGACTCATTTGCTCTGTATCATGCTTGCATGATGGACTATGTTTATCCTATGTTTACTGTTGCTTTTTGGTTGTTGATATGACTTGCTATGGTTGATGGCTTGGTGCTCTCTGCTGTCACTGTGCTGTTAATGTGCTTACTCTGGATGGCCTTTGGTGCCTTGTATTGATGGGACATCACCCTTGTTTTTGCTGCTTTTTATATCAAAAAAATATATATTTTATATCATTTATTGCTTGTAATCAAATAACATAAAGATAAACTCATTTATAATATTAGCAATTTCTAATTTAACACAAAAGTAATTTATTTTATCTAAGAAAAAATCAAGATAACATGAAGATAAAATTCATTTATAATATTAACAATTTCTAATTTAACACAAAAGTAATTTATTTTATTAGCAACTTCTAATTTAACACAAAAGTAATTTATTTTATTTAAGACAAAATCAAGATAACATAAAGATAAACTCATTTATTTAATATTAACAATTTCTAATTCTGTGGACTCCTCAAACTCAAGAATATAAATACAAACCCTAAAATAATGCATGAACAACATTCACAATATAAGAAAAATTAGACTTTTGTTCACAATTTTTCAATAAATATGACATATAGAACAAAAAAATATAATGTCACTACAGTTCAAAATATATAAAATTTCAAACCACCTTTTAAGTTCATATCTAATTTTATTTTTTATTCACTATTCAATACCATTGAAGGATTTTAAAATTAGTTTATATGTATTTATTATGATGCTTGTCTAGATAAATCTATCTTTGATATCCATATGAAACTGTTCAGTCCCTATTAAGAAATTCCATAATCTGACTATTTCTAAAATTCACGCATTTCTCTAACAGTATATAGGCTAGACATCATAGAAAATTGGATTTATAAATCTTAAAGAAAGTATGAAAATAAAAATGGAGAGACAATAATATTAGCTTATACATCATCAAACAAAAAGCAATTTACAGATAGGAAAAATCCTTCAAATTTAGTCATGGGTTAGGCTCTTATGAGCATTCCAACTTTTGCAATTAAACCTAACCCTTTTCCCAACAAAATCACATTTACGTGTGAATGTATGATGTATCAAATTCATTAACATTACAAAAATGATATATAAAAACTACTATGTATGCCATGCATGCTAAACATAAACAACAGAGAATAAATTGCATGAAAAACAAAAGTTATTGCATGGAGAATATGATTATTTACACCCAGCCATCATCCAGTCATAGGATTCCATTTTAGTCAATTATAATTCTCTTTTCATTATGGCTAGTCAAAAGATAATATGAAGATTCTAATTTAATTTCAATATGATAAAAAGGTGATGTTATTGCAAGGCATATGATCCTTGTAACACTATTGGTTAAAAGCATTCTTTTAAATAAATCACATACTCACAGATGCAAGCACAAGGATAGTAAATAAATTCAGATGTTCTGACTTTGAGAAATCCCAACACTTTAAACTATTCAACCTGACTGACAAAGTTCCACTTCCCTCATTGATAGTAGCATTGAATTCCTCCAGTGCTTCCAAGTTCTTACATAAAAAGCGTGTTGCAAGAAATTCCAAGCATAAATTTGATACCTCTAGAAGAATTTTAAAGCATAGGGTATAAATCAAAACAAAAAACATTAAAAAATAAAAAAATATTGATTTTATATTTTATATAAAAAAAACTGAAAGCTTTAGTAAACTTCAAAATATAAGACTTTAGTCGATGTCTATTGAGTGTCATTCTAACATCAAAATAAATTCAAGAAATAAAAATGTACACAAGTTGTTTCCACCTATTATGTGAATGAATACGCCTTTGGCATACTTATTTAACAAGATTATCTTGAATTTTTTAATATCAGTTTAGTAATTATCATTTTATTGTAATATTAAATTCAAGATTTTATTTATGTGTAAGCTTTAAAAGTATTCATTATTATCATCCTATATATATAATATTGTATTTATTTAATTTTTTTGTATAAGATAATCTTGTTAAAAATCTAATATGTATTTCCATAACAAATATTATAAAATGATATATATTACTATTATAAATTAGAATACTATATATTATATTTCCTTTAAAATTCCATATATAGTAAAACTATAAAAAGATGATGATAATGCATGCTTTTAAAGCTTACATATTAAAAAAAAAATCTTAAATATAATTACAATTAAATAAAAATTCTAAATTGATATTAAAAAATATTCAAGATTATCTTGTCTAAAACAAGGAAATTTATGCATATGTAAACTGCTTTAAAATTTGATTTAAAAGCATAAATCTATTGATAAATACTTTACTTTGCGACGAGTTAGTAGACATCAATTTAAATGGGGAGAAAAAAAATGTACATATACTCATTGATGTGAGTGTAAGAAGCCTCTCAACTTAAAAAGGCCAACGTGGAAAAGAATTTCCTAGGTGGAAGGCAAAGGAAGATTATGTTAAGCTAGTTAATACCTATTGTAGGATTTGGTGAGTATTTTTCTGAATGGACTTTTCATTGAATGCGGGTTGTTAGCTAATAGCATAGTTTTGACTCAAAATGAATGAATGAATGATTTTAATATCGTCCAAGATACCATCAGTCTATGGGACTTAGAGTTTGATCTTTAACCATTTTCAAGTTTCTTTTCAAGTCTACTCTTCTATTATGAATCTTGATTAGGAAGTTGGTTTTCTTGAGGAGCCTAGCCTCTTTAAAAAGCTCATTTAGATTATCCACCTTCAAGTTGCCCTCATACTGGATACGGATGTCTTCATAAGCTGTACACTCAAAGATAAAGTGACATTCGGTTTCAACCACCCCCTTGCTGCAGAAAATACAAGTTCTTTGCTCCCACTCTTCCTTGGGGACAATCCACCTACTTGTCTCACATCTAGGATGATGAGACCCGGTCCTTAGCTACGCAATGCAAAGCCTCACCTTACCTTTAATTGGGACCCTTAGGTATTCTTTTTCGTCATGCTCCCATGTGGGGTTGAATTTTTTGATATAATGTGTTTTTTTTGTGACCAAGCTGCCTAGCCCACATAGTAACTCTAAACTTCTCGAACACAAACTTTTTTATCTCCTCATTAGTATTAGGACATTCATGTAACTTAATGTCCCACTTTCTCAACCAATTGCTATTTTGTTTCATCCAAGTCTTCTTCCTATCGTTTAGCTCCTCTTCAACAACCAATTTCGGTCAACGTTGCATATCCATGTTTTCAACTTTTTTTAAATAACTTAATAATTGGATCACTGTTGATGCCTCCCTAGGAAACATCCCAACCTCAGCCAAAAGAATCTCATAGGGAACCAAAGAATTGACTTTGATACTAGTAGTGATTAAGTGCTTTTGAATTCTTTCAACCCAGGTGCCTCCACTTGTGGCTTGACATGCTACTTCCCCAAACTTCACAACCATAAAGGACAACTGGCGTAACCAATAGACCAAAAAGGGTTTTCTTGGTCTTCCAATCACATAACTCTGCTATCCTACACCTGTTCTGCATCAAGTAAGAAGCTCTCCAACCACCTTGAATCCTTTTCGTTCTACATGTCTCCCAACTAATCCTATTGTGAAAATCAATACCCAAGTACTTGTATTCTTCCACTACCTCTAAAGAACTCCCCTCAAAAATAAAATCAACCTATTGTTTCTTCCTTTTCAGAGAGAAAACCATAACTTTAGTTTTACCAGTGTTCACTTGCATCCCAACCTCTTGACAAAAGAGCTCAAGAGCCTTTAAATTCTCTCTTAAACCAAGGGTAGTTTTAGCAATTAGAATAAGGTCATCCACATATAAAAGTAACTTCACCACATAACCAGCAAATTGAATTCCCTCCCCAACAGTTTTGTTTAACCAATCTTCAAGCTTATCAATATACAACCCAAACAAGGTGGGAGACAAGGGGCATCCCTGTTTGACCCCAATGTCACTATCAAAGCACTCAAACATACCATCTTTGGTTCTGATTTTAGCTCTAACCTACTCATATAGACTATGGGTAGCCACCATGAATTCATTGGGAATCCCAAGTTCCTCCATTCTATTCCAAATTTTGTTCCTAGGCATAGTGTCAAAGGCTTTTTTGAAGTCCACGAAGCAACAAAAGGCTTCTTCCCCTTGAATGTCCCACACTTTTTCAATGAAGTGCCTAAGCATGATGCAATGATCTATAGTAGAGTGCCTTGGCCTGAAGCCCGCTTGCCCTTTTTTTCTTTTTCCTTCTTTTTCAACCCAGCTACTAATTATGTGTTCTAGCATACTCCCAAAAAGTTTTCCAAGGAGAGGATTGACCATGATAGTACGGTAGTTAGAGGGATTATTGATGTCCCCATTTTTGTGTAAAGGAATGACCACACTAGTTGTCCATTCAGTCAGAAAGCCCCTTCATGAGATGTTATTAAAATGAAATTTGATGTGAGGAGTAAGGAGCTCAATGCCCCACTTTAAGAATTCAGCCTGTAACCCATCAATGTCTTGAGCTTTACCACTTGCAAGATTTTTTATAACTTGTTTGATGTCTTCTTCTTAGAAGATCTTACTTGGAGCACTAACAAGAGGAGGCTTGCTTTTCTCAAGCGGTCTTTCGTAGAGGAGCCTCACATAATCTAACCACTGGCCCTCTGTGATATTACTTTCTATTTGCTTTTTCTTTTGTTGCAAATCTCTCCAAAAGCCTTTGGGGTTGTGTTTACTCAAAGATATTAGCTCCGTCCTTCTAGAATTCACATAGTTTTCTTTTTTAGATTTTACCAACTTCTTATACTTTGCCTTGTTTTCTTTGATATACACATTCTTTTTTACCAATCTTTTTGCATCCTTGCACTCTTCATCATACCAAGGATTAGCCGAGAAAGTGTTTGAAGTCCCCCTCCTAGGACGAGATCTCTTGCAACCCTCAAGAGCCTTGAGAATTAGAGGAATCAACCTATTGCTACCAATGAGGTCATTTTTTAAATTATTTTCTTTCAATGTTATCTCTTTTTTTCCACTTGAAGGTGGTGTTCCAATGTAGCAACAAAGAGCTCCTAATTTTCTTGATTCACCAAGATTTTACCCTGAGAATGGACTTCCCTTTGTGCATGTTGTTGGAGTTCATCTTGTTGGCTGCTAGCATGTATGCTAAACTTAGCAAAAAGAGGCATATGGTCAAAATTTAAACCAATAGGACAACACCCAATATTGAACCCCAATAGCCTAGAAATAGAGTTTTGGGAACAAATCACATAGTCCACCATGCTTTTCCCATTGTAGGTTTTATAAGTAATACCACCTGATCCTGGCCAAGTTTTCATACCATTACAGATGACCATGCCATACAATCTACAAAGGCCAAGAAATTCCACTCCAAAGTGTGACACACTACCATTACCATCCCGTGAGGCCCTTTCCCAAGGCTAAACGCCATCTTCCTCAAGCCAAAGAGGATTGTTGTCCCCCACATCACTGATGCCCAACTATATTGACTGTTTATTTGTAGTCCTGGCATTAAAATCCCCTAATAATACTATTTCTCTGGAGATACTAAAAATAGAAATGTCTTTTATTAGAGTTGCAAAAGGATCTTCACTATCTAGCCTTCTCCTTTTGTATATCTTTGAGTTTTTAGGAGAAAAATAGCAAGCAACCGGCCAAATTGTACCCCCATTTTTAGAAAATTTCAGCCATATGAACTGCTTGTTTGGGTCCTCTTTTTCAACCTTTATTATCTTGCCCCAAGTTTCTTTTATTAGCACAACAATTCCACCATGTTCTTTACCCAACTCAGTCCCTTCATTGCACATTGAGACTTTAAAGTAACCTTCAAAATTAGGGACTTTACAACCCTCATGCTCATGTGTTTCCGTAAGAATAATTATGTTTTTCCCCTCTGCAATGGGCCCCAACTTCGGTCCTCTCCCCCACGGGAAACCCCTACAATTCTAACTTACAATATCTAAATACTCCCGCAAGGCCTTGAATCCCTATTTCTTAAATGGTAAACACTCGCTGATTTGAGCTTTCCCATTCTTTAACCATGCCCATTTACCTGCCTCCCTTACTGATTTCACTTTCTCCCACTCCTTCCTTCAATCTTCTTGTTGCCCAAATGTTAAATCATCATCCAAGTAAATATTAGACCCTTTAAGCATCCCCCTATTTTTAGGATAGCAAACTTGTCTTCCATGCTTCTTAAGATAACCCTTACATGCCTATTCTTGCCTTCTTCTATTTTCTTTTTGAGCCTACTTGCTTACTGAATATAGCCAACCCACTTTAGTTTATCTTTAAAGAAATCCCTTGCTAAAATATCAGTCCTCTCCTTCTCCCCAAAATCCTTCAAACCTTTGATAATGATGTTGATAGCTTTATCTTGCTTGTCTTTTTCTTCCCTTATTTGCCTCTTGATATGATTTTCTATGATTTCTTTTTGCAAAATTGACAATCCATTTACGACTTAGCCCAAGATTTGGCCTCTTCTATTTGGTCCCTTAGCTTTCTTTCACTTGTTTCCAAGTTTGTGATTGTTGATTGAATTGCTTCTAGTTGCGCTGAGTCGCCTACTTTCATTGCCACTGGGTTCTTTTCTTATGTTTCTTTTGCTTGCACTAAATCTTGCTTTACAATGATTAGCTCCTCCTAGCCCCTCTCCATCCTACTCTGCAGGCTTGTTACTTGCTTTTTGAGCAGCTTATTTTCCATTGCATGGATCCTACTAGCTTCTAAAATTTCTTTTATATTGGAATCTTCACATTGCCCCTTTGCTTCTAAAAAATCAATCATTTTCTTCATGTTCATGAGCTCATTCACATAGAGCTTTGATGAGCACAACAAGGGAGTGGTCGTAGGGTTGTAAGGGTCCATGTTGTCTTGACATCCTTCCACACCACCTCCTTTCGTTGTCGTGAAATTTTTTGTTTTGTCTTGAAATGACCCACAAAACTCCTGAGGAGACAAAACTATTTCCTTAACACCTTTATCACCTCCTTGCTCCATTTGGCCACCAATTGAGTGAAGTAGTTTAATAGTGACTGCAACATTTTTCTTAGTTGCCTTTGGTAAAATCATAATGAGATTTTTTCTCTGTGATTGCTTCAAATTTTTTATCTACCTACATCTTAAGATCCCCTTATACTACTTTGCATTCACAGAGAGCAACTTCCCCTTTGTGTCATCTGAGAAAACATGTTGATGCCTGGAACAAAGAGAATTCCCAGGACCAACAATCTCCACAACTTGAGAGTTAAGGAATGATCTTGTAGGATCCTTTGCAAACTGGAGAGAATGATTCCATGGGTTATTTAAACCCTCCTGATATAACCTTTTTAACCAAGACCCGGTCAACTACATTTTAGGACTGCTCATAGATTCAAAGCAACTTGCAATTTCGACTAGCCCTAGTTTCAAAGGATGTGGGTTTTCTAATAAAAAAGGAGTTTTTCCACCTGGAACCCCTTGATATTCCTTGACAGTGATAAGGGTCCATGTTGTCTTGAGAGTCTTGAAATGACCCACAAAACTCCAGGAGACAAAACTATTTCCTTAACACCTTTATCACCTCCTTGCTCCATTTGGCCACCAATAGTGACTGCAACATTTTTCTTAGTTGCCTTTGGTAAAATCATAATGTGATTGCTTAGGATCCCCTTATACTTTGAGAGCAACTTCCCCTTTGTGTCATTGAGAAAACATGTTGATGCCTGGAACAAAGAGAATTCCCAGGACCAACAATCTACTTGAGAAGGAATGACTTGAATTGCAAACTTGATTCCATGGGTTATTTAAACCCTCCTGGGTCAAGTTTGCTCATAGATTCAAAGCAACTTCAAAAAGTTTCAAAGGATGTGGGTTTTCTAATAAAAAAGGAGTTTTTCCACCTGGAACCCCTTGATATTCCTTGACAGTGATAACCTTCCCCAAGCTTAACCATGATTTACAAAAGAGAGTATTAGGTTACTTGAAGCTTTCAAAACCCCGTTACAAAAACTGAACATTTAGTTTTTTTCAAAGCCCTTGAGTTTACTTGGAGTTTACAAAAAAAACTAGTTTTCAAAGCCCACCAAGCTTTTTGAAATAGGCGGACAAGAAAAAACAAAGGCAATACTGGTAACTGTGCCAGAAAAGACAAAAGGAAAAGTGTAGAAGGCAACCTATCGAGTGACCTGTAGGAAGACCTGGGGCATGATCTGCACGCGACCCCACTGGGTTAGGAATCTCACAATCACATTGTCCCCACAATCTCATGATTTCGCTGCCCCCACAATCCACTGGATAAAAGGTATTTAAAAGTGTTATAAAAGTTTTTAAAAGTGTTATAAAATAGTTAGAGAGGTTTTTATATCTTTTTTTAAGAGATATTATATATGATTTTAAATATTTATGTTTATCTAAATTGTTATAATGTATTTTTGATAATTTAAATAATAGATTTATAAAAATCTATTAAAACATTTAAAAAATAATAAAAACTATATGATATTATATATGATTTTAAATATTTATGTTTATCTAAGTTGTTATAATGTATTTTTCGATAATTTAAATAATAGATTTATAAAAAATCTATTAAAACATTTAAAAAATAATCAAGTTATGTACTATTAATAATATGAAAATAATGATTGCTATAAATATAGTTTTTAATATATATAGTTATTAGGAAATCATATTAAAAAGTTAGTTGTATGAATATAATAGTATATCAATATAATATATTATGCAATTACATTTGTATAGATATAATTGAAAGAAAAAAAATTATTGGTAAATGACAATCATAGGATCATGCCTTTATATTATCATATTAATCAAAATACAGAGTTTCATTACAATATATATGGGAAATTTCAAAAGGCCCAATTTTTTTATTATATTCAAAGAATAATAAACAAAATTTCATTGTTATACACTTACCTTTTATTAGTCTTGATACCAAATGGATAATAGATAATAGTAAATCTTACTAGTAGTATGTGACTCATAAAACCAAAACAATGCATTACATCTCCACCTCTTCATCAAAGCTAGTAGATATGAGAGTGTTAAGCCAAGAAATAATTTTAATGATGAGTAGCTCAATTTATTATTTGAGGAACTCTAAGCCATGTGAAACCTTTCTCCTCCTGAGATCCTCTTTCTAGGAGCTCAATAGAAATGAAAAGCCACCATTGACAACTCATCACCTTGTTGTTAACCAAAGATGCATCATTTGGTGATGGCATCCCTAAATTGAAAACTACCCCTATAAGAAACCCCTGAGAAACTAGATTTTATCAATGCATCTATCATATTTTCTATCATCTCCTTTTCCTTGTCAAGATCTAGTAAAATATCAATAAACATAGAAGATATGGCATAATTCACCTACTAGTGGTGATCAAATATCATGAATTCTTCTCCTAAGACCCATTGTGTTGAATACAAAAGTAGCCCATGCTTCTTGTTTTAAAGACCCTTTTCAACCTCTTGGTAATTTTGTCAAGAAATACCATCTATTGTTGCTTGCATATTAATCTTATAGGTGTGTTCATGGAATTATTTAATATGAGAAAGGGTTTGACCTATTTAAAGAAAACACATCTTAATATCAAGAGGGAATCGTCTCACTTGGCAATGATTTCATATATGCTACAAATGCAACTATAATCCAAAACTAGAGATATTTTTTAAGTTGGCACAAGGTTTAATTCCATGAAATATTAAATCACCACCTTCATATGATACAAGGTACTCTTAGTAATTATTATCCATTCATTATTGATCAATTGGTTGAGCTAAGCCTTAGCCTTTGGTTAGCCTGATGAAATTGTCTTGAAGAATCTCCAAATTATTCTTTAGATTTGTCCAAGAATTGACCTTTGTTAGTAAGGTACTCATCGACCATTTATTTCCTTGTATATATGTTTAACAGTATAGTTTCCCAAATAGTCCAAGTGGAGCCATACATTTTGAAGATTGTTGTTGATTTTCTAGTTTGTCAATTTTATCTTTCTAATTGCATTGATAATTACCATTAAATCTCCTTTTATCTCAACTTTGTTGCTACCATAAAGGATACATATTTTCAAACCTAAGACGAAGGCTTGGGAATCAACCCCAATATATGTTGCCTTCTTAAGTTTTTTTGAAGTTGAACCAATTAAATTTATTCTCTCATCTCTTCTTAGATATCCTAATTTAAAAAGTTTGGGGTTTCCTTTTGAAGATATCAAAATCTAGTTTTGACTAACCTTGAGGGGGATTCACTTTAGTCCTTCTCTTAAGTTAGGAGAGTTAACTTGCCCATCCCCGTTAATGGGGAGGACTCCAATTCCTTGCTAATTCCCTACTATTTTATTATCCCAAGAATTGAATCTCTTCCCTTTTGTTGACTATGATGTCATTCTATTATTCACCACCTCAACAATTGTTGTTTCCAATGTATTAAAAAAAGAATCTTCTAAAATTGTTTTATCTCAAAAGATTCATTAGTTTGTTTCTTTTGAAATTTCCCAAGTTAATATTGAAGGACTTGTGAGCCATATATGTATGAGAAGAATGATTGTTTGCTCAAAAGAGGTCGTGAATGATAAATAATGATAATTGAACATTTAGAAGGGCACTCACCCATCCAATTCTAACACATAAATATTGCTAGCATTTTTGTGAGAAGTTGCAAATTAATAATAGATGGTTGATGAATTCCTCTCTTTTCATACAAAACACACACCTCGATGGTTTGCTAAAGCCAATTTTATGAAACCTTTCATTTGTGAGGAATGTATTTTGTAAAGTACCACCCATGTCCAAAATATAACTTTGGGAAGACATGATATATTATAGCATAGATGAATTGGAATGTTATTTATAGCCTTGATTGCTTCTTCTACCATAAATCCAATTTTAGGTTAGTATTCCCCAATTTTGGAGTAGTTCCATCTAATATAATCCTTGCCTTTAGATAGGAAAAATTTCCTATCTCATAAGATCTATTGTAGTGTTGTCACTTGGGTTTTCAACAACCCCAAGCTTTCCAAGCTTTTCCATTCCCATTCTTTTATCAATTATCTATAAATAGGATTAATATAGTTTGCCAATTTTTCCCTCAAGAAACCACGAGGAAAGGTTTAATGACACCAAAGTCCTAGTTTTCTTCTATGGAGGAAAAATTATTCCATGAGTTCTCCCAAAAAAAATATTTTACCATTTATGATCTCCCAAGTGAGGTGATTTCTGAAAAATGTGTGTGCAAGAAAAAAGGAAGTTTGAAATGTTTGAACACTATTAGTGAATTAGAGGTTGTCACTATTCTAAAGGGGAACTAAGTGTCTAGGTATTTATTTTGAAGAATTATGACCCACTTCAAGCTAGAATTTAAGTATATTTTTCATACCAAATTTCCCCCAATGCCTTATTTTGGATGTTATGATTTTGTAGTGTCATTCCACCTGCAACTTTTGTTTTGAAAATATATTCCCAAGCAATCAGTAGAATCTTCTTCTCTTTAAATGCTCCTTGCCAAAAGAAGGTCATCATGTTCTAATCAAGTTTGCAAGGATCTTTAGACATTACATAAGGAAATTTGGAATTCAGTTGAAATCATAGCTTTCAACATGAGAATCCTCTGTGCTCAAAATAATTGCATACCCTTTGAAGAAGACATTTTTTTTGTGCAAGCTAGTTTTAGTGGCTCCCAAAGCTTTTTCTAGCACTACGCACCAAAAATAGGAACATTAAGGTACCTTCTTGGGAAGATAAACCTATTTTAAAGCTCAACATATCTATAATTCTCTATTATGTTTTTGGATCCTTGAAAAGGAAATATTTTTGGCTTGGTGGTGTTTACCTCTTGCCCAAAAGCTATCATGTAGGTATCTCATGTTGTTTTTATTGATTTCACCTATTTCCTTTTGGAATCTCTAAAGAGAAATATAATTTGTAAACTATCAATGGGAGAGAAATTATATCTTTTTATTACTAAGATCCCCTCCCAATCTCCCATATCACTAGCTTCTTGAATTGATCTCCCCAAAGAATATATCATTATTATGAGGAGGAAAGGTGATATTTGATTACCCTATTGTAGTCCTCTAGAAGCCACAAGGAATCCTTAAGAAATTTTGTTCACCTTTATGGATTATTTTGGGTTGGCTATATAGCCAAAAATTCAATCCATTTAATGCTTACAAAATACAAAAAAAATCATTGCTTTCATAAAAAACCTCTTGTCCACCTTGTTACATGATTTCTTTATATCAATTTTTTGCAACATACCACTTCTCTTTGAACTATTCACTAAATGAATAGCTTATTTGGCTATAATCACCTTATCCAATATGGATATTCCAGGAACAAATATATTTTTATCTTCCATAATGATTTTTGGTAGGATAACTTTCAATTTATTCGTCATTACCTTTGAAAAGATTTTATAAAATATGTTGTAGAGAAATATGTTGATAGTCATCAAAGGAAACAACCGCCTCCTTGGGAGTAAACACTATGAATTTGGTGTTTGATCCTTTTAAGAAAGCTCCCTTTTTCCTTAATTATTTTGTTTTCAACCATTCATCTTTACCAAGAATATAATTATAAAGTTGTAATATTTATTTCTTTCTTCATGAAAGAGCACATTAAAAGTGTATTTTGATCCTATTTACTAGTCTTGGGAATGTGTGTCAAAATTTTATTTTGATTCCTCAAATATGGCCCCTCCTACTTATTAAGTATCCTTTGAAAGTAGTGGATTGCTTCCTCATTTATCTTCTTGACCTCTTCTAAAGTTTCCCCAAATTTTGATTTGATGCTGAAAATTCTCTTATGGTTTCTTCAAGTTTTTATTGATTTGAGGAAGAACTTGGTATTTCTATTTCCATCCATTTTGTGGTGAAAAGAGGAGAATCTCAACTAAACGGCTTAATTTAAATCAAACTTTTCACCCCAAACTTTGGAATGCAAAATCAACCAAGGGGATATGCTTGGTTGTTGTCCTCAAGGAAGAGCCAAGCTGAGTTTGGTTGGGGTTTTGGTTCCTTTGTTGTAAGTGCAAGGATTGATGGGATAATGTAATGAATTAGGTTAGTAATGACCGAATTGACTAAATGTGATAGAATGAAAATGCTATAGAATAAATGGATAAAAACATAGTAAATATAAGAAGAAAATACTAAGAGGAACTTGGCACAAGAAATTGAGGTTGACTATGGAGGATGCTAGAGTGTCACATGGATGCCAGCATATCGTCTTGTAGTCCAAAGGTGTAGAAAATTAAGGTTTTTCTTCTTGTATGAATTTTACATTGTTTGATCACCTATGATAGGGAAAATTGGAAATCAATATGTGAACATGTTTGTATAATTAGAATGATATAATCTCTTCATGAAAAACTATGAAAGACAAGAGATAGGGTTTATGAATTTTTGAAAGGTTCTAAATGTTGAACCCTCGTTCCATGGCAATAACCTGGACACCTACAAAATGGAAAGGGAAAAGAGCTATGTTGTATAGGGACTTTCCTCAATCAAATATCATGTTGAAGTTCCCACCTCCACAACAACAATTAATTGATGATAAAGAGTGAATTCTCTTGGGGGAGTAGAGGCAAGACAAACAATAATAATAATAGTGACAATCAACATATAATAATAGTGACAATCAACATAAGGATAGATATTACGACATAAATGTGAAACCCTTGTTATCCTTGGGATCTTGAAAGTGTTAGTACATATAATAATAATAACAATAAATAAGTAACATCACATGATAGTTGAGCATATTTTTTTGTAATAATGGAGTCCATCAGTTAGCATATTGCAAACTATAAATTGCTTGTATTATGTCTCCAATCATTTTGTTTCTTGCTTTCTTGTTTCTAACTTGCTCCTTTTTTCTCTAAACTAGTGGAGAGAAGAGGTCACTTATATATGCTTGAACAAGCACATATCCAAGTAACAGTTTCAAAGAGGATGACAAGCAAGGTCGTGTCTTTAATCACAATAAGGTCAAATTTTGGTGAGTATGGCTAAGATGCTAGTGCATCGCACTAGTGTTGAGGCATATTCACTTTGAAAGGGACCAATAATAAAGAATTTAACCAATTTTTCCAAAAAGTTGAATAAACAAGTATATTACAAACGAAATTAAACACATGCACCAAACTAAGTACCAAACCTAACATGAAATTGTAAGTGATGACAATTTATGATGCTACATTTAGCCTTGACTGTTAGAGTTATCATACATTAGCTAATAATTAATTAATCTTTAATTGATTATTATTCTAATTTATTCTCATGCACTTAAAGCTAAACTTAGGATCGCTTTATTAATTGAGTTAATATTCGATCATTATGTCTCATCTCATGTGATGTTGAAACTTGTCATGATATGATCCCTTTCTCATTTAGGGATTTTCTCTTATAAGAATTCAACCCTCATTGTAATTACTCTTGGATATTATCTAGAGCTTTCATATCTTCTTGAAAGTCTCTTGCTTCAATAGCTTTTTCTTGCTGAAGAATATTGCACATATTGTTTGCAGAACTCTTGCGTGGAAGGTGTATTTATTTGTTGTTTGATCATGTTGCTTGTGGTTGTGTGCTTGTTTCACAATTCTAACATGGTATGAGAGTGTGGATTCAACAAACCCCTTCTCGATTTATGAGATTTTCTTTCTTCAACGAAGGTTGAAAACTTCAAATCTAAATCCCCTTTGCTATTTTTTGCAAATTTTGGAGGTGGGTGAATTTTCAGTGCATTTTGGCCTAAAACAGACCTTGTCGTTGGATCCAAAGCTATCGAGAAAGTCAAATTTTGCTTTTGTTTCGCCTGATTTTGATTCTTGATGCCAGATCTACAAGGTTTTGAAGCAGTTGCTTTATTTTCAGATCCAAAGGGTAGCTGCAATTTTGGTGCATTTTGAGCTGAAACAAACATCACCATCGCGCTCAGAAGGCCCAAAAATCTTAAGATCGCTTGTCAAATTGTCAAAATCCATGTCGGGAGTTTCTGAGGCAAAAAAAATTTCCAGGAGGCCGTACGCATATCGAGGTGAAAAAAAATTCAAAAATAAATTATATTTTTCCCCTGCAATTTAAAAAAAATCATTTTATTATTATTTTTTTAAAGACCTTTTTTATAAGGTTAGGTCGAATTGTTTTTTAAAGCAAAGTAAAAAAAAATTATTGACCTGTTGCACATGCAGTACCTTAGTAGCGGTCAAATCACCACTGTCAACAGTCTTTTCAAGCCACCATTGGCTGCTAAAAATTCTAACCCACAAATTTTTTGGCGAATTTTTTTATTTTCTAGCATTTTTAATTTTTCTGGCAACCTCTTTCCGGCAGTGCAGTTAGGAGAATATTTTGGTATCTAAGGGAATATTTTGTCATCCATTTTCCCAAGACAAACTGCTTTTTTTGGACAGTAGAAGAATATTCTAGGAATATTTCGCTGACGACGACATGACGTCAACAGTATAGACTGTACCTAAGGCTCCTTTGACCCCCTTTGTGCCCTAAAAGGGTTTTTCTTTTCTTTTGGTCATAACTGGGGCATATGATATCATTTTTCAACAAACGAGATATCATCAAAAAGCTGATTCCATCACCTTTCTAGTGGTGTGGGTCTCATTGATTTATTTTTTTGTTGGTGCATTCTATCGATTGTTGAAGTCAGAGGTGTTGTTTTCAGTCTTGAGCTTGTTACTTTTGACTAGTTTCTCCATTTTTTCGCAATTCCAATGGCGTTGGAACCGTCTTTCAAATCTCTTCAGTTCCATCCATGCAATTTTTCCAGATTGTTCTCCCAATATATTTTATTCAAATTTTTGTGTTTTTGCACTCTGGTGAATTACTTGGACATTTTATCTCCTCTCATTTTTGGTTGTTCAATATGTATTTCCAATTTTCTATCTTATTTGGGCATTGTTGACATCTTTTTCATGCACTTCTTTTTTGTAGACACACTAAGATAAAGTGTTATTCTAGTGTATAATTTTTTGGGGATTTCACACATCCTGTTGTTCCTATTGTATTCACACTACAATATAAAGTGCCATGGGGGGGTTCGATGCTTACCCTTTGTTTTCCATCACACCTTTGTCAATCGAGTGTCCCTTCCATGACAAAAGTGAATCTTGTTGACTCACACCTCATGCGTGTGTGCCTTAGTTGGCACACCTTTTTATTTGCAGGATGTTTCTCCTACATGCACTTATTGGTTTCACACAATTTCAGTGTTCTTGTCAAGGGTCTCCCTTTTTTAGCATTATGGGGGGGTTTCTACTATTGGTGCTAATTTTTTCTTAGTTTCACTAGTTGGAGTGATCTACATATCTAGTTCTTGTTCCTATGTACTTTTAGATGCAGTGTACATTAGTGGCTGGTTACTTGCATTTGAGGTGAGATGGATCATTTACCATATGGAAATTCTTACATTCCTATTTCTGGAGGTGACCTTTCATTTTTCATTTGATCAAATACTTTTGGTACTTGTGTCGTTTGTATTTTTGAGTTGCAGATGTTTTCCTTTGTTTTCCATCTGACTTGAGTAGTGTCATTGAGGACACTCATGCAAATTATTATCTCTCTAGTGATCAGTGTTCTTCAAACTATTTTGTGCCTATATTTTTGACTTGCATGTTGAGTAGTGTCATTGGGGTCACTCATGCATATTCATGTACCACCTGTATCTTTGAGTTCCATATGTTTTCCTTTGTTTTCCATCTTATTCGAGTAGTGTTGTTGGGGGCACTCATGTAGTATAGTCTCCTTGATCTTGATATTTGTATCTTTGATTTCCAGATGTTTTTCCTTAATTTGCCATCTGATTTGAGTAGTGCCATTGAGGGAACTCATGCATCTATTCTTGTTATCTTGATTCTAATCATCATTTGTTTCAGAGGAGGTTCTTCATTTCAGCACCATATCAGTCATCTTCAATGACAATCTACAACTTCATGCTTCTAGATGTTCTAGATGTTCCTATTTTTCAGGACATTGCCTTGTTTGGAGGCTTCTTCAGTTCTTCACTTGGCTTTCATCTCTTTTTGGAGTGGAGTTTTTCCCATGAGGTTTTCTCAATTTCTCCACATTATAGAGATCTTTTGTTTGTACATGGGTACCTTATTTGGCCTTGTTTGTCAGGATCCATCATGTATTCTTTTTAGGGTTTTTAGCTACTCCCTAAGTTCATCTTAAGGGGGGGTGTTAGAGTTATCATACATTAGCTAATAATTAATTAATCTTTAAATGATTATTAGTCTAATTTATTCTCGTGCACTTAAGCTAAAC
>VDFB02000013.1:142648399-142691631 GCA_007258455.2 Sequoia sempervirens
TTTAGCCTTGGGAAAGGGCCTCACGGGATGGTAATGGTAGTGTGTCACACTTTGGAGTGGAATTTCTTGGCCTTTGTAGATTGTATGGCATGGTCATCTATAATGGTATGAAAACTTGGCTAGGATCAGGTGGTATTACTTATAAAACCTACAATGGGAAAAGCATGGTGGACTATGTGATTTGTTCCCAGAACTCTATTTCTAGGCTATTGGGGTTCAATATTGGGTGTTGTCCTATTGGTTTAAATTCTGACCATATGCCTCTTTTTGCTAAGTTTAGCATATATGCTAGCAGCCAACAAAATGAACTCCAACAACATGCACAAAGGGAAGTCCATTCTCAGGGTAAAATCTTGGTGAATCAAGAAAATCAAGAGCTCTTTGTTGCTACATTGGAACAACACCTTCAAGTGGAAAAAAATGAGATAACATGCAAAGAAAATAATTTTAAAAATGACCTCATTGGTAGCAATAGGTTGATTCCTCTAATTCTCAAGGCTCTTGAGGGTTGCAAGAGATCTCGTCCTAGGAGGGGGACTTCAAACACTTTCTTGGCTAATCCTTGGTATGATGAAGAGTGCAAGGATGCAAAAAGATTGGTAAAAAAGAATGTGTCTATCAAAGAAAACAAGGTTAAGTACAAGAAGTTGGTAAAATCTAAAAAATAAAACTATGTGAATTCTAGAAGGACGGAGCTAATATCTTTGAGTAAACACAACCCCAAAGGCTTTTGGAGAGATTTGCAACAAAAGAAAAAGCAAATAGAAAGTAATATCACAGAGGGGAAGTGGTTAGATTATGTGAGGCTCCTCTACGAGAGACCGCTTGAGAAAAGCAAGCCTCCTCTTGTTAGTGCTCCAAGTGAGATCTTCTCAGAAGAAGACATCAAACAAGTTATAAAAAAACTCGCAAGTGATAAAGCTCAAGACATTGATGGGTTACATGCTGAATTCTTAAAGTGGGGCATTGAGCTCCTTACTCCTCACATCAAATTTCATTTTAATAACATCCCGTGAAGGGGCTTTCCGACTGAATGGACAACTAGTGTGGTCATTCCTTTACACAAAAATGGGGACATCAATAATCCCTCTAGCTACCGTACTATCATGGTCAATCCTCTCCCTGGAAAACTTTTTGGGAGTATGCTAGAACACATAATTAGTAGTTGGGTTGAAAAAGAAGGAAAAAGCAAAAAAGGGCAAGCAGGCTTCAGGCCAAGGCACTCTACTATAGATCATTGCATCATGCTTAGGCACTTCATTGAAAAAGTGTGGGACATTCAAGGGGAAGAAGCCTTTTGCTGCTTCGTGGACTTCAAAAAAGTCTTTGACACTATGCCTAGGAACAAAATTTGGAATAGAATGGAGGAACTTGGGATTCCCAATGAATTCAGGGTGGCTACCCATAGGCTATATGAGCAGGTTAGAGCTAAAATAATAACCAAAAATGGTATGTTTGAGTGCTTTGGTAGTGACATTGGGGTCAAACAAGGATGCCCCTTGTCTCCCACCTTGTTTGGGTTGTATATTGATAAGCTTGAAGATTGGTTAAACAAAACTGTTGGGGAGGGAATTCAATTTGCTGGTTATGTGGTGAAGTTACTTTTATATGTGGATGACCTTATTCTAATTGCTAAAACTACCCTTGGTTTAAGAGAGCATTTAAAGGCTCTTGAGCTCTTTTTTCAAGAGGTTGGGATGCAAGTGAACACTGGAAAAACTAAAGTTATGGTTTTCTCTCTGAAAAGGAAGAAACAATAGGTTGATTTTATTTTTTAGGGGAGTTCTTTAGAGGTAGTAGAAGAATACAAGTACTTGGGTATTGATTTTCACAATAGGATTAGTTGGGAGACATGTAGAACGAAAAGGATTCAAGGTGGTTGGAGAGCTTCTTACTTGATGCAGAATAGGTGTAGGATAGCAGAGTTATGCGATTGGAAGACCAAGAAAACCCTTTTTGGTCTATTGGTTACGCCAGTTGTCCTTTATGGTTGTGAAGTTTGGGGAAGTAGCATGTCAAGCCACAAGTGGAGGCAGGTTGAAAGAATTCAAAAGCACTTAATCCCTACTAGTATCAAAGTCAATTCTTTGGTTCCCTACGAGATTATTTTGGCTGAGGTTGGGATGTTTCTGAGGGAGGCATCACCAGTGATCCAATTATTAAGTTATTTAGAAAAAGTTGAAAACATGGATATGCAACGCTGACTGAAATTGGTTGTTGAAGAGGAGCTAAACCGTAGGAAGAAGACTTGGATGAAACAAAATAGCAATTGGTTGAGAAAGTGGGACATTAAGTTACATGAATGTCCTAATACTAATGAGGAGATAAAAAAGTTTGTGTTCGAGAAGTTTAGAGTTACTATGTGGGCTAGGTAGCTTGGTCACAAAAAAAACACATTATATCAAAAAATTCAACCCCACATGGGAGCATGACGAAAAAGAATACCTAAGGGTCCCAATTAAAGGTAAGGCAAGGCTTCTCATTGTGTAGCTAAGGATTGGGTCTTATCATCCTAGATGTGAGACAAGTAGGTGGATTGTCCCCAAGGAAGAGTGGGAGCAAAGAACTTGTATTTTCTGCAACAAGGGGGTGGTTGAAACCGAATGTCACTTTATCTTTGAGTGTACAACTTATGAAGACATATGTATCTAGTATGAGGGAAACTTGAAGGTGGATAATCTAAATGAGCTTTTTAAAGAGGCTAGGCTCCTCAAGACAACCAACTTCCTAATCAAGATTCATAATAGAAGAGTAGACTTGAAATAAACTTGAAAATGGTTAAAGATCAAACTCTGAGTCCCATAGACTGATGGTATCTTGGACGATATTAAAATCATTCATTCATTCATTTTGAGTCAAAACTATGCTATTAGCTAACAACCCGCATTCAATGAAAAGTCCATTCAGAAAAATACTCACCAAATCCTACAATAGGTATTAACTAGCTTAACATAATCTTCCTCTGCCTTCCACCTAGGAAATTCTTTTCCACGTTGGCCTTTTTAAGTCGAGAGGCTTCTTACACTCACATCAATGAGTATGTGTACATTTTTATTCTCCCCATTTAAATTGACATCTACTAACTCGTCGCAAAGTAAAGTATTTATCAATAGATTTATGCTTTTAAATCAAATTTTAAAGCAGTTTACATATGCAAAAATTTCCTTGTTTTAGACAAGATAATCTTGAATATTTTTTAATATCAATTTAGAATTTTTATTTAATTGTAATTATATTTAAGTTTTTTTTTTAATATGTAAGCTTTAAAAGCATGCATTATCATCATCTTTTTATAGTTTTACTATATATGAAATTTTTAAGGAAATATAATATATAGTATTCTAATTTATAATAGTAATATATATCATTTTATAATATTTGTTATGGAAATACATATTAGATTTTTAACAAGATTATCTTATACAAAAAAATTAAATAAATACAATATTATATATATAGGATGATAATAATGAATACTTTTAAAGCTTACACATAAATAAAATCTTGAATTTAATATTACAATAAAATGATAATTACTAAACTGATATTAAAAAATTCAAGATAATCTTGTTAAATAAGTATGCCAGAGGCGTATTCATTCACATAATAGGTGGAAACAACCTGTGTACATTTTTATTTCTTGAATTTAAATTTTTGATGTAGAATGACACTCAATAGACATCGACTAAAGTCTTGTATTTTGAAGTTTACTAAAGCTTTCAATTCTTTTTATATAAAATATAAAATCAATTTTTTTTTGTTTTTTAATGTTTTTTGTTTTGATTTATACCCTATGCTTTAAAATTCTTCTAGAGGTATCAAATTTATGCTTGGAATTTCTTGCAACACGCTTGTTATGTAAGAACTTGGAAGCACTGGAGGAATTCAATGCTACTATCAATGAGGGAAGGGAACTTTGTCAGCCAGGTTGAATCGTTTAAAGTGTTGGGATTTCTCAAAGTCACAACATTTGAATTTCTTTACTATCCTTGTTCTTGCATCTGTGAGTATGTGATTTATTTAAAAGAATGCTTTTAACCAATAGTGTTACAAGGATCATATGCCTTGCAATAACATCACCTTTTTATCATATTGAAATTAAATCAGAATCTCCATATTATCTTTTGACTCCATAATGAAAAGAGAATTATACTTGACTAAAATGGAATCCTATGACTGGATGATGGCTGGGTGTAAATAATCATATTCTCCATGCAATAACTTTTGTTTTTCATGCAATTTATTCTCTGTTGTTTTTGTTTAGCATGCATGGCATACATAGTAGTTTTTATCTATCATTTTGGTAATGTTAATGAATTTGACATGTCATACATTCACACGTAAATGTGAATTTGTTGGGCAAAGGGTTAGGTTTAATTGCAAAAGTTGGAATGCTCATAAGAGCCTAACCCATGACTAAATCTGAAGGATTTTTCCTATTTGTAAATTGATTTTTGTTTGATGATGTATAAGCTAGTATTATTATCTCTCCATTTTTTATTTTCATACTTTCTTTAAGATTTATAAACCCAATTTTCTATGATGTCTAGCCTATATACTGTTAGAGAAATGCGTGAATTTTAGAAATAGTTAGATTATGGAATTTCTTAATAGGGATTGAACAGTTTCATATGGATATCAAAGATATATTTATCTAGACAACCATCATAATAAATACATATAAACTAATTTTAAAATCCTTCAATGGTATTGAATAGTGAATAAAAAATAAAATTAGATATGAACTTAAAATGTGGTTTGAAATTTTATATATTTTGAATTGTAGTGACATTATATTTTTTTGTTCTATATGTCATATTCATTGAAAACTTGTGAACAAAAGTCTAATTTTTCTTATATTGTGAATGTTGTTCATGCATTATTTTAGGGTTTGTATTTATATTCTTGAGTTTGAGGAGTCCACAGAATTAAAAATTGTTAATATTAAATAAATGAGTTTATCTTTATGTTATCTTGATTTTGTCTTAAATAAAATAAATTACTTTTGTGTTAAATTAGAAGTTGCTAATAAAATAAATTACTTTTGTGTTAAATTAGAAATTGCTAATATTATAAATGAATTTTATCTTCATGTTATCTTGATTTTTTCTTAGATAAAATAAATTACTTTTGTGTTAAATTAGAAATTGCTAATATTATAAATGAGTTTATCTTTATGTTATTTGATTACAAGCAATAAATGATATAAAAGATTTTTTTTTTTTGATATAAAAAGCAACAAAAACAAGGGTGATGTCCCATCAATACAAGGCACCAAAGGCCATCCAGAGTAAGCACATTAACAACATAGTGACATCAAAGAGCACCAAGCCATCAACCATAACAAGTCATATCAAAAACCAAAAAGCAATAGTAAACATATGATAAACATAGTCCATCATGCAAGCATGATACAAAGCAAATGTGTCCAAAGACCCCCAGGGGTCAAACTAGATAAACAACATTAACATATAAAAAGTCATAGAGAAATTGACAAAAACAAAAAGACCTAAAGGCCTAATTCTTTTCCTCCCTGCAAGGTTTATCCTGAATAGCAGTTGCCCAATTCGTCGTGAGGAACTCGAGCAACTCCTTAAAACCAACATCTTCTTTGCCAACAACCATGGACTTGTCCTTCTGCAGCAAGCATAGACTGGTAGCTGACCTGTGCATGACCTTTGCATGACCTGTGCAAAGGGCAAGAATATTTGTTTTGTTTAAAGTAGTAATTTAATATATTTGCATGATATACTTTCAAATTAGATTATAAAGTCATTTTATGCTCTCATCTTGCCCATTACTATTCTTGGTGATGAGAAAATGGAATTTAATCCATTGGTTAGGTCTAATTTGATTCAATCCATGACTTAAATTAAATTATCTATAATCTTTTATATATTTTTATTTTTATAAATAATTTAAATCCTTTATACGCAAATTCGCAATGCCAAGTTAATTATAAAAAGCTTCAAATTATTTATAAACAAATTAAATTTTCAACAATTTAATAAAATATAATATAAATTAACAATAAATAGTGCAGAGTTTGGATGTGCTATATCTAACATATATCAACATAGGTAAATTTGAAAAATATTTTAAATGATATAAATTCAAAATACTATTAAAATTTTAAATCTATATTTGTTATGTAAAGATATCTCTCAGTGTTTTAATAAATATTATTAATTAAGCCAAAAGGCTTCTTACACTCACATTAATGAGTATGTGTATATTTTTATTCTCCCCATTAAAATTGATGTCTACTAACCCATCACAAAGTAATATTATATTTAAGATTTTTTATATATGTAATCTTTAAAAGCATGCATTATCATCATCTTTTTATAGTTCTACTATATATGAAATTTTAAAGAAAATATAATATAGTATTCTAATTTTTAATTTATGATATTTGTTATGGAAATACATATTAATTTACAATATTTCATATTAATTTAAAATATTTTCATGCTTTTATAATTTTTAGAAGATTTTTAACAAGATAATCTTAAATATCTAATAAAAAAATTAAAAATAAATACAATATTATATATATTGAAATCAATATATTTCTAAAGTTATTTTAAAAGTGTTTGAAATTTTTTAAGAAAATATAATATAGTATTCTAATTTTAATATATATAATTTTACATGATTTTTAATTTATAATATTTGTTATGGAAATGCATATTAATTTACAATATTTTCATGCTTTTATAATTTTTAGAAGATTTTTAACAAGATAATCTTAAATATCTAATAAAAAAATTAAAACAACTATCTTCTCTTGAGGAATTCTGGCAGAATATTGGGCCCATTCAGGTGAAGACCTCATTTTTGCACACAACATGGCTTATTGGTCCTAGTTTGATTATTTGGCATATTTGGTTAGAGTGCAACTGCAGGATCTTTCTGGATAGGAATTTGTTGGTTGGTCAAGTGTGGGCTCGTATTCTAGGGACCTTGCAGGAGACATTATATGCTAAATGCAACTTGTTAGTCCCAATGGATCTGTTGAGATGTGAAGCCCAACGGTCATTTGACCCTTCGTCTCCTCCCAACTCTTCAGTTCATAGCTGAATATGAGTGTATTAATATATGTGCAGTCCATGCATGATGTATGGTATTATTGGAGATTAATAGAGTTATTCCCTGCTTTAGAGTGGATGTAGGCAATTTCTGAACCACTATAAATTCGTGTCTTTTGTTTTGTTCATTATCTTTCTGTTTTATTTTGTTTCTCTGCTCATTTAACATTCACAATTGGTATCCCGAAAAGTCTCATTAGGAAGCAGTCAAATGGATTTTAAGGTATCTTAAAGGTACTTCTAATTATGCTTTATGTTTTGGTAGAAATAATTTATAGCTGCAAGGTTTTACAAATTATGATCTTGTCAGAGATTTAGATAAGCGAAGATCTACTATTGGTTATGTTTTTATGTTTGCTGGAGCTGTTATTAGTTGGGTCTCGAGGCTGCAACATTCAGTTGCTCTTTCTTCTGCAGAAGCTGAATATTTGGCTCTTTTTGAAGGTGCTAGGGAAATGATTTGGTTACAACGGTTGTTTAGTGATTTGAGATGTCAACAAAGTGATTATATTTTGTTTTGTGATAGTCACAACGCCATTTTTATGGCTCACAATCATTCATCTTAGAGGTGTTCAAAAAATATTGACACACATGCTCATTACATTCGTCATGTGGTTGAAGAGGGCAAGTTAAAGGTTGTAAAAATTGACACAAAGGTCAATCCGACAGATATTTTTACCAAAGTTGTAGGCAAAGAGAAGTTCGAATGCACCAGGACTTCTCTTGGTCTGGTTAAGAAGAAGTAAAAATAAATTTAGAGAAAGGGAATGGTTGGCAAGTTGCAGCATCCGTTGGACTTCAAATGGGAGATTTGTTGAGTGCTGAAGCCCAACAGGCATTCTTTTTCCCTCCAATTCGTTGCCTTTTCATATTCCTCTTCTAGGAGTGAATTGTAACTTTATTTATGCTACCCTTCTCATTTGTAATTGTTGTTGTTGAGAATAATAATATTCCTCTGCTCAGTGTGGATGTAGCCATATTTTGGCGAACCACAATAAAATCCTAGTGTCACATTTCTTTTATATTTTTCTTATTAGTAATTGCTCTGTTTTCTGCATCTTCAATTTTTCTCTTCTTCCTTTCAGGATCCTGGAGATACTGGAGTGATCCATAAGTTGGGGATTTTGGTTGGTGGTGCTAGAAGACCCAAGATTGGGCGTGGTAGGTGCACTAGAGGGAAGGTCTTCAGAGGGGGGAGTTGGATGCTTCCTCCCTCTGGAGTCTTGAAAATCAATGTGGATGGGTTTGCTAGAGGTAATCTTGGGCCCACGGGTGTTGGTGGAGTGGGAAGAGATGGTTTCGGGGTGGTTGTATTGTTCTTTTCAGAGTATAGGGGGCGACACTAATAACCTTATGGAGGTCTTGTCCATTCTACTGGCTTTGAGGAGGGCTTATGCACTTGGCTGGAATAAGATTATCTCTGAGTCGGACTCCCAGGTGGTCATGGACTTGATAAATAGACGACAGTTTGATGATGTTACTTGGCAGCTTGCGGTGGTGGCTAAGCAAATTATCAGTCTTAGAGATATATTGGATTTCGTCACCTTTTCTCATATCCCTTGGGAATGGAATAAGGTGGCTGATGGGTTAGCCAAATGGGCTTATGAGAAGAATGAGTTTTGGTTGGTGGATGATTGGAATAGTTTACTTGAGGATCTTGCTCAAGATTTGGAGGGTTGGGTGACTGAGGATATGAGATGTTGTATGATTGCTTCTTTATCTCTTGTTGGATGTTCCTTGGCACTTTTGGGTTTTTCCTAATCTTGCATTGTATTGTTCTTATTGATTAATAAAGTTTTTACCCTCTTTTATTAATATATATATATATATATATATAATTTTACATGATTTTAATTTATAATATTTGTTATGGAAATACATATTAATTTACAATATTTTCATGCTTTTATAATTTTTAGAAGATTTTTAACAAGATAATCTTAAATATCTAATAAAAAAATAAAAAATAAATACAATATTATATATATTGAAATCAATATATATCTTTATTTGGCAATGGAGATACAATAAACTTTTACTTTGTTTTTAAAACTGTTTGAAATTTTTAAGAAAATATAATATAGTATTCTAATTTCTAATAGTAATATATATAATTTTATAATATTTGTTATGGAAATACATATTAATTTAGAATATTTTTAATATTCTAATTTCTAATAGTAATATATATCATTTTATAATATTTGTAATGGAAATACATATTAATTTTCAATATTTTCATGCTTTTATAATTTTAAGAATATTTTTAACAAGATTATCTTGAATATCTAATAAAAAAATTTAAATAAATATAATATTATATATATCGTTGTTTAGCAATGGAGATGGAATAAACTTTTGCTTTGCTTTTAAAGCTGTTTGAAAACTTTTATTTTTAGTATTATTTTTAGTTTTAAAGCTATTATTTTTATTTTATATGGAGTCACTAGGTGTGCATCACTATATAATGCACAAACTAGAAAGAATATTTGCTTTGCTTTGATTAATAGAATTTCATAGTGCAAAGGTATGTTTGGTCATTTTTCCCTAGTTAAAGTTGCATTTCTAGCTAGAAATATTAATGTGTGATTTTTTGAGTTTTCTATTTAACTACCATTGCAAAATTGTTCATGCTCCCATTCTCGTTAATAAATAGAATAATCTCTCTTTTACTGTTTTAAGAACAAAATTTATGTGCTTTAGTTTATTGTTGATTCTATGAAGCCGATATTGTTTTATGTTGAAGCTACAAAAGGTGGAATAAAGGAAAGCGTCAACGATGAGAGGCATAATTTCAAATTGTAGAGGTATGCCTATTCATTTGTCCTTGCTTGTTCAGTTGCATTTCTAGCTAGAAATATTGTGTGTTTTTCTGAGTTGTATTCATATGGATACATGGAGCACCAAATATGGACAATATTAATTGGTCAAATGAAGAACAACGAAAAAGTGTTGAAAGATATTTCCATTGTATTGTTCAGGCATGGAATCCTAGAGCAAATCCACATCAACCAAACATATATGCATGCTTTAAAAAGTTTGGATGTATACATGCAATATATTAAATAAACTATTTATAGTCTACAATATGACTAATATATTTTCATTTCCAACAGTAGGCATTCCAAAATTATTCTCTACATCCATATCGTAGAGATACAAGACAACTTACAGAGATAGATGTTTACCAGGACTATGAAGAAATCCTAAATTGTGTACAGCGACACACAATGTGCAGGGAAGGTGCATGCCTACGAAAAAAGAGACAAATAATGGTTTGCAGGTAATTGCTTTAACAAGTTAAAATATTTATATCAAAGTGGAATATAATATAATTTTTAAATACTAAAATAGATGACATATTTATATTGATTGTAAGTATAATTCTCCTTGGGCATTAAATTTAGAGGGGTCAAAATTATATGAAGACATAGAAACAGGTGAAAATAAATTTGAGTCACCCAGAAATGATGATAGAGTAAACTCACACAATCGCTACATATTACAATTGTGGAGAGAAAATATAGATTGGCAACTTGTTCTTTCTAAACATGTCATGATAAAATATATTGCAAAGTATGCAGCGAAAGCAAAGAAAATATCTAAAACATACCAACAAATGTTGATGCGTCTTGCAAACACATAAAATGCAGATGATTTAGCTGCAAGAGAATATAAAAGGCTTTTGACAAAGACTATTATAGAAAGGAATATTGGAGCTCAAGAAACATGTCACATGGTACTAGAGCTTCCATTAGTAGAGATTAACAGAAAATTTGTCAATCTAAATGTATCACATGAGGTGTTCAAACCGATAAGTATAAATGATGAAGAAAACAATGAAGAACAGTCGATAAAATTCATCGATGGATACAAAAGAAGGCCTTTATGTATGAAATATATAACACTAATTGATGCAACCAAGTCATGGATATATAATCCTAAAAGAAAAAGAGATAACAAATGGGAACAAAGACAAATGGAATGACTTTTTCTTATTAGAGTTATTATTATACAAACCATTTCGTGATGTACAAAGAGATATTGGTCATGATAATGACTCCATAATAGAAAATTGGGAGTCATTTCAATATAACCCTTGGCATGTGGAGCGAAGAGAAACTGTAGAAAATATTGAAAAAAATAGTGATTTTGAAATTGAAGACAATGAAACTATTCAACAAAATATTCTTAAGCATGAATGGGAAATAATATCCAGACTACATAACGGCTAGAATATTGAAATCTCATAAATAGATATGTTGGGTAGAGAAGATATTAATAGACAAAAAAATTGGTGTAATGAATACCAACGTGATGTGTACACAAATCAAGCAATGAATTTTATTAGCAGCATGAGAGAACATGGGTGTCTCATACATGATGACATACCACAATGTATCGTCTATTCAAATCTTAGTGATAAACAAAGAAAGATGCTCAACATAATTATGGCACACTACCATAATAATTAGAATCCACCACCCTTGTTGATGATAATTTAAGGAACAATAGGAACAAGAAAGTCATATCTAATTGGTGCTATTAGAAAAAATCTTGAAAATGCAACGATTCTAAGTTCTTCTCCCCTTCTATTACTTGCACCAACTGGAGTTGCAATATTCAACATTGGCACATCCATAGTACATTCAAAATTGAGAATCCCAATAAGATATTTTTCTCAACTAGAAGGAGAAAGGCTAACAAGCTTTCAAGAAGAGATAACACACATCAAATACATTTTGATTGATGAAATGATCTTCATAGGTCAGAACATGCTAGAAAACATAGATTCTCGACTCCGACAAGCATTCCCACAAAATGAAAACATTAACTTTGCAAGTATACACGCGATTATGATTAACAAAAATGACTATTTTATATTCTAATACAAGTAATTCATGCTATGGAATTTATATAGATATGAAGGTATATAATAGGTAAAAAAATTCATTATTTATCTTTTAGGTATATCTATAATTTTGGTTGGAGATTTGGGTCAGTTTCCTCCTGTTAATGATAGACCAACATATGACAACAACAAAAGAGCTAGGTTTCTATAGGAAGAATTCAAAACTGTGGTTACTTTAGATAAAGTATTCAGACAAGATGGAGAAAACATCTACCAATAGAGATTTCATCAACTTTTAACAAATCTTAGAGATGCAAACCCAACAATTGATGATTGGAGATTGCTTATGACAAGAATAGCTATTACCATTGATGCAACAAGCAATGAGGAGTTTGAAAATGGTGTTCATTTGTTCTCAACAAACGATAATGTTCATAAACATAACAAGAAAATGCTATACTCATTGAAGCATCCTATTGCACATAGTCTTGCAACAAAATTAGGAAGTATTAATGCAACAGAAGGATGCTCAAATGATGAGATTGATCTAGAATTATTGATTAGTAAAGATGTCAGGGTAATGTTGAATTCAAATCTTTGGATACAAACAGGTCTTGTAAATGGAGCTCTAGGATATATTCGAAAGATTGTATACAAACCTAGAAGTGGTCCACTAGAACCACCAACATATGTAATGGTTGAGTTTGACAACTATTCAGGAATACCATTTGATGAACGTAATCCAAATAAAATTCCAATTACAATCATACAGAGGGAGAGGACAATCCAAATGCCATTAAGATTGGCTTGGGCATTAACAATTCACAAATCATAGGGTTTGACTCTTTCAAAAGCCACTATTGATATTAGACCAAGAGAAAGAACATGATTGACATTTTTCGCCATTTCTTGTGTAAAGTCTCTACACGACCTAAGAATTATGCCACCATTCACATATAACCATTATGAAAATATGAAAAAGGGTAGACAACTTTCCAAGAAAATGTTGAAGAAAATAGACTGAAAACTTTAGAAGACAATTGATAAAATATATTTTCTTCAATTTTGTTTTAATGACTATACTCAAATTTCTAAATGTAATATATTTATATGATTTTATGTGTTATGGTACTTAAAAATTCTTCTATGTTTAATGCATTGAAAATTCAACAAACAAATGTTCCCAATCTAAAAAAATTATGCTACTTTTCAAATGTTTCTAATGAGTTGTAGAAAATCTAAAATTCATTTGCTACCCATGTAGATTCTTCATATTTCACCACATAATTTTAAAAATTGGTATGTTTCATATGCTTCTCACATATTCAATTATTTTTTACTACTTGAATTTAATATATTTTGAGTTTCTTTGATATCATAAATTTGTTTAATGTTTAATCTCTTATATGTAATTTTCTCAAAAGTTGAAAAATATATATTTTCCCCTATTTAATACTAATGCCAAAAAAATAATGATTTTCCTACAGGTGAGGAAGATGTCACATAATGTGCATACATCATGGGTGTCCATTTGGTTATTGAAGTATCACTGTCGTCTTCCATTCAATGTCCTCCTTCGTATAGAGGAGTTGAGTGTCTGTTATTGGTTAAGAGAGAAGATGGTCAAGAAAATTATCAATAATGAACTAGAAAACAATTAATTTTTTTTTTAATAATTATGCTATGTACTTTAAATTTCTTTATGAATCCAAGGTGAAAATGAACTTAGATATACAATTTAACAATCTTCAGATTGAAATTGTAGATTTTTGTGACTGGTCAGTTTGTCTATACCGTGAGGTTTATGATATTTACCTTGTAGGATGCATTCAAAAGGTCACTATCAAGCCAATAGTAACCATTAAAAAACACATTCTATGTGATGAGCTCAATATGAAATTCATGGGATTTCTTAAAGGATAATCACAAATTAGTTATCACATGGGACCACCCGGGGAATGGTTGCTTGCTACTTTAAAGTTCAACTACTACATCATATTCACAGTGCATCAGGTCATGCCATCATTTAGGTTGTTACATACACACTATGGGTTACCTACATTGCATGCCGTCAAGTCCAATGTAATAATTAAAGTTTGAACTATTCTTCATGATAGTGATAATGCACAGTTATGAGTATACAAATGGTTAACAAACTGAAAATACTTTTGAAATATTATTTAACAAATGTTTGCAAAATATTTATACATTTTATCTATAGCTAAATTCAATTTCAAAAATACTTTAAAAATATTGTTCAAAACTTATTACCAGTGCATAAATGTTTAACTAAGTGAAACTATTTTTTTTAACAAATTAAAAATATTTGTGTTCTAATTAAATGGAAATGGTTGATGTTGATGTTATCTTTTCTTATATACAAGTTGCTATAATGAAATCATATATATTACTGTTGAAATGAATGTTAATGAAGATGTAAGCATTTTTTAAGATACCTATTTTAATAACTGTTAAAAAACTACAAATTATTTATTAAACATAAACTTTATTATTTATTAGAACGCGTTAAAGAAAAACTATGTTATATTATTTTTTGTTAACAAATTGAAAGTATGTGTGTTCTAATTTATGCAAATGGTTGATGTTCATGTTATGTTTTTCTATATATAAATTCCTATGATTTCAAGTTAATCTTTATAAAAATTAAAATCAAATACTTACAAAGCTATAAATATTAAACAACTACTACTTTTATATTAAACATAGATATTATTATTAGAACGTGTTAAGGAAAAAATTATACAATTGCAAGTGAATTTATTATTAAAAAAAAAATTACATCACATTTTAATGATGAAAAATATGCGCCTCAAACAAGATAACTTTTGGCTTATTTTATATATATTAATATTTAATATATGTATGCTACATCGAGAGGCCTCTAAGTGGCATCAATCTATCCCTGTACATTTTTATTAATGGCATTTAAAATGACACTTGTATTTTGCTTTTCTTGTCTTTTGCTTTAAAACTGCTTTGCCATCTTTCCATTATTTAGCTTTGCTTTCTTTAGATTTTTTAATTCATGTAGCCTATTTGCATAAGTTTTCCTTTATTGCTAAGTTTTATTTAATTTTACGGTATTTTGAACATACATATGCTTACCAAGTCTAATTTCAAATTTGAGATAGAATATGAATAATTTAATTGGTAATTTTTTAGTAGTGAGTGAATACTTTGTTTCCCATTTTTATTCCTATCAATTAAGGAAACTTTTAGATATAAATATGGACAAATAAATTAAAGAGATTTGATTGACAAAATAAAAAATAAATCACAAACATCAAGTTATCCTTCTCATGTCTCTATAAGTAATTGAGAAGAGCGAGATAACTATCAAAATAATATTAATATTTTAAATCTATATTTGTTATGTGAAGATATCTCTCGACATTTTTATAAATATTATTAATAAATAATATATGTATGCTAGTTTTATAAACCGTCAGAGGTTTGCGAAAGTTACAGAAGAAAACGAATTGTTTTATAAACCGTCAGAGGTTTGTGAAAGTTACAGAAGAAAACGAATTGTGTACATTTACAACATGGGCGAAGAAAACACACTGAAGAGATACAGGTTTCCGATCTTCGCTGCCTCCTGGTTAAAATATGAAAATTCACAGGTCAAAGAAAAAGACCAAGAAAATAATAATGAGAAGAAGAAAGGCCAAGGAAAGTATATAATTATGTCAGGCGGGGGCGGCGAAGGTCGAACGGGTATCGAGAACGGCCTCATCTTGGCTCACTATGATCTGGAAAACGAGGAACTGTCTGAATCGGTGAGGAAATTTCTGTTTGAGGATTTAGTTTATGCTAGCGATCTTGAAATTATAGGTCCATTGCTCAAAGTGATACAAGTTGAGATTGGATCAGGGGCGTTGTTTTCTATTGGTTACGTCTTTATATTAACTTTTCCTCAGGGTTCATAATTGAAGTGTATAGATTGGTAAACAAAAAGCCAGTGCAAATAAGCTTGTTATAGAGTAGAATAGGTCCACGAGGCCAAAGAAAGCATATGGGAAAGCGGACCCTGCAATTTTTCTTCATTATAATATTTTTCAAATTTACGCGGTCCATTAAAATAGAAGTAAATGCTTCTAGAAAAACTTACAATAGGATTTTTCACTTCGACATTTCAGATTACCAGTCGGGATTCACCATGAGATGAAGCTTATTATGGGAAATCTTTTTTTGGATTCCTAAATTTCCTTACACTTTAATTCACTGCAAGGGCATACCTTCGACTTAGATGCTCCAACCACGGAGTATCTTTGCTCCACCAATGAGATCTTACATCAGTGCCCTTCTTTCCACAGCCCCGGATAAATGCTGTAAAGAGAATCACGTAGGCTTCCTTAAACTCCCCCCCTTGGTTGAATTCCCTCAAGTTGGTCGAGGTTGACACTCACTCGTTGGCCTCCTTTCCATTGCAGTTGAAGAGTAAGCACAACCAATCTCCTTGATCATCAGGGAGAGGAGAATAAATTCTCTCAGAAATTGCACAAGTCTCGCCTGCTAAGGTATGCCACAATAGAATTTGATGTGTTACATTACTTGATATTAACATGTCATGTGGATTTGAACTTGGGGTTTTGCTACGGAAACCCCATTGATGTAATACCTTAGATCATTGCTATTAACCAGTTGCTGATAAGCTTTGCCATATGCTGTTATCCAGGTTTGGTTCTTGTTAGGCTTAGATGTCAAGAATGAAGAGCCTTTTTTAGAATTTGACTGTCTATGTTTTAAAGAGCAAGCACAGCAACGGGGTATGGAACTTGGATATCGTGTTTGTATGGTAAGCACTCAAATGTACTGCTATCATTGTGAGCTCTGTAGGGTATTTTCCTGCTCTTTACTTTGTCTCGAAGTATTAGATATCTCAACCAGTTTCAAGGTAAATGAGCATGTCAAATTTCTGGTTTATTCTTGAATGTTTTTCGGTTTTCCAACTAAATCAATGGGTATGCCTATGATGTGGTGCACAAGTCTACTTTTTAAATTGATCTCCACGTGCCATTGTGGTTTACATGGGTTATCTATTTTAAGTTTTAACTGTTAGTGGATGAGGTTCAGGTCTCATATTCTTAGTCTATGCTGATTAGGATGTTTGAATTCAAAGCTCAGATTTCAAACAAATCTCCAGTATGGAGTAAACGTTGGTTGTTGGATGATGGGCAATTCCAGTGACCAGAAGTTTCACTTGGTAGCTGGAGGGATGATCTCAGTGCTATGAATAGTAAAGCTTCTATTGTCTCACTTCTTTGTAGCCAGCAAGGGGTTTCCCCTACTTCACTAGACACAAAGAAGAATTTATTTTAGTAAGATTTGAATCACCAACACCCTTCAATGTCAAGTACCTTGCTGGTGAATAACCACTACTTCAAGTTCATGTTGATAAAGAGGGTACAATACGAGGACTTCTGCTCTAGATGATCACTCTTAACCAATGTTCCATAGAGATGTGCCCGCCCTAAAAACTGTCATTTTTGGGGATGGGAACATCCTTGAGACTCGAAGACTCTAGGGAAATGTCCTAGTGCCACCTCCCACCCCCATTGCCATCAATAGGGAGGAGATGTCCTTGGGACATTTTTTGGGTGTTCCCATCTGATGGGGACATTAAGGGGATGTTGTCGAGACCTTGAAGAATCTGTGTGCGTCCCTTAAAAAGTTTCAGAAACTTGTGCTCGTTCCCCACTCTTGAACAATTAAAAAAGTGAGATTATTTTCAAAGAACATTTTTTGGAAAAGTAGGTCACTATCCCTAACCTTAAAAGTTGAGTTAGCCCCACCCACACCCTAAACACTCCAAAAATCAATAGAAAGACATCCCTCCCTCAATCCAAATCACCATCAAGTTTTCATTGCATTGAGCAAGAGTGAACTATGAGTGAGAGCAAGGCTGCAAGAGTGAGAACAAGAACAAGTCTTCATTGATCAATTGTTCAATGCTTTCATCAAGCCTTCAAGGTAAGCCTTGAGCCTCTTTCTTTGACAAACACATTGGTCATTTGTTTGTTGTCCCAAGTATCTAGTTCTTTTGCTACTGAGAGGAATTGGTCTACTTGTAGCTTCATCCACTCTATTAGGAGGAACAAGCTTATCTCTAGGAGGGTGGAGAAGCTTGTAGTTGTAGTCCAAGTTTAATTTGTATGCCACCCTTACTTCCCTTGGTAGGTGTATTGGCATACCTAGGATGGATACATTTACAATACAACCTAGCCCACTTCCCTTGGTAGGTGTATTGGCATACCTAGTATGGAAACATGTACAATGTAACAATACATCCTAGCCCACTTCCCTTGATAGGTGTATTGGCATACCTAGTATGGATACATGTACAATACAACCTAGCCCACTTCCTTTGGTAGGTGTATTGGCATACCTAGTGTATTGGCATACCTAGTATGGATACATGCACAATACAACCTAGCCCACTTCCCTTGGTAGGTGTATTGGCATACCTAGTATGGATACATTTACAATACAACCTAGATATAGCCTTGGTATTATGCCCGTCTATACCCAAAATGTGAGCAAACTTGGAGCTGCACTAGATATGTCTAGATTCAGTGACCCAGTTGATTGTGCCATATCCAAGTCTAACATTTTAAAATAAAAAATTTAAACCCTTAAACATCAAAGAAAAACTCTAAAATGTAAAGAAACCCTTAATACTTTGGATAAATGTTGTCATGAGGAGAGGTAGGTTCCTTGATTGATTTTGTTTTCTGTTTTCCCTATTTTCTGTAGCCTATAGGTGTGTCAAATTTGAAATGTATATCGTGTTTGTATTCTAATAGAATACTAAAATAGGGCATATATTGGGACAATATTTACTTATTGACTAGGCTTGATAGTTACATTGAGCTACAAATGGTTCATTGTTTAGTTATAGAAGGGGGATAATAGTTGATCATGTGGTTTGTAACACTAAGTTTGTTTAGCATTATAAATGAGTGGTAATTTTTTTAATTTTATATTTGTTAATTCTAACTTTAAGTTTATTTAATTTATTAATATTTTAATTTTGTTAAATATGTAATTTATAGTTTTATCAATATTAATTATATCTAATAAGTTTAATATCATTTATTGTTGATATCAATTTTATTTGTATTTAGTATTTTTATTAGTATTTAAATTTAAATTTAATAAGTTCAATATTTAGTATTAATAAAATTATAATATGTAGTTAGAAAATAATAAATAATAATTTAATATAATAGATTATTTAATAATATAATTTGTAATATATATATATATATATATATATATATATATATATATTTCGATGAGATGCAAGATGCAATGCACAACTAAAAGTTGTGAGGACATGGATATGGAGATGACTATTTTTTAAGAGCCCCTAATATGGATAAGACTATTAGGGGGTCTTGAAAATAGTTTATCCATAGTAGGGGGTCTTGAAAAATGGTTGTATAAGTCACCAGGTTCGAATTCGAATTCGAATTCGACAACATTGAAATTCGAATGAAATTCGACAAGGAAAAAATTCGAAAAGTATAAAATTCGAATAAAATTCGACTCATGTAAATTTTTTTTTTTTTTTATAAATATAAGTAATATCTCCATACAATTCTCTAAATAGTTTAACATTGATACATATATTTGAATCATTACAAAAAGATGACACATTTATAAAATATAAACCATAAGAAACATGTGAAATCACGATTGTGAAGATGTTCTTTTGTCAAAAAGGTACAATAACAGTAAAGACTTTAGAACTTCAAAAAAGCTCCAAGTCATCAAGAGCACTTGGCTCATCATCATCTGTATCAGTACTCAATTCTTCATCTGCAAAGTCAGGCTCATCTGCATCTAGTGCTGCTATGTCTTCACGAATTTGTTGTGATGAAGAGTCCTTTGCTGATTTGTTCGTGAGCAATTTTAAATTGCTGCGAACATAGACAAGATCTCCCAACTTTCCGGACAACAATTTATTCCTCTTTTTGGAATGGATGTGGTCAAAGCAACTCCAGTTCCTCTCACAAGCTGACGAACTTGCTCCCTGACTCAAAACTCGAATAGCAAACCTTTGTAGCTCAGGAGTTTGTGCTCCATAGGTCATCCACCATGTATATGCAGGTACATGTGTCATGTCATATTTGGCTGCTGACATTCCAAACATCCCTTCTCCTCTTTTGTATACCCAAAATTGACTTCTGATTAGTGCTGAAATTGATGGATTTGATTCATACTTTTCAACAGCTTCTAAAAGCCCTCCCTTTTCAATCAGCTTCTAAAAGCTTCTCTCAGTGAATAGAAAACAATTTAGGCTCCAAAAAGCAAGCTGCTGCATGTAAAGGTGTGTGCATCATTTTCCATCTGCAATCAACTACCTCCCATATCTCCATATATTCTGCTTCTACATTATTGAGTGCTTTTTGAATAGTTTCCTTACAACGGTCCATGCTTTCATAAAGCATGCCAAGGCAAGGAGTGTCACCATCAACCATACGAAGCACGTCAACAATTGGTTCACATATGAGTAAAACCTTGGCTGCACTTTCCCAGAAATTGCTATTCAGAATGATTTGCTCTACGTTCTTCCCCTTAGGACCTTTAGAAAGCACTGAGTGTTCCCATTCATTGGAACAAATTACAGACCTCAAAGCTGCCTTTTCTTCAACCACTCTTTTCAAAGTGATATAAAATGAAGCAAATCTTGTTTCACAAGGCCTCAACAACTCCCTGGATGCATGCCGCCTATAAAGACTCAATGTGAGACGATGATTCCTTATGAAATTTGCAATTGCTCTTCCTCTGTGAATAGCTTCATGTACCCATGGGAATTTAGCCAAGTCATGAAGCAACAAATCAAGACAATGGGCTGCACATGGGCTCCAATATATTTGTGGGTATTTATCTGCAATCAGCTTCCCAGCTCCCACACAATTTGCGGCACTATCAGTTACCACTTGAACCACATTTTCCACCCCTATTTCAAGAATGGCTTCCTCTAATATTTGAAAAATGTACTCAGAAGTTTTCTTGTGGTTCATGGCATCAATCACTTTCAAAAACACAACACCTTCAGGACAAGCCACCAAAATATTTATCAATGGCCTTTGACATATATCTGACCATCCATCACTCAATATAGTGCAACCTGTTTTCCTCCAAGAGGATTTGATAGTAGCTAGTTTATCAGTCACTCTATCTTTTGACCTCTGCAAAAGAGTTGTCCTGATAGTCTCTGAACCTGGGGGAGTGTATCCTTTGCCAAACTCTGCAATTTTGTGAACAGCATTACGAAAATGTGGACTTCTTGCAACATTGAATGGAATAGCACTTGTGTAAAACAAATCAGCTACAGCATCATCCACCTCCTGTTTCTCTACTGGTTTCCAAAAGCTTTTCAATGTTCCACTCTCTGTTGATGCCCTCACCGGTTTGGATAAACCAGAAGAGGAAGACATAATAGATGCTGAGAATCTAGATTGAGACATATCTTCTTCAATTCTCTGTTTTTTGTGTGTTTTCATCATCTTTCCTCTAATTGAAGAGGACTGTTCTTTCTCTAAAGCAGCTCTCATTTGTGGGGTAACGTCAGGACATGCTGTAACACCTCCTCCTGCACCATTTGTAATACCAAGTAAATGGTCCATTGCTCTTGTTAAACCGCCAATAAAAGGTTTCTGACACTTGTTGCATTTGAGGTCAGTTCCATTGCGAGTGACATATTTCCACGCTTCCGCAGTTGATTTCTTGGGAGACATAATCTGCATGTTTGAATGACAAAATAATATTTAATATTTAAAAGTTAAAACATCCACAATTTTATTTCAAACAACATTGAGACAAAATATATAGATTTCTTATTTTAAATCTAAAAACAAAATAAAAAATACTAAATTTAATTTTAATAAACATAAATATATTTAACATATTTTTATTAATATAAAAATAAAATGAAAACACTAAATATTAATAAATAATAAGTACTAGAAATCTATAATTTTATTAATATAATTTTCAGTACCTAAAATCTATAAAATATAAAATAATAAAAATACTAAAATATTAAGAAGCTTTTAATATTAATAAAAAAATACTAAATATTAATAAACTTAATAACTGAAACTTTGAAGTCTATAATAATATAAATATATAATATATTTATATTTATATAATTTACATTTTTGTATTTTACATTTACAATAAAAATGAAATAAGTAAACTGTAAACATAATATTAATTTTTAAATACAAAATAAAATATTAAATATTAAAACAAATGAAATATTTTAAATATAGTTTAAATTTTTAGAACTTTGGATACCTAATGGCTAATACCTAATAGTAAAAAACTAAAAATCATTCGCATAAAATTTGGAACCCTAAATTTAAAAAAAACAAAAAAAATCTTCTACGTTCTACCTCCTTCGACGGCTGAGTTCGGATGATTTAGTTGCGGCGCGGATTGTGATTTCGTAGCAGAGGAACCGGCGCGGATGAAGTTGGAGCAAAACTTTGTTGATGGCCGCAGGCCCGCAACCTACAGGGGGACGCAGAGTGACGGCCACTGGTAAAGGCAAAGTCGATATTTGTTGATGGCCGCACGCCGACGCAAGTGACGGCCACTGGAGTCGTCGAAGTAGAGATTTGAAGCCGCGATAGACAAGCAAAAGCGAACACTGAAAAATGAAATGACTTGCAGACGCCGACGCGAGAGAGAGATGAAATAATATCAAATGTCGGCCGACAGCGATATAACAAAAAAACCTTAAAAAAAACCCTAAAAAAAAAATCGCTTTATGAAAATTTTCAACGCCCTTATTTGACTGCCGAATTTGGTCGAATTTAGACGAATTTGAAACATTTTTTTGAAATTCGACGAATTTCGAATTTCAACATGAAATTCGGTCGAATATGGTGACATAGGACTTGTATCCATATCCATGTCCTTGTCACTTTTAGTTGTAGATAGCACCTAGCATCTCCTTGATTGCAACACACTTCTGTATAATGAAAGTCTAGCAACTTGATGGTTTGCAGAGCTAGACGAGTCAACATAGGTTGATGATTGTGCAACATGGATAGGGTTGGTTGGTATGGATTTGGACTTTGGGAATGATTAGAGGCATTAGGTCATTGGCCAATCGCTATGTTTCACCAAGTTTCCAAGATGGGGTTGACAGGGGATGGGGGGGATGTGTTTTGGGGGCAGATTTTTTTTTAAGCCATTTTAGGGACGACAAGGGATGGGAATTAAAAAATAGGGAAAAATTTAATATGGAAATTTCAAATATTCATATGATAACATTGACAAGGCATTCATCATTTACATTATAGATCCTTAATACATAACATTAGAGTTGAATTGAGAGTTCACATGAGAGTCAAACAAATTAACAAAATTGAATTGCTTTCATTAAAGAAGATTCTTTCAACCAATGCTTGCCAATGTGCTTTTGACATTCAAGAAGACCCTTCTCATAAACCTTCTAACATTCTCCTAGATCAATCTTCTGAGTCTCCTCATAGAATGGCAAATTGAAGGCACTTTCTATGGAATTGAATCAGGTGTGCAAAGTACTTGATCACTCATTGATATCTTCCTTTTTTTAGGGTCATAGTGTTTGACTCATGCAAGGACAAATTTTTGACTTTGAATGCAGATGGGAAAAAAGGTTGCTTCATGAGGTTGCTATTCCATAACCTTTTTGCTAATTTACTCCTATTTTTTTTATCCTATCCTCCAATTCTAATTCTTGCATTTTAACATGTCCTAGGTCAGTCTTGGATTTTAGAGTATTCTGTCACCAAAACTATTGGAGTATCAATAGTTTGAAAATGAATTTGCATGTTTGAAACCCTAGGATATATGAAGAGCTGGTGTTTTGTATATGAAATCATCAAATCGTTGAGCAAATCCTTTTATGACTATCACAAAACTGATGTAAGGAATGTTGCTGTCCAATGTTTGAAATTTCAGTAACAAAGACAAAAAGATATCTCCTCAAATTCACTGAAATGATTATTGTTACAATGGCTGATATATTGCCTTTGAATGACTAAAAATCTGCTGAAACAGCAACAAAAAAAAACAATAAAATAATTTTTAATTGATTTTGGGCTTTTTTTTAAAAAAAAAAAATTGAGTGTTTTTGTGCAGGGATGGCTGGTTGTCCCCAAGATAGTCAGTGGATGTTTGATTGTCCCTGTAAAGTGCCTACATTTTTAGGATGGCTAGGGAATTTTTTTTTGATTGGGGACAGCGGGGGGATATTTCCAAGGCATCCCCGCATCCTCGAAACATGCCTAGTATGGGTGCAGGGCAAAAAATCCTAGGGAGCTACCCTCAGGGAACATAAGTCAATCGTATTTTTGACATTTTGAATGTAATATATTTTATATAGATATTTGTCATTGCCATTTTCATTGTTTAATGCAATGCGTTTAGTTACTAGTATTTCAAAGTCTCAATTGTTATTACTTGTACATTTTACATAATTAATTTTTCAAGTACTATATATATTTGCACTACTGCCCCCCTGTCATCTCCAAACCTAGGCCCTTGTTCCCCTTATCCCCAAAACCTATCACTCCAGCCCCCTGTCCCCAAAACGGTAAAACCCATCTCTCCATCCCTCTGCCACCCCTTTCTAAGACTTTGTGGAACTATGCTCTTAACATAGAGATTATATCTAGAAAGATGTGAACTTGGATCATTATTGTTGCAATCATTGTACCTTACCTTTACATCAGGATCTTATTGACAATGCACGTGTGATCCTCGAGTTGATTTTTAGAATCTTCTATCTGCATTTTATGAACATCATTTGATTTTCCTGTGGGTTTAGTTAATCTCTATGGGTTTGCACTGTGCAGCTAGTTTTAGTTGTATACTGTTATCATGGATGCATTTTTAGATGAGTTAGAAGTCAGGACTCCTCAATTAATTGAACTTTACCTTATCGAGTGCATTGTCTTGGCTTTATCAATAAGGTTAAGATGAATTAGTCAAAGCAGGGTTTGAGCTAGAGTGAGATGGAGGAAAAATTTATTACCGAGTTGTCATGTTCCTCACCGTTCCTGATTCTTGGGGGAAAATATGTCATGGACTTGAGAGAAGTTAATCTAACACATTTGGGTTTTGTTGCCAGTATGTCTAGGTTCAGATCTTTTCTTGTTTTAGAATATACATCTTGGATCATTCAATGACAATTAACACATGTTTTTGCAGCTGCATAATTATTACACAGATGATGATTGTGCGTACAGAATGGCTGTGAACCCTTTCGAAAATAGCATTATTTGTTCTTTATCAGAATGTTGCAGGTAGTTTTTCTAACTTGTACCAGTGTATAATAGAATTTTCTATGAAATACAATTGGCATTTTGAATAATATTACTTGATATGGATGATCTGTTCAAGGGATGCTTATTTTGAAGATGAAAGAAACAGCAAACATCTAAGCTTTGCTTGTTTTGATGGATACTATGATATTCTTCTAGCTGTAAATGTTGATAGTCTTTAGTTTTGCCTCATTCCTTTTTGAAGCAGTACTTTCTGAAACGTTCAATCCCAGTGAAACAAATGTTCACAATGATTAATTAGGATTTGCTTGAAAGTTTTGAGGATTTAGTTTCTAGAAGACGTGGTTTTGTTCTACACATTCTCTGCATCCTTGTAGTGTTTTACAACATACAGTACATGGAGATAAGTATATTGAAGACAAGTAAAATTCATGCTTTGAGGTTTGTAGTTGACTTAATTTGTTAAGTGTGTATCTAAGGATACCCCTTGGTAGTTCTTATTACCTGAATCAGAATTGTATTTTTGATCTGGATACCTGAATGCATTTCCAAAATTGCTGATTAACATGTCAGTTGAGCTCAACAGCCAACTAACCAATTCTTTCTGAAAATGTTGGAAGAAGTAGCAGTTTAAAAAAATTCAAGGAGGGAATTTTCTAAGTACCACAATTTTAATTTTATTTTGCCAGTTGGAAATAAACAGGGCTTTTTATAATTGTATTGTCTTTTATAACCACAATTGAGTAATTTAAAAATAATTGTCTAGAAATTATTGAGGTTTTATCCATTTTGCTATTCTATTTTGATTAAAGAACTTGTAATACTTTGAGTCCTCTTGTTGTTCCTTTTTCTATATGAAGAATAGGTGCTGTCCTAATTTTTCCTTTTTGACAATGTTGTATTTAATTATAATTGAAGCTATTATAGAAACAATTCCTGTGGCAGGATTGATGCCTAGAGCCTGTTGTCCATATTTTCTCAGTTTTGAAGAAGGATTTTGTGTCAGAGAAAGATCTTATAAGAGCATATTTGATTACAAGGCATAATATTGAACAAGAAGAAAAAAGATCAGGTGACAATAAGGGTTTATGAAGTTTCATTGGAAGAGGAAAATATCACAGATCTTAGAGATGCTACTTGGGGTTTGTAGATAAATGTGCAAAGATTATACAATCTATGTTCATGTTCCATATTTAGGATATATTTGTATTTCTATGTCATGGATCTTTTTCCATACTTTATCAATTTATCTTGGATTTAGCAAAACTGAAATGCTATTAGTTGGGGAATCTGTTGAACAACTTTTAGAGTGTTTCAGGTGCAAGGATAATTGCAAATTACTGAAGAGGGGACATATTAACCATTTCAATTTTCTCTATGTCTAGCTTTCCTACACCATGATTAACTCATCACTGTAGTTTTCTTGTGTCTGTCACAAGTCTCACCTGAAGTGCAGGAAGGTCTTGACACCCTTGCTAGAAAGTATCTATCAAAACAAATAACCATTCATGCAAGATAAATCAAAGTATACTTAAAAGTAAAACATGTGCACAAATATATAAAAACCAGACTCATTTATATTAATTTGCTGTGATTCTTTACCTCTGTTTATCCATTCCATTAATGCTAAGTACAAGAACTTAGTATTAAGAATCTAGTGAGATTTATCATTACAATGTGGGGTTTATGGGTGCCTTACCCCAACTCTCAAACTCATGGTTACTATTGAAATATTAAATGTAATATTAATGGTCATCTTAGCTTTTACCTCTGATTAACTCATCTAGCAAAGCAAATAACTATTCATACAAGATAAATCAAAGTATACTTAAAAGTAAAACATGTGCACAAATATATGAAAACCAGACTCATTTATATTAATTTGCTGTGATTACCTCTGTTATCCATTCCATTAATGCTCAGTACAAGAACTTAGTATTAAGAATCGAGTGTGATTTATCATTACAATGTGGGGTTTATTGGTGCCTTACCCCAACTCTCAAACTCATGGTTACTATTAAAATATTAAATGTAATATTAATGGTAATCTAAGCTTTAGTTAGTCATCTATTAACTTAGTTTTTAGTAATGGTCATCTTAGCCATAGTTGAAAAATGCGCCAAAAACTTGCAGGACGCGCGAGTAATCGCGTTGCAGAGAGGGCGGCGAGTAAATCGCACAATAACTCGCACCCGTGTAAATGCATTTACACGCCGCGATTTCAGTGAAAAAACGCGCAAAAAATTGCGCTTTCTCGAGGTAAAATCGCGCTTAGGGTTTTCAACTTAATATTTAAGCAAATACCTCACGCCAAAAAAACGCGTGCCATCTTTGCTCGGGATTTCAGCGTTTTTCTTGCCATCCATGGTGTGACTAGGGCACGGCAACGGCGACGCAGCACAAAAGGGATTCAAGTTGATTATTTAGATTTCATCGAATCACAAAAAATGTTAATTTGCTGCTTGCATTCACTCTCAAACGCATTCACGCATTCACAGTATTATTTTTTATTTCGAATTTCATGATTTCTTTTTTGAGTTATTTTTGTCGATGTCATAGTATTACAGTGTTAAAACATAATATAAATTTTATAAGTATTAATTTTATAAGTAATAGTTATTATAGTATTATGGTATATAAATTTTATATAATATTAATTTTATTAAGAATTTAACTATTACGAATTAAGTATTACTGTATAATACTTTAAACTTTTAATATTTAAAGTTAAACTTATATATTAAATAATACTTTAAATTAAAAAAAATAAAATAATAATAGTATTTTAAACTTTTATTATTTAAAATTAAACTTATATATTAAATTATTAATTATATTATTATAAATATAAGTTTAAGTTTAAATATAATTATTAATATATAAAATTTGAATACAGTATTACAATATTAAATTATTAATTATTAAAGTATTACTATAAAAATGTAAATATTAATTTTATTCAGTATTAATTTTATACTGTATTATATTACAGTATAAGAATACAAATATTAATTTAAAGTTATCTATATAAAATTAAATATTTGCATTTTATAAAGTTATTGAATTTTATGTGTGTTTTTGAAGAATATATATTAAAAATTTGTGTATTTTCAAATGTTCAATAAATTTGTCGAGTTATTGCCGAGTTTTTCCCCGAGTTTTTGCCGAGTCCCGAGTTTTCAAAATTTTTGGGCCTGCCGAGTTATTGCCGAGTCCGAGTTTTTCAACTATGATCTTAGCTTTAGTTAGTCATTTGTTAACTTAGTTAATTTTTAGTAACTTTTGTTTACGCTTTAGATGGTTTTAGTATCTTTCAGTTTATTGCTTTAGTTTGCTTTAGTTAATGATGGTTTCTTTTTAGAAACATCGTCTTGTAAATTTTCTTTATAAGGAGCTTTAATCTCCTTTAGTCATCACACAATTATGAATATCAATATTTATTTCATGGTATCATAGCTCAGGCTCAAACTTGATTAGTTTTAGCTGATTTTTTTAATAAAAAAAATTGAAGAAATTTTTAAATGAATTTGTGAGCCGATTTTATGTGAAAATCGAAGTGCTTTTTTGAAAGAGATTTTTGGAGAAGTTTCTGGTAGAATTTTCGTGGGTTTTTTATGCAGATTTTCGTGAGGTTTCTTGTACAAGAAATCACATTTTTTTTAAAGCTTCAAAATCACGGGTTGTTTTTTCGTGGAAATTGTGCGACTTCTGAAGGTGTTTTGGTGGATTTTCTTCTTGAGATTTGCGGTTGTTTTTTTTGCAACAAAATCGTGATTTGATTTTGCGTTTGGGTTTTCCGCTTGAGTATTCTTTTGCTCGTGTTTTTGTCTGATTTCGTGGATGCATTTCTGGTGATGAGATCTTTCCTTTTTGGTGTGCGATTGTGAAAAGCCACATTTTCCGCGTTTTTCTGCTAGTTCTTATTCTGCTTTGTGGCCGCGCAACAAGGGTTTTTCGTCATTTTTTTTTGTTGTTATCTGGCGCGTGACCTTTCATGGGGAATATTTTTTGTAGATTTTTTTTAGAGTTGCAACTTGCGTATTTTTCTAAGTGGCGTGATCTCGATATTCTTTTGATGCGCTTTCCTGAAGATTTCCAGTTTTTTGTGATATTTTTTCTCCAGTTTGTGGTTGAAGACTTTCTTTTGGTGGATTTCTGATCCTTTTTTGGGTGTGAGATAGTGCAAATCACGTTTTACATTTTTTGCTTAGGGTTTTTGGTTCATGGACTTAATTTTCCAATTTTCACGACATTCTGAAGAGTTGATTTTTGAGCTAGTTTTGACAAAATATTTTTGGGAAAAATAAAAATTTTTGTGAAGATTTTTTTCAAATTTTTTTTTGAAAAAATTTGCTAAAGTTTTGAAATTTTTTCTATAAATTGTTTTGCAGTTTTTTGAGGATTTGTTTTGAAAAAATCTTACGTTTTTAGAGTTTTCAATGTTTTTTTGAAAAATCTTACAAGTTTTTTAGCCTCTTTTTAGACTAAGCCAACTGATTGTCTAGAGTTTGTGCTAGCTGATCACAGTGTTACCTTGTTTTTCGTGCTTTGAAAAATGGGAGGGATGGCATCTTTGTCAAATGTTATATTGGAAAACATGCAGAGGTTCAATGGAAAAAATTACAACATGTGGAAGTAGAGAATGCTTACCATATTTGAATACCAATGTCTGGATGCGCTTGTTCTAGGTACAGAAGTTCGTCCCCCTTTTGCTGGGAAGGATCAGGACAAGTATGATGGAGATAATAGAGAGGCAGTTATGCTTCTAAAATTATTTGCCATCGATGAGATGTTACTAGAAATACCTTCTGGTAAGTTTGTAACAGAGATCTAGAAGCATTTGAAAGATCTTCATGAGACCTCAGACAAGGGAAGGGCTTTCTTTCTGAAGAATATGTTGTTCTCTATTATGATGGATGACCAAGTGTCTTTGCAGGAGCACTTGCTGAAAATAAAAAAATATTCGCAACCAACTGGAGGCCATTGGTCATAAGATGGAAGAGGAGGATATGGTGGTGATCACTTTGAAAAGTTTGCCATGTTCCTACGAGCACTTCATCGAAACGCTCAACATTACATCCACCAATGTTGACTTGAAGTTTGATGAGTTGTGCAACAAGCTTTTGCAGCAAGATAGGTGGAGGAAGCAATTTGGGAGCAACAGTGAGTCTCCTAGTGTTGAACAAGCATTTACTGCCAAGGATGTTGGCAAAGACAAGTCCACTTAGCAGAAAGGATGAGGCGATTTGGAGGAGGGCTCTAACAAGTCTATTACTTGGCATTACTGTGGGAAGATTGGTCATATCTAGAAGTTTTGCAGAAAGAGGTTAGCTGATGAGAAGTCCAACCAGGAAGCGTCTTAGCAAAGTACTCAAGTATACTGAGCAGAAGGAGTTTGCATATTATGCATTTTGATGACCAACACACCATTTGAATATGGGTAGACTTAGTTTTTTGTTTGTAGGATGAACATTACGGGAGGGTATGAAAATATTAAATGTAATATTAATGGTCATCTTAGCTTTAGTTAGTCTGTTAACTTAGTTAGTTTTTAGTAACTTCTATTTACGCTTTAGTTGGTTTTAGTATCTTTCAGTTTATTGCTTCAGTTTGCTTTAGTTAACGATGGTTTCTTTTTAGAAACATCGTCTTGTAAATTTTCTTTATAAGGAGCTTTCATCTCCTTTTGTAATCACACAATTATGAATATCAATAATCATTTCAGTTACTGCATCTTTTGTGCAAACTATGAAACCCTTTGTGCATTTTACAATTATCACTTACAATGACTGTTATCACTTATAATTGTGCTCAATTGAGTGTTTGTGCTAGATTCAAATCTCTTTACATTTGCTTTGACTAACAAGGAGTATTTATGGCACCAAAAAAAACATGCAATATTACATTTTGAGTGGATGCTTTTGGAATGTAACAATGTTAGGAAAAGTGTTTGGTGTTGATTTAAAAAAAATCCAAGCTAAATCTGTTTTAGGCAGAGGATAGTGAGCATCACATTTTGCTGTAATCCATTGGTTGTCTCTAATTGTATCCTGCTCTAAATGTGCTTGTTAGGAAAAGTGTTTGGTGTTGATTTAAAAAAAAATCCGAGCTAAATCTGTTTTAGGCAGAGGATAGTGAGCATCACATTTTGCCGTAATCCATTGGTTGTCTAATTGTATCCTGCTCTAAATGTGCTGGTTAATATACATTTTTTGTTGTTTCGTTGATTAGAGATGTTTTTTGACATTATCAAGAAGGCTTTTACTTCAGATACAGCAGAACACTGGTGACACAATTGAGTGGAAAAGCTGTTATAGAACAGTTCAAGCAAGGATGAAAGAAAATAATGGTCTTTCACCATATTGGTACTTTACAGGCTGGAAACCATAGGACACTTGATCTGTGTACGTTTTGTGCTCAAGTGATCTTTCATGATGAAGCATTGAAAGATTTTGTAGTTAAAGGTAACTCCAAGTTGTCATTATGAAGATGGATATCATTGCCCAAAATTTCTTTTATTAAATTAACAATTATTTTTTCGATGATAAATGAAGCCCTTAGGTTTTTTGAATATCAACAAGAGGGATAAGTTTGATTATGGATAACCTCACTGATCACATAAGACCTCAAAATAGCTTAAAACTTACATTTCTGTAAGGTTCAGATTAAGAGTTTTCAATCATAAATGTTGAATAATACATATATTAAAGAGGCATTGAGTACAAATTATGGGTTGGAAATTGACTACCATGTGAAAATAGGAACGAATTATAGTTGATGATGTTAGTAGCTGTATGCGTTATATCAGCAGCAATGTCAATCAGGGATAAGTTTGATTAAGGACAACTCCTACTGATTACATAAGGCCTCAAAATAGCTTGAAGTGAACATTTCTAGAAAGTTCAGATTAAGAGCTTTTGATGGTAAATGTCAAATAATATGCCCAGATAAAGAGCCATTGGGTGAAGTTATGAAGCCCTCAGTTTTTTTGAATATCAACAAGAGGGATAAATTTGATAAAGGACAACCTCACTGATCACTTGAGACCTCAAAATAGCTTGAAACTTACATTTCTGGAAGGTTCAGATTAAAAGTTTTCAATGGTAAATACTAAATGTTGAATAATACATATATCAAAGAGGCATTGAGTGCAAATTATGGGTTGGAAATGGACTATCATGTGAACACAGGAACCAGTTATTGCTGATGATGTTAGTAGCTGTATGGGTTATATCAGCAGCAATATCAATAAGGGATAAGTTTGATTAAGGACAACTCTTACTGATTATATAAGATCTCAAAATAGCTTGAAGTGAACATTTCCAGAAGGTGCAGACTAAGAGCTTTCAATGGTAAATGTCAAAGAATATGCCCAGATAAAGAGCCTCTGGGTCTAAGTAATGGGTTGGAAATGGACTATTATCTGAACGTAGGAATCAAGTATTGTTGACGACATTGGTGCAAATTATGGGTTGGAAATGGACTATCATGTGAACTTAGGAACCAACATTGTTGATGATGTTAGTAGCTGTATGGGTTATATCAGCAGCAATATCAATAAGGGATAAGTTTGATCAAGGATAACTCTTACTGATTATATAAGATCTCAATATAGCTTGAAGTGAACATTTCCAGAAGGTGCGGACTAAGAACTTTCAGTGGTAAATGTCAAATAATATGCCCAGATAAAGAGCTACTGTGTCTTAGTTATGGGTTGGAAAAGGACTATTATGTAAACATAGGAATCAAGTATTATTGATGACATTATTATCTATATGGGTTACGGCAGCAGTAATATGGATATTTCCAGCATGACAGTAATGTGAGTTAACATTAGATAGCTGGGTTGAAGGCTTGTCCTATAGCATTAATGGCTTTATCATAATAGTTAATGCATGTAAAGTTTTAAGAGTCCCCATTTAACAAACAACTATAGAATGGTTTAAGCAACACTCTTTTTGTTATGATGGCTGCTGCTATAGAGGTTTGATTTTTTCTTATTGTAAAACAAAAATTGAATGATGTTCTTGGGGAAGGTGGGCCTCACTTGGAAGTATGGCAGCATGCTACTAATGTTTTTGGTGATACTATTAGCCATAAAGACCATGTCAGCAGCAATAGGGATGTGGCAATGTGACAATAATTTGATTTAACGCTAGAGAGATGGGCTCAAGGCTTGCCCATTAATTTCCTTTGAACACAAATATGTAAAGAGTTTGGGATTCCTAATTTTTGTAATGTCCCTTTCATAGGCATAATTGTTTGGTGAGGACCCTTAGCCTAATTCTGATTCTTGTAGGCCAATTGGGCTTATGATAAGGGAATAATTAATTGTTTTTGTAAACTTTATATGAGAAATAACATGTATTTTCTTGAAAATTCAAAAAAGTGGTATAAAAGAGAATGGTAAAGGAAAAAATGGACATCTTTTTTGGCAAATTCATCTTTTATTGTGAAGTTGAAACTCTAGGATGAAAACCCTAAGGGAAATTGGTTTTGGAGAAGGTTTTCTTCATAGCCAATTCAAAATGGATTCAGTTAGAGTTCACCAGTGCGTGGAAAAGATTGGTGATTTAAAAATTGTAATTAAAGATTTCAATATTCAGAGTCATTGGTATTGCAGATAGATTTCAATATTTGGAGTCATTGGTATTGCCGATTGTAGATTTTGCTGAGTTGGTTTTAAGAAATTTGTGGGATGTTCCAGTTGACCTCATTTAGGGGCAAAGAAGGTTGTAAATCTGAAGTTTAAGCCAGGAGTGGCTGCCAACATTCATTGAACCCTCTTGATGCCAAGAAGAAAGATGAGAAATCTAGGACAGGTTTCTTGCCACCATATACAGTCAACTAAATGTCATTTTTGTGCAAGGAAAAAATGATAAATAGACAAACTCCTAGAGGTGAGGCATGAGTCAAGTCTATGAAAAAGAGCTGTGATACCTTCTGCACTTGGTCGTGACTATTTTAAGTGTCATAAATAGGGTCATAAGTCTAAAGAAAGAGTAGTGCTATGTTTTAATGACTTCTGCGCTTATTAATCAGTTGTTGCATTACTTGGAAGGAAGTGTGAGCAGTTTGGAGAGGGAATTGATGCATGTTAGGGCACATTGGAGGCTTGCTCGATAATATTTTGTGATTACATCCATTCACAGCTGTGTAAGGTCTGCTGCAGCCATTGAGAAAAAACCATTGAATGAAACCCTTATCTTCATTGAATACTCTCAAGCTCATTCAACCATTATCACAAAGGTTAGGCATCATTTTGTATTCTTTTACATGTATTATTTTAATGTCTGCCTCATGTTAAAATTGTATTGTGGAATATTCAAAAAATCCGATTTTATTCATCTATCAATTGTATGAACTCAGCAGATAGTTTATGCCAAAGTTTATGAAGCAAATTCTCTATTATTCTTAATTGTATTTTTCATAAATTGCCCAAGAACAAAAAAATTCAGTTTATTAGCAGTTTGTCAAAGAAAACCCCAAATCATCAAAAAAATATATTCGGGAACTTCACAATTTTATACAAATTGTGAAATTGTTCAGGCTATCCACTTTTCCTCATGACCACTTTTATAGATGTTTGATTTTTTCTTATTACAGGATGGAATTTGAACGTTGTTTTATGGGAAGGTGGCCCTTCTTGGAGGGATGTCATCAATATGGATGGTTCCAATGTGACACTAATGTTGCTAATAGTGTTAGCCATGTACTTGAAAAACTGGAAAAACCATAGGCTCTTTAAAAGATGTGATTAAGAACAAGCAAGCAAACAATCAAAGATTTTCATAGAGTGTATGGTAACTAAACTGTTGTAATGTGGTGAACTGCTACAAAACAAGGATTTTAAAGATCTGGCCGAATGGTATATATATGCCATTTTCAGTAATAACTAAAAGTAAAACAAAAAAAAAATTTAATTCTACTATATTTTTTGTATTTTTCAATAATTGGAGGATGTTTAGAGAATGCACTGTTTACGACTTCCTGATTCCTGCATGAATAATATGAATGCAATGCAGAAGTGGAAAGTCCTAGTGCAGATCTAACATGCTTGAGATAATATATAAGCTCAAATCCACAATATGCAAAGATAACACTGTATAATATAAAGAATTTTCATCCTCTACTAATACAGGGGTTGTTAGATTCGCTAAGAAAGTGGAAAGAGAACTAACCAAATTTTGAAGTTCCAAGGTTGTGTGGCAATATGATGGCAGGAAGGTGTTGGTGATTAGAAATAGATGTCTAGAAATTCGACCAAATCTTACAACCAAGCCCAGAGGAATGTTCTGAAAATGTGATGGATTGATATAGAGGTGTGCAAGGGGAAGGTAAAAGTCTTTTGGATGATCATTACATATATACAAAAAGCCTATGGTAATAAGTGAATGTAAGCTAGGAGTGCTAATAAGTTAATGACTAGTGAGAGTAAGAGCATATGTTAAAAAATTTTTGGGGGCAAAAGAGATTTTCAAGATAATACTATATATGGAACCCATAAGATAATGAGGGATGTATGGAGGTGCTGTACTCCTAAAAAAAGGATTAAACAACCAAATTCTAAGGAACTAGCCATTAGCTATATTCTAGAATCCAAGGGAAGGTAACAAATTGTGTCACAACTTCTTTTTGAAAAAGGCATAGTATATGTAATGGAGATGTTGTAGGTTTTCCAATGAGTCTATTTATGCACTCCTATAAAGTAGGTTAACAACTAGGATATGAGGAAATGCATGAAGGGTGGTAGTGTCTTTGCTAATTGGCAAACTTATCACTATGAGTTAGTACTTATATAACATAACCATTACATTTGTCCCCAAGGTAGGAGTAGTTTGTTTATATTTGAAAGAGTCACAACCTTTCACATTAGGAGTCACATAATATTTATTATTAATTGTTTTCTTCCTCCCTTCTTCTCATGGAATGATCCCTCCTTTATAACTTATGGATGAAAGAGTCACCTCCTTTCACCATTGCTACCCTTGGAAAATATAACTTAATTTTAATTAAACTCTTTCGTTGGCGCTCCCTTATGAATTTTGTTGGTGCTTCCTTTCAATGGATTTTATGATATCGCCTAGTCAATGATTTCATATCTAGCGATTTGGGTGTTTTGGTGGGGCATGATAGTTTGCCCTTCCCAAGATTGCTTGTCCTTAAGCAATTCTAATTTGGGATGATCATGTTCAAGATGACTTAATAGGAAACGACTCATGTAAGAACTCCTTGTAATATTCTTTATGAGATGTGTGACACAAAAGTACATTCTTTCTGGCCTTATCAAGCAAGACAACCACTACGCCAAAAGCTTGGATTGATGGTGAATGGAACCCCTTGGTGTTAAGAGTGGGGTTTTCATCCCACTAAAGTGCCAACCAAGCTAGCTCCGTCCTGGACACGTGGCTATTCGCCCCAACATCTAGTTCAAGTACATGCTCGCCAACACAATAGAGGAACTGTTGTTGGGGTTTAGCCAACATTTGGCACCACCATCTAGTTCGGGTACACACCCGCCAACACAACGGAGGAATGTTTGCCGGGGTGTAGCCAACATTTGGCCTCACCATTTGGTTTGGGTACATGCCTGCTAGTTCGACTGAGGAACATTTGCCAAGGTTTAGCCAACATACTGGGTTTTTGTACAGCAGGGACATTACATGCCCACCACACTCTGCAGGGTTCATCATTTGGAGAAGTTTAGTAATGGGATAGTTTGTGTGAACCTTTTCCTATCCATAATAATATTGTGTACTTATGATCATAACCAAGGGTGCTAACCAAGACTACACCCAACTCAATGAAATTGTTGACGGATGACAGTTTTCTAATATGTTGCAAGAGTAGGTTGTTTCGTTCACCAATTCTTCATTCAACCCCTCTTTTTTAATTTCAATTATTCTTGATTGAATCTTTCTAAAGTTACTAATTGAATCTTTCTAAAGTTACTAGGATCCCAAATCAATCTTGGAAATACAATGAATCTTGCAATGTATTTCTTTAATTGGCTATTTGTTGTTAAGTTTCACCGAGCAACTTTGTCTTTTCTGTCTTCAATAGTTTCACTTGACTTCTCTTTTTGCTTTGCAAAACTTCTTGAGTCCTACCTAACTTTGCCTATGGCTTGGTCTTTACAACTTCTAACTTTCTTGGGATTTTTTTTTTATGAAGATCTATTTCACAATTCAACTTCCATTGTGTTACTTTGATATTATCACAAGTTGCAAAACTTGAACTAGGATATGTTTTTGCCTTTAATTCAAAAGTGAGTTATCTAATAAGTTTCAACATCTTAACCAAGAGTTGGAAATTTGTCAGGTTTGTAATTTAAGATAAGTTTTCTCTCGTTTCATTACCACAAAGATCCTATGCAATGAATACAAACTCTTGATTACCATTGTTGAAATCCAAAATGATAGAAAAATGTTGCATCCTTCACCATGATGAATAATGGGAGTGTTGTGAATATCAAGATCTCACTCCTTTGTGCAAAGCCAATTTTACATTTGAGTAAAAGGATCTAGGTGTCCTTTACTACAGGTCTTATCTTTCACTGTCATGTCCCCAAATTAATTGGGATCCAAATTTGAATTTGGGTGGGAAACAACATTCTTAAATGCTAATTTAAAATAAATATCAATATAATATTTAAAATAAATAATAATTTAAATTAATAAAAAATAACATTTAAATTTATTTCTGGCCGACTCATTTGAGTATTGGTGCCTAAAATAATATTTTGAATTATAATTTATATTTTGGCCGACCCATTTGTTGTTGGTGCAATAATTTAATATTTGAATTTTCCTTTGTGAGGCCGACCCCTTGGTTGGCAATGTATTTATGCAAGGTCATATGGTTTGATTTCATCATCGGAGATTTTGAATAAGCACGGCAGACCAGCAGAAGGACAAAAACCCTCATGCTAGGAAGGTGAGTTGGACGAAAACCTAGCTCATCTTGTGGAGGACTCATAACGGAGTTCTATTTGCACTTCATTGGAGACATTTGGAGGTTGGAGCAGCATTGCATAATCAGATTTTTAGTTCTGATTTGTAGAGCAGAAATCTGGGCTTATGTTTGGCATGTTTGAGCCTTTGAGTTCCTTGTAAAATCAGTCCAGCATAATCTGTTTTGTAACAGCAGAAGTTATCTACAGAAAATCAGACCTGTATGTTCATTTGGATGCCCTATCTTGTGTTTTTCATGGTGAATCTCATGTTTAATATGAATATCAATTGGTAGCAACTTTTGGCATGTATTATTTGTCATGTTTGGGCACTTGTATGTTTGCTGTGATATTTTGTTGGATATCAGAAAATAAAAATCAGAAATCAGAATTAGGGTTTGAGCGGAAATAAAAATCAGAATTTTAGGGCAGATCCTCATTGGGGATATTACATTCACTTTTTCTCCATGTTTAGGGTACTTTTCATGATGACAAAAATGTTGAAAAAAGTAATCCACACTAATATCCTCTTTTTCATGCTTTGAATTATACTTGTAGGAATGATTGGAATGCTCCTCTTCATCAAGCTTCAAATACCTCAAGCTGATTATCTCCATTTGTTCCTCAAGGGTGATGAACTTGGTGAATGCATTCATTGTCCTAGGGTGTCCATGTTGGCCTCTCCTAGATTTATCATGTGCAAACCAAAAGTCTCCTTCTCATGATTACAAACTAACCTGTCAACAAGCTCATTGATCTTTGAACAAGGGAGTTGAAATGTCCCTTGATCAACTTCCATGTAGTCAGTGTGTATCATCATGGAGTTTTCTTGATAATCTTGCAATTCCTCTGGAAATTTGGACATCATTTGTAATTATGGATACATCTTCAACACATAGTATCGACTCTTCCTGCTTTGGTTTAGCAACTTCTTGTGGTTCTAATTCTGATTTCTCTTTTGTTGTCATTAATGATTCTTTTGGAGTTTGCTCCTTGATTTCTTCCTTAGCCCTTTTTCTTATGTATTCATATAGATTTCTTTTGTTGGGATAATGGACCTCGAGTACATCCAAGTACTCATCAAGGGGAACACCATCTTTGAAATATCCCGACAACCTTTGGTATTTGTCAATAATTTTGGGGCCTCAAGTTTGTAGAATAATTCTTGAATAGGATCCATGTCATCTTCTTTTTGTAGACCTCCAAATCTCTTTGATTAGAATGTATCCGTCATTTTATCTTTACCCCGCATGCTGGCAAGATCAATGCTTTAATACCATTTGTAATGTCTCTTTCTAGAACATTCTTGATTTTTGCCTTGAAACCATAATTCCAACTTAAAATGAACATTGCCTTATATTTATAACTTATCTAAAATAATGAAATTTTATTATAATATTTAGATTGATAACTTATGCAATAATTCTGAAAATAGTACTTATCTTGATGTTCTGCAATACTTTTCCTTCAAACTGTGATGATAATGGCTTTGTCAAATATTATGAATTTATTATAATATTCAGATTAATAATTCATAAGTCTGAAAATAAATCATATATTGAAATTCTTTGGAAGTGCTTTCAAATCTGCTAAATTAGAGGTTTTCGTCCCTAACTCAGCAGTGGTAATATTAAGGGTTTTCGTCCTTAACTTGCCTAGAGTATTCGAGAGTTTTCATCCTTAAAGCTCTTAGTCCAACCTTGAAGGGTTTTCCTCTTCCTTGATCAAGATTTGGGTTTTCGTCCAAACTTGATAAGAGAAATAAAGGTTTTTGTTCTTAATCTCTTTTGAACTTGGAAGGGTTTTCGTCCTCCCTATTTGCAAGACACTTCCTCAAATTCAAGACTAATTGCTTGATGTATTGATAGACTTATTGCTGTTTGCTTGATTGATCTTTTTGATATTTTGATTGCTTTATTTCTTTGATGGATAGATGAGTGATGATTGCTTGAATGTAAATGAACTGATTTGCCCTTCATATCCATTTCTTGGAGGAGTCACCACCCTTCACAATTAGTGAGTCACCACCCTTCATTGCTGCCTTTTGAGAATAATAATTTATTTCCAAATTGATTGATTGATTGATTCCCCATTGATGATTTCTCCACAAAGAAATGATCTCCCTTTTATATCCTATTATTGAGGGAGTCACAACCTTTCATATTTGAACGAGTCACAATCTTTCACATTAGGAGTCACATAATATTTATTCTTAATTGTTTTCTTCCTCCCTTCTCATGGAATGATCCCTCCTTTATACCTTATGGGTCACCACCTTTCACCATCGCTACCCTTGGAAAATAAAATTTAATTCTAATTAAACTCTTTCATTGGCGCTCCCTTATGAATATTGTTGGTGCCTCCTTGCATTGGTATTTATGATATTGTGTAGTCAATGATTTAATATTTGGGCATTTTGGTGCGGCATGCCACATGATTTCGTTACTCAAGAATCATTATTGCTCCAAATTGCCATTGTGCGATTCTCATTTCCTTTCATCACTATGAATCACCATTGAGTCATGGTACATGGAGGCTAATAGGACAAATTGAGTGAGTAATTGCAATTTTGGATGGCTATTCTCTATATTGACAAAATGAGCAACCAAACAAATTCTAGAATCATGGGTATTAAATGGGGACAACAAAGACAAAATTTGCAATGTAGAAGCAAAGTGGATGCCCACAAATGCTAGGATACAATTGATGAGAACCAACATGAACCAAGGAGGTAGGATTGGTGATCAATCATAGATAAAGGCATAAGCATGAGCAATAGTAAATTTCGGTGGGACTTACATCTAATTGATGAATAATCAATGAAATACAAGATTCCAAATGTGGTAGTCTAAATAACCACACATGTCTATTAGAGCCAATATCCCTAACTTGAATTAGTGAGGAACAATAGGTAGTAGGGCCTTGATTGCCCCAAGCTTCAAGTGTGTTGTACATGATGAGAGTGGTGAGAAACTCTTCGAAATAGAAGTGTAAAGGAGTATAGATTGATAAGAGGCTGGAAATCCAATGGTTTTTTCAAGATAGAGGGGGTTGAGAGACACTAGGCCATGCAAGGTCAAGAAATATGGTAGAATTTCAATTATAGGCTGTTGAGAGATACACCCTAATCCAATGGGGGAAGAGAAGGTCATGGACAAGGTATCTTATTTCCACAGTTGTGAAATCTGATAAAACATAACCTAAATAGTGTTCATGGGGATTTAATAGGATTTGGCATGCAAAACAGTTCAAGTATTAGAGTAGTACTAGAGCAAAAACTGGCCAAAGCTTACAAGCTTATTAGAGTTACAACCATCTAGTGAGAGCACAAAAAACATAGTGGATTTTATAGACCATGGAATTTATAGAGATCATGGTACTTTTGAGACCATGGTTTTTTTATAGATCATCAAGGATGAGATGAGTAAGCTTGTAGAGCTTATGAAACCTAAGTTGTCAGTCTTGGTATGGGTAGGAGTACTAGGTACGATAGTATGATGACTTTTTTTTCCCTTGGGTACGGGTATGGGTTTGGCTATATATATATATAATATGTATATAAAATATATGTATTAAAAAATTTAAAATTATAAAATATAAAAGCATTGATACTCATAATTACTAAAACACAAAATACTTAAATATCTCATAATTTGCAAAAATGAAAATACTCATAAATTCATTTAATGATTTGTCAAATGTCAATACACAATGAAAATTACAATCATTATTTAATAGTCTTCATATTGTTCTTGATCAAAAGCATCAAAGTCAATATTTGGTTCAATTTCATTTGAACCACAATTAGTTGTAGTGCCACTCCACTAGTTGTATCACGTGCAAAAGCTGCCACATCTATAGAGACTTCAGCATGTTGTGCAACTTTTTTAAATAACGAGGCTGAGGCACTTACTATAAAACAAGGTATGAATGAAGAAAATCTAAGCTAGTTTTTAAATTCTTATTGAGATTTGAACTCTTTTCTTACTGGATCATGTTGTGACCTTTTCACACATCACCCCATTCAAAATGGGGACCCCCTAATTTTTGCTCCATTCGGGTCTCTTGGCTTTGGTTTTGCAGTGGTCTCTCTCTGTTTCTTCTATTCTTTTCGATGATGTACCCATCTTTGGATTGGAATTTCGATTAAGTCTGGAGTACATTTTGACGGATTAGGGTTTTCATCCTTCAGGCTATTTTGAGGTCAAAATAAGTTGGCAGAGTGAAATATGAGCTTAGCATTGCAATTGGGAGGCCTCAAGTAGGCTCCCATTAAAATTTCACTCAATTCATACAACTTTCTATTTTTAGCAGTTCTGGCTTTGGGAGTAATTTTTAGGGTTTGCATGTATGATTTTTCAACGCATGTCAGGATCGTCTTTCTGGGTTTTTCGAGAGCCTCATGATGATATAACATGCAAGTCAAATTGATGACTTTCTATTTTTAGCAGGTACCCGCATGTAGACTAGTTTTTTGGGTTTTTTTGGGTTTTTTGAGATCTCTCAGGCAATATGACATGCAACCAAGTCCGTCAATCAATTGATCACTTTTTCACGCACTTACTATTTTTAGCAGGTCCCTTTTTGGCAGGCATGGTGTCATCGGAGCAAGCCCGACACTTCAACTTTCATAACTAAGCAACATGCAACGAAAACAACATCAAATGGAGGTCTACAGACACACATGTAGCGAAATTAGGGTTTCCTACTTTCGGGACTAAAAAGTAGGGCGGAACGTGAGAATCCTCGAAAATCGATGTATCCCATTGCATCAACATTCTTCGAGTAATCTACTGGTAAAATTCAAGCGTATTCTGCACACTTACTATTTTTAATAAGTCACTTCCAAAACAGGGCTAAAAATAGCAGGTGCACATGAACGGCAGGTGTGAACAGGATGGACACGTCATGAGGGTCAGGGTGAACAAGTTTCAAGTCTTAAGAAGTTGAAAATCTGTGAAAATCATGAGAGCTTTAGAAACTGCTAAAAATAGAATGCAAGGGTGAGCAAGGGTGAAAATCTT